>WOVY01012687.1:0-516289 GCA_013436015.1 Rhipicephalus annulatus
TTCATCATCATCGTCAACATCAGCCTGACTACGTCCACTGCAGGACAAAGGCTCTCGTTCCGCCAGTTAACCCGGTGCTGTGCTTGCTGCTGCCAATTTATACCAGCAAACTTCTTAATCTCATCTGCCCACCTAACCTTCTGTCTCCCCTTAACCCGCATCCCTTCTCTGGGAATCCAGTTAGGTTACCCTTAATGACAGGTGGTTATCCTGTCTACGCGCTACAATGCCCGGCCCTTGTCCATTTTCTCTTTTTTATTTCAACTATGATATCCTTAACCCCCGTTTGTCCCTTAATCCACTCTGCTCTCTTCTTGTCTCTTAATGTTACACCTACCATTTTTGTTTCCATTGCTCGCTGCGTCGTCCTCAATTTAAGCTGAACCCTCTTTGTAAGTCTCCAGGTTTCTGCTCCGTAGCTAAGTACCGGCAAAATACAGCTGTTATATACCTTCCTCTTGAGGGATAGTGGCAATCTACCTGTCATAGTTTGAGAGTGCTTGCCGAATGTGCTCCACCCTATTCTTATTCTTCTAGTTACTTCAATCTCGTGGTTCGGCTCAGCGGTTATTACCTGCCCTAAGTAGACATAGTTTTTTACAACTTCAAGTGTACTATTACCTATCTCGAAGCGCTGCTCCTTTCCGAGTTTGTTGTACATTACTTTCGTTTTCTGCAGATTAATTTTAAGACCCATCTTTCTGCTCTCCTTGTCTAACTCCGTAATCATGAGTTGCAATTCGTCCCCTGAGTTACTCAGCAATGCAATGTCATCGGCGAAGCGCAGGTTACTAAGGTATTCTTCATTAACTCTTATCCTAACTGTTCCCATTCTAGGCTTCTGAAAACCTCCTGTAAGAACGCGGTAAATAGCATTGGGGAGATTGTGTCCCCCTGCCTTACACCCTTCTTGATTGGTATTCTGTTGCTTTCTTTATGAAGCACTATGGTAGCAGTTGATCCCCTGTAGATTTCTTCCAGAATGTTTATATATACTTCATCTACGCCCTGATTCCGCAGTGTCTGCATGACGGCTGATATTTCTACTGAATCAAACGCCTTCTCGTAATCTATGAAGGCTATGTATAGTGGTTGGTTATACTCTGAGCATTTCTCTATTACCTGATTGATAGTATGAATGTGGTCGATTGTTGAGTAGCCTGTTCGAAATCCTGCTTGTTTCTTTGGTTGATTGAATTCTAATGTTTTCTTTACTCTGTTAGCAATTACCTTTGTAAATAGCTTATATACTTAGAGAGCAAGCTGATCGGCCTGTAATTCTTCAAGTCCTTGTCATCTCCTTTCTAAAGTATTAAGATGATGTTAGCGTTCTTCCAAGGACTCTGGTACTCTTCCCGTCAGGAGACACCCTCGTAAACAGGGTGGCTAGTTTTCTAACACAATCTGTCCTCCATCTTTCAGCAGATCTGATGTTACCTGATCCTCACCAGCAGCTTTGCCTCTTTGCATGCTCTCCAAAGCTTTTCTGACTTCTTCTATCATTACTGGTGGGGTGTCATCTGGGTTACTGCTAGTTCTTATAGTATTAAGGTCATGGTTGTCTTGGCTACTGTACAGATCTCTGTAAAACTCTTCCGCTAATTTAACTATCCTATCCATATTGGTAGTTATGTTGCCTTTTTTGTCCCTTAGTTCATACATCCGACTTTTGCCTATCCCAAGTTTCCTCTTCACTGCTTTGATGCTTCCTCCGTTTTCAGAGCGTGTTCAATTCTCCTCCATGTTATACCTTCTTACATCGCATACCTTACGTCTATTAATCAACTTCGAAAGCTCTGCCAGTTCTATTTCGTCTGTTGTACTTGACACTTTCATGATTGACGCTTCTTAATTAGGTTCTTCGTTCCTGGAAAAGCTTGCCAGTGTCCTGTCTAACTGCCCTGCCTCCAACTTCCACTGCACACTCCGTAATGATACTCGTCAGATTATCATTCATTGTATCTACGCTAAGGTTGGTTTCCTCACTAAGAGCCGAGTACCTGTTCTGCAGCGACACTCTGAATTCCTGTACTTTCTCTCTCAGTGCTAGCTCATTGATTGGCTTCTTGCGTATCAGTTTCTGTCGTTCCTTCTTCGAGTCCAGGCGAACTCGAGACCGTACCGTAATATGCGGCGATGGCATAGTGGTTAGAGCATCCGCCTCGCATGCAAGAAGTCCGTGGTTCAAATCCCGGTGCCACGCAGCTCCCAACCGGATTAAAAAAAAATTCGCGTGTTGATGAAATTGCATTAAGAGGCCTGGGGTGCGGCCTCACCGGTAACCACCGCTGGGAACGCACTCCCTCACCAGAGAAGGATTGGCCACCCTGGTGCAGTATCTGGCCACTACCTCCCACATGCATACGTCAAATAACTCACGGCCCTCAGTCAACAGCAGCTGCGAAGCAACTGACCACGGCGGCAGTCAGATCTGCAACGCAGCAGAGGGTGCTAAGAATCTCTGGATCTGGACAGGCCGCCATTGGAACCTGAACATGGCAACGTTTAACGCTAGAACCTTAACTAGTGAGGGAAGTCTAGCTGCACTATTCGAGGAGCTAGAGGGTGTTAAATGAGATATAATAGGGCTCAGTGAGGTTAGGAGGACAGATGAGGCCTATACGGTGCTACAGAATGGGCACGTCCTTTGCTATCGGGGCTTGGCAGACAGAAGAGAACTGGGAGTGGGGTTCCTAATTCACAGAAACATAGCTGGCAACATAGAGGAATACTATAGCATTAATGAAAGGGTGGTAGGTATCGTAATTAAACTGAATAAAAGATACAAGATGAAGGTAGTACAGGCTTACGCGCCTACATCCAGCCATGATGACGCCTCATATGAAAGCTTCTATGAAGACGTGGAATCGGCAATGAGTAAGGTAAAACACAGTATACTATAGTGATGGGCGACTTTAATGCAAAGGTAGGGAAGAAGCAGGCTGGCGACCAGGCAGTAGGAGATTATGGCATCGGTACTAGACACGCTAGAGGAGAGCTACTAGTAGAATTCGCAGAACCCAATAATTTACGGATTTGGAATACCTTCTACCGAAAACGAGAAAACCGCAAGTTGACATGGAGGAGCCCTAATGGCGAAAATAAGAACGAAATTGACTTTATAATGAGTGCACAACCAGGAATCCTGCAGGATGTGGAAGTGGTTGGCAAGGTACGATGCATAATTATAGTACTGCTCTTCATCTGTTCTGATGATGAAGGACGGTGCCTTTTTACTTTTCAGCCCAGCAGTGTGCCCGTTCAAGATGTGCGTCATGTCTCCGATCCTCATACTCAAGCCTGACTTGAATGACTCGTCATTGCCAACCGTGCAGGATGCTGAGGTTGAGCGGGTCTTTCGGCTGTCGCACAACGTCAAGGAGCCACGCTCTCTCGGGGCTCTTCTGTACTCCTCTGTGGACGCAGGTGAATGGCTGAACATTCGCAACTGGATTTCGTTTTAGAGCTTCAATTTTTTAATTGTCGGTACTCTGCCTATCTACAGATCTGTCATTTACAAAATAGGTGCAGTAGCTTCTGTGGTTTTCTTTTGCTGGAGTACCTTGAAGGGGGCCCTGCCACACCTCTCTGACTAATCATTGAATGTCTTCGTTAAAGCAGTTCATTGTGCGAATCGACTGCCGCAGAAATTTTTAGAATTTGTCAAGCACGAGCCGAGTTACAGTGATTTGCCGCCTGGATTAAGTGCTTCCCCTCTCATTTTGTACCATTGAGTGTTCCGAAAGCTACACATAGAGAGAATGGAAAGAGGGCACGAAGCCGCAACCATTTTGTAGTGTGCGTCATGACCTTGAGCACATTTTCTTTTTCATCATACGTGCGGCTTCCTTTTGGTGGTGTAGTGTGTGTAGGCTTGTGCTGGCAGTAGTAACCATGCAGATTCTCCAATTATCCAGCGACCATGAAGTTTGGGTTTATGGCATCATCATTTAGGTTCAAGCATCAATGGTCAAGACAAGAGTGAGTGTTTTTTAGCTGGCTTTGAGAGTTAATTGTTAAATGCAAGGTGCATGATGCGTAATGTTTAGCTCATGTGCTCTCACGAGCTTCGAATGCTCACTGGCAACGTTTTCTGACCGAAAAGTGTCACAGGGTTTCTTTATGTTGAAAGGGCAGTTTCACAAAAATTTTGGCCTTCCTTTTTTTTTTACAATGTGTTGCTGGGAGCATAGTTTTGATAACATGGCACTAGGTTTGTGTGAATATTTGAATGCTTTGAATATTCAAACGAATATCACAGTATTCATATTACCTTCCATTCAAATTTAAATTACTGAAAATTCCAAAGTATTTGAAATGAACGAATAGATGTGTACAGTGGAACCCCGATTATACAACTTCAGGGGACCACACAAAACCATCTTATAATCTGGGCGTCGTATAACCGAAAAACTAAGATTATATACCCCGACGCTCAGCCTTGCTCGAAAAGGGGGTACAGACTGCTTGAATAAGCCTCATGGCCCGACCTTCTGCCTCTGTAATGAGGGTAGATTAAATTATTGTTGCCAGTAGTAGTTAATGGCAGCAATAATTAGTTGAAGGAGGTGCGAGAGAATCTTCAATTTCAGTCTTGAAAACAATCAAATCCAACGTGCATAATTCTATGGATAGTCTGAAAATTGCCTGCGCGTGAAAACGAAACCGAAACCGCGTTGCAGCGAGCCTCCCATCAAAAGAGTCAAACGCAGTGCCGTCGCTATCACGTAAAGGTGATAAACCAGGATTTTATGTACAAATGCATTCGTGCGTGACCGAGCTGTGCGCTTTGTAATTTGTTGCCTCGTGAAGTGCAACTAGTAATGTCCCGCTGTTATTGTGAACGTTGACGTCAAGTGAAAGTAATGTTGCACAGCGAAAGCAACTGCGTCGCGCCCTTATGCGTGCACAAACCAGTGACTGCGAGTGTGATAGAGACTGGAGATCAGCCATATGTCAATGAGGAAATGTTTTTGCGCACCGAAATGTGAAAATATCAACATTTTGGTCAGCTGAAACTACTCTATGTGGATAGAGCTTGACTAGGTAACGAACCCGGATACGTATACACGTGATTGAGGCGAATATAGAAGTGCATGAACTTCTGACAGAATAGATTTTCTATTCAATGAAGATGACTCTACTTTTCCTGTAGTCCACCTTGGGGTACGAAAGTTCATATTTTGCACTCGTGAATATTTGGTCAACATGTGATTCGAGGAATCTGAAAGTCGTTGTTAGGTTCAGGGTGGGCGTAAAACTGCATCATTTAACTAAGGTTTTTAATGTGTTGTTTATATGGAGATTTCGCCCGAACCAAACCGATTCGTCATAAAATGCAGGTCGTCGTAAAACCGGGAGATTTATAATCGAAGTTCCACTGTATTAACCTGCGTATAACCTCCGTAAAAGGGGTTTCACTGCAGTGTAGCAGTGCTAAGCCCTGGAAGCACTTACTTCAATGCATATTAGTCAGCATGTAACTTTCGGTAAAGGTGGTTTCACTGTAGTGAAGAAGTAGTAGGACGCAAAAACACCAATTTATTGAAAATCCGCATTGTCCTGAAGCCCCACTTCAAGGTTAAATGACCCTAGCACCCTCACATCCATTCACTATTATTGATGTTTAAAAGCTTGTTGAACCGGCCTATATGCTTGAAGTATAGTAAATATTAAAACGTAACATATTTTTTTTTACACAATATCGTTTGCATTCTACTGAAAGTCGAACTATTCAAAGATGTTTCCACTTCCTTTGAACAAAAAAAAAAGGGCATTTGCACAAGTCGTGTTTCAATTTTAAAGATATATATATTGTGTATGTCAGTTGGGCCATCAGAATTGTGTCCATTTACCTTGATAAGATGCAAATTTTATTAAAAATTACTCAACCAAAATAACTATTCGCTGAAATCCTAAAATTCACTATTCGCACAAGCCTACACGCCTCACATCACATGCTGCAGTGAACAACAGATGATTAATTGCAGTCTGTTTATTACTGACCTTTCTCACTTTTGATTTGGCTGAGTTCTGAAAATGACAGTTGGCCAGGTGCAACTAACCACATGTTAGCAGACAACAGCTTCCCGGGGACTTACACTCACAGGACTCCTTGAGTAATAATGAACCAGCTTTAATAGTTGAAAAAGTAAAGAAAAAGGAATGTTCACATTGAAGATGCACTCGAGTTCATTGCTCATGGGAACGCACACACCATCCGTCGAACTAATTTCTTGCACCTGCACATGCACAACCGCAGTCACACGAACGCACACACACAGCTACTGAGACAAAAATTCTACGAACATGCTAGACTTGAGCCCGCCACAAGTTATAGCACACGACACAGGTGCAACTAGGGACCAGCTAATAAAATAGCTAGCACTTGGGCCTCCTGAAATCTGAACGTCCTCGTTAAGAGCACTAACTTGGGGGGAGTGGGGTTCAGGAGCCTCTTTTTTTTTTTTTACCACGGACCTTGCATTCCTTGACGTTTTTTTCGAATTGTTTATCTCCCTTCGTCCGAAGTAGGTGCAGCAAGGGTGCTATTCGGCACTTCTACTATGTCGATCTCTAGTATTAGTGCGCAAACCAGTCCCGCTGGAGATATTGCACAGCACTATCGGGGTTCGTTCAACCTACCCAAGAATTTTGAATTTTGGGACTCTGTTATAGAGGATCCAACATCCACTTCACAGCTTCGTTTCAGCTTTCTTCAACTTGTCACGGGCTTCTCCTTCACCATTTTCTTTCCTTGCTCCGTGACATTCGAACTGGGGCTTTGTGCAGAAACTTGTAGTACCTCTTCTGGGGTAGCTCATACAAGCTGGTGACGCCTTTGATCCGTAGAAAAAGTAACCCATTTCAAGGTGTCACTTTGGCATATGCATTCCTCCTTGGCGCTCAGCTGCACTCCTTCGTCACTTGCATAAGGTTCAAGATGAGCAAGCGGACAGTCACTACAATGACAAAACTCTAGAGAGCTTCTCACTCTTGCATAGGAGATGTAAAGCAACTCAGTAAATGTCCTTCCGACCAAATGAATCCACATATTGAGCTTCATCTGGGACAACAAAGATGGGTATGTCCTTTGCCAAAACACCATCGATGCATAAGTCGATCTTGCGTCTTCCAGTGCTTTTTTGCCACATTCACAGAGCTATTCCCCAAATTATACAGGTCTGTTATTTCGGCGCGGACCTCTAAGCAATATCTCGCTGCTGCGGAGGCACGCAGAAGGCGGCCAGAACTGCCTGCGTCGATGAGTCCAACAACAATGAACCTTTCATTCATAGTGACTCCTCTCAGCACCTCACTCGTGTTCTTGATTTCTCATGCTCGCTCTGTTTGTTACCGCATTTGCGTCATTGCGCTGCGCCACAGCCTTGCAGTGACGCTTCGTGTGGTCTGTACCGTTGCAGCGAAGACACTTCATCAGCCGTTTCAGTGGTGGACAGTCTTTCGCTATATGGCCATACTCGCCACAGCTGTAGCACTTTTGTTCTCCCTTTTCATTAGACAGAGGGGGTTGCCTGTCCTTGGTACTGCCCTCATCAACTGGTTTTATTGTATGCGATGCACTCGCATTCTGAGCACGTGTTTTGTCGCTCAGCGCTCTCCGGCCACGCGTTGAACCAAAGAACTTTTGCCTTTCTTGCCCAATCTTTTTGAATTCTTGAATGTCGTGCATGATGTCATCGTCATCTTCATCACTTTTTCCCGGAAACATCGTGCTCAGTTGCTTCTAACATAGCTCTGTCATTATCTGTTCATGAGTGTCCCATAAGTTCATGCTCGCCTCCTTGCGCAAACGTACCTTGGTGTTGGAAGTGGACCACTGAGCTTTCGTTGCGTTGTTGGACGGGCTCGTGCATTTTGTGCCAGCGTTCCACCGCACGCGTCTGACTAACAAAGTTTTGCTGAAAATGCTCTTCGAAATAACTCAAAATTTTGGAGTCGGATCTCCTGGAACGCAGCCAGCCTCACTGTCTCGCTTCGCTGTCTCAAGCATTAAAGACTCAGGCCAGCTGTGCAGCATCTCTGTGGAGCGGAGGTTTACCATAGAATCTGCTGATGGTGTGTCCTCGCAGCTGTCGAAGCTTAAAATATTCTTCCTCAGGTCGGGTGTCACTTGAAGTGATTCGACTGGGCATTTTCGCAGACATGAGCTGTGGCATCACTGGCGGAGCCAAGCGCTCGAGTAACGCTGAATGCCATTAGGACGTGGTACTTTTTCATGAGAGCGTTCAAAAGTTTGGGCACGGTAACAAAGTCGCCTCGTCAGCACCCGTGGTAGAATTGGCCTAACCCACAGTCTCACACTCGATCTCACCATTTTCTTTGTTGCTCTTGGCTAGTGCATTGCCACTTCGATGTTCCTCGCTATTCATGGTGCCGAGCAATTCGTTAGGCTTGGTAATCCCGCTTCTGAGATGTTAGCAAACAACAACTTGCCGGGAAGACGCTCACTCGCAGGACTGCTTGAGTAATAATGGAACAGTTTTAATAAATGAAAAAGTAAAGCAGGAAGAATTCACACCGAAGATGCACTCATTCAAGTTCGTTGCTCGGGGGGACGCACGCGGCATCCGTAGAACTAATGCATCTCTAGCGCTCACTCACACGCACAACCACACTGTCACACAAACCTCCACACACTGCTACTATAGTGCCTAGAATATTCTTACTAGTGTGCCGACCGCTGAGCGTTTCCAATGGGAGATGCTGGCTCTGCCGATGATGCCTACTTTTTAAAACACCCTTAAGGACTGTGCCATCCAAGCGGTGGGGCGCATCAAGAGCGTGCGTCGCACGGGTGTTGCATGTGGGTCTCTTGCGCTGTGTATGCACTTCGGATGTAGGTTCGTAGACCCAGCCGGTTACGGTGTAGTTGAAAGGCATTTCTGCTGTAGCACAGGTATTGCATGCATTCTTAAGTCATTGCTGTGTTTCTTTTCTGTGCGCATTGTTCATCATTGTGTCTCTTCACGAGTTCAGGATGTCGTCACAGAAAAGGAGGCGTAAATACAGCACCTGCTTTTTTTACACCCTAACAATGAGCATGTCTGATTATTCAGTTTCCCTGCAGACCCACAACACTTAGCCGCGTGGGAGAAGAACATAAAGCGAAAGGATTGTAACTTTGGCGGCTGTCATTTGTGAGAAACCTCTTAGTAATGGCTAGATTGAGCGCTCGTTCAAAAAACAGTGAATAGTGTCATTGATCAAATTCCCGTGAAAAATTTGAACCAAAATTTTTATCCTTTATTTTAATTGCAACTCTCAATTTTTTTTCACGCGTCCAGTATAATTTCTCGCTGACACCAGCCTCGTGGACATTGGCATTTGTGTGAAATGAGCTCTTTAATGCTGTTGCAATAATATATTGCATTATTTTTGCTGAACCACTCGACAATGTCGGCATGCTTACCGGGTGTTTAGAGAAATGTGTCTAAAATCCACAAAAATCAAGAAAATTTTATATTTGCTATAGCACTCGGAGCATTAAATACGAAAGCCAAATTATTTACTTTTATAGAATTGAGCTAGCGTTAACGTCATGAGAGAATTCAGGTTCTTCATGCAAAGAACTCTTTTTAGTAATAGAAAAATCGGCTTCTTATGAATGTTGTGGCATAATGAAATGAACCAAATGCCACGATTTTCACTGCTGAATTTCATTGAACTTCATTACAGTTGACCTTTTTTCTCCAAAACGTGTATTCATTTATTTATAGGTAACTTTTTTATCAAATACTCGATATCTTGTACCGTATTCGTGAAAACGAGGTTTACGTACCTTTGTAAGTGCTACGAAAAAATATTGCTTTGATTACCCTTTTCCCCCAACCAGCATTCTTTTGATGGAGGCGAAAATGCTGTATGCCCGTGGGCTCAGATTCGGGTGCATGGTAAAAACTCCAGGTGGCCGAAATTCGCAGAGCTCTCCACTATGGCGTCTCTCATAATCATATGGTGGTTTGGGAAATTAAACCTCACATATAAATCAATCAACCAGCGTTCTACAGCTCTAAGTGGGCTGGGAGAGCCCATCGGCGTCTGCCGCACACGCGTGTTGGCTGGAGTGTCGGTAGAGACGCCGTCAACACCGCTCCGCTCGGGCCGCTCGGCATAGCACAGTTCCTGCGGCAATCGCTGTCTGGTGGCCACTGGTGGAAGGCATCATTGTCTGCGCTACCGTGTCGCCTGCGGTCAGCACACTAGTAAATGTATTTTAGGCAATATATTGCTACTAAGATAGAACTTCCACAAACCGGCTAGACTTGAGCCATTCGCCACTAGTCGTAGTGCATGACACAGGTGGCACTAGGAATCAGCCAATAAAATAGCTAAAACTCGTAGCATGTGCAGCATGCTAAACAAGCAAGGATCACGAACTGTGGGGCACTTTCGCATTACCTGTATCTCATTCTCTTTTATTTTTTTGCCTGCCACACATGCTGCTTGAAGACTATTATTATTGTCGTGTCATGATGAGCCTCAGAGTTTCCATACTTTTCACACATTCTCTGCAGTCATGGACTTGGGAGCAGCTGCCAAAAAGTCACATGTGGCACTAGTGTGGCAAAAGGGGAACTTCCACTATGATGTCATAATTACTAGCTACGCCAGCTTTTTGGTCACTGTGGTGTCATTGCAGAAGCTGCTGGTCTTCTTCATGTCACCTTAGATGATGCCAATGTCATGAGGTGCAGTTTATAGGGCTAGATTGTGCAACTTCAATATTCATATAAATTAAATTGCCTTCCAAGTTATAATCGCTGCTGAGATTTGGTAGATCATATATGCATGTTCGCAGCAATCAAACCCTGAGGCTATCTCAGTCACGAAATTTGCAAGTACTACTTTAAAACTTGTTCATTCTTGAACCCTGCAATGTTTAAGAGTTACTTCTAACGCGGGCACAACTTTTCTGGGATTCCTTGCATGGGACGGAGGCATGCTTGAGAGCTGTTCTTATGGTTACATAAGTAAATCAAAGGGCTCCAGAAAACAAATCTCCGTGGGAAGGTTGGATGTGGTGGAACTAGCAGCTGATGTAACAATAAAAAAAAAGGAAAGGTGCAAACCCCTTGGTGCTCCCCACCATCATTTCCCCCAAAAAAAGGTTTAGATGTATGCAAGGATGCAAACCTTAGCTCACCAAGTGGGTAAAAATTAAAATAAGAGACAAAAGGTTGTGATGATCGATAAAAAAGTGCCCAGAAATAATATGTATGGCTTGCTATTGCAGCTCTTTGCCATTGGGACTAGGGATGTTTTTTTGGCAATATGTGTTCTTTCAAGAGCTGCTGTTACGAAATAAGAATGTGACTTTCTTGAAGAACTTGGCATGTATATATCTCCTAACAACGTCACTCTCAGTCTGTATACTAGCATAACCACAAGGAAAAGTCGTCTACAACCAGTTGTTCGTAGTGCAAGGCTGCAAGGAAATCTAAGCCCTTCTGCTACCTTGCTGGTTTCCAAAAAATTCATTTACAGTACTGTGTGGCCTTATGTGTCAAGACTGGTACAGGGACTGCCCACGAAAAGACGTTTGTCTCGGGTACAATGCCTTCACCATGTCGAATTCTTCAGCAACTATGCAACAATCTTCATCAAAGTGCTCATAAAATGGCTGTGTTTATGCATATAATGCAGTATCACAGTAGACCGTCGTTAAATGGAACCTGAAAGGACTAGGAGAGTCTGTTCTGTTTAACAAAAGTTCCGTTTACTGAGACAAACAGGGGAGCATAATTCAGGTACAAAAGCAATCACGGTAGAGGCAGTTGTTTCATTTAAGCAGTAGTTTCGTTTAACAGATTTTTGTTTACTGAGCATCTACTCTATTAGCCCAATTTCGCTGATATTTACGTGAAATCAATGACTGCTATTTCCAGTTCACCAACACGCTGGTATTCATTTCACCTTTTAATAAAAGTTGTGGGTGTATTGGTGCAAGGCAAGTTTTATGCTCTTGGTGCGACACTTGATTAAAAACAATGGAAGTAACGGGGAATTTACAAAGTGCTATAAGGATTTTCACTGAACGGCTAGTGCCATCACTTGAACAACACTGCCTTGAGTGTTTTAGCTCCGCGTATTTTAGTCGATAGCACTGGACAAATTAGTGTGTTTAAGTTATTGCACATTGTGCTAAACCAATTTGCAAATGGTTTCATTGCTGAAAGCCAGTTCGTGTACTGTAGTAAATTTTTATTTTTCCTCATTGGAATTGAACCGGTGTGAAAGGATGCATGTTTAGAGTGAACTCGAATGAACCCATATCGGTTCTGTTTCGAAACTCTGGGCATCCGACCTCTTTTCATGACTCCCATTTCATTTTTTGCTATAACTGTTTCAGTCATTTTAGCAGCGCGTTTTTGGTTCTTTAGCAGATATGTAGTCTACGAGTGTAGTGATGTGGGCTTGTTGGTGTATAATGGAAAGACAGTTACTCAGCTCTGGTTAGTACATCATGTCTTTTTCCTTATTCATTCCCTTGGTTGTCTGCTTCTTGTAGCGTATGAAGGTTGCGCGATTTTGTTAGGTTTATGTGAAAGCACTTTTCTTTGACGTGGTCAAGGTACAAATTTTATTGTTGTGTGTAGCGCCCTTGTGTCTTTTGTCTCTGCCTATTTGTCCTCATCCTCACCAGCACTAAGTAAATCCCTTTCTTCAACAGAAAGCTACAAATTTGGCCTGATTTTGTCTCTATCATTTTTAAGACATCTGAATAGGTTACCCTTGCTATGCCTAGAGCTTGAAGAATGCAGGCTGGAGCAAAGCAGCAGATCACTGCATTTATGCACTCTCGCCTCTCTTTTTGTAAAACAGCCAAGCGGGGTGCTACGATTGGCCACACACTTGTGTCTGGAAAGAACGTTTCCGTCGGTGTCACGTTCGTGACCGCAGATACCACAGCCAGCAGCACCGTCCCAATAGAAGACATGCTCATGGTGTCAGGGATCTCGTCTGGAGTGAGCGCCCAGGATGTGACAGAGAAGTTGTCGTATGCCTTGCAGGATGGCGTTGTCAAGGTAATGGAAGTCATCCAGTGTTCAGGCTGGCAAAGGAATTGTGGTTTCAGGCAGCGAACTTTCGTTAGAGATTTCCTTCTTTCTTCACTATTACACGACTGCTTTTGACACTTGTGAAATTAAAGTACTTTCGAACATTGTATGTGGCTGTGGAGGATAGGCTTGCACAGGATTTGAGGCATCTTTGTTTTGAATGCACTTCTTTTCCTTCACCGCACAAGGATTTTCTAATGTTTTGACTATTTTTTGCATTTAATACAATTTCACACAATTTGTAATTCATTATAAGAAATTCTTGGAAATGACTTATTGAATCAATTCTAAATGATTCTAAATGAACTTGTTACCATATTTCACATACAGGTGTGAAAAATATGTGTAAAAAGGCATGAATGCACTTGCTACCATGATAAACCCAGCATTCAAGTGTCAGCGTCAATATTTAAGCAGATTTCTTGTGATTTTATGTTAATTTTGCAAGTGTGATCCACAGCATACTTCCAGTTCGCACCCACCACAGTTTTCTAGTGGCTTACCTAAGTACTCGGCTGCTGATCCACAGGTTGTGAGATTGAATTCCTGCCACAGTGGCTGTATTTTTGGTGAAGGCAAAAATGCCTTAGGCCTGTGTGCTTAGGTTTAGGCGCACGTTAAAGAATGCCACATGGTCATAATTTCTGAAGCCCTCCACTACGACATTTCTCATAATCATATTGTAGTTTTGGGGGTGTAAAACACCAGATTCTTCTTCTTCTCATTATTATTATTATTATTATTATTATTATTATTATTATTATTATTATTATTATTATTATTATTATTATTATTATTATTATTATTCCAGTTCAGCATACTTGAGGCTTTGAAGCCTTCCTTCAGATCCTTTATTATTCATCCTTTGTTATGAAAGTTGTGATGAAAATATTGCTTGCAGTCAAATTAAAATTTAGTTGGTCTGTTTTGCGACTCGTCATAATGATTAATCACTGCAATGCATATAGAATTTCACTCTACTGGCTTCCTTGCTTTCAAGGAAAGGTTGTGTATAGGCCTGTTCAAATATTTGAGCACTTGGAATATTTGAATGGATATTAATTTATTGGGTGTTGCTTCAATTTAAATTTAAAATATTGATAATTTTGATTGAAATGAACAAATAGCTGTAGTTTAATAACCCGCATGTAACCTCAGTAAAGCAAGATTCACTGCGGTGGATGGGTTCTATATCATTAGTACATCTTTCCCAAGGAATATCCATACTGCCGTGAAGCCCCACTTCAATATTTACTGAGTGTGTTACCCTCACATCTATTCTTCTTTTTCTAAGTTTCAAAGCTTCTTATAGCGGCTTATGTGCTCTAAGTATAGTAAATTTGAAAATGTAACATATTTTACTGGTCATGACTTTCATTCTTCCGAAAGTCAAATCCTGGTAATATTCAAGTTTGCTTCTACTTCCTTTGAACCAAAAAAAAGAATGGCATTGCCACAGGCCTCGTTTCATTTAAATAAAAGTATTGTGAAAATTAGTTGGGTCATGATTTATGACAAATATGCTCATTTTTCTTTATCACAAGTGATATGTATGATTTGAATTCATTTCAAAATTATTCAAACCAAATAACTATTCGCTTCAAGCCTGAAATTTACAATTCGTACAAGCCTACTTTTGGCATAGATCGATCCTTTCAAACCTGCGCAGGTGTACATGTACGAGGAAGAGAGCCTGGCTCTAGTGGTCACCTCTGGGAAGTCGGCAACCGAGTTGCTGTCCAAGGTGAATGTGTCGCTCAAGGCACGACTAGTCACAATCAGCCGAGTGTCCCTAGTCGTCGATCCCCTGCTGGTGAGTGGCAAGCGTCCTTGTGAGATTGAGGGCCTTGTTATCTCTTGGATATGTAAGTGATTGTGTGCCAATGTGCAGGAAAATGAAGATCTTGTGGCAAGCCGATTCGCTGACAATGACGTAAGTTTTGAGACTTTATCCTGGATAGATAATTTGCGGAATATTTTTTCTGTAGCTGAGCTAGCAGCCAGGCTGTTCTGGTTTTATTTTGTTACTAATGTTCTGGTGTTTCATATCATACAGTGGTTGTGTGTAATACTGTGTCCATGTCTTGTCTGTTTTTGCTGGCCTTGTGTATGCATTTATTTTTTTATGTGCCCTGCTTGCCAATTTCCCAACCGCGAATGCATAAAAAACTTGCCCAGCCATTGCTGACATCTTAATAGCAGATGGTAACTGTCTTGAGGCCTTATCTGTCCCATGTGTACATTGAGCCGTTGTATGTGATATACTAACTGATGTTGCTTAATCATAGTGATTGAACATGTTGAAATATAAAACATGCCGACTTATTAGCAGTGGTTTCAAATAGCATACAACAGATCATACCGCCAGCTTTGTGTTTGCTTTGCCTGACACTATAATGTACTTCTAGACCATTACTGTTTTAATCAGTGGCATAGTCTTTCTATGCAGAGAATTGTTTTCAAGTACTTAATGCAACATCTTTGAATATGACATTTTCATTCATAAGCTTTTTTGTTGCACTATTTCCTTTTGGGCTCCTCTATCTAGCATTAGGTGCAGAAAGTAGCATAACATACAGTGAAAATTTGTTTATTGAAATTTGTTTATTGTATTTTTGTTCTTCCTTTCATTTATGCCAACTTATTTTTGAGGTGTACTTGTGGCCTTTACCTGTGAAGATTTTTAATGGCATCTGTAAGCCTTGTTGTTGGTTTCCATTGTAAGCACACCCCATACGTCCTTGTGTTTCATCGTACGTTTTGAGAACTCGCAGGGAAATGCAAGACTGGTTAAGTAGACATGCCCCTTCTGTGATAACAATATAATGGGAATAAGTGGTCACATTTCTCTCCCTTTCATTCATCTTTTTTGCTTTCATTGCTGCCTGTTGTCTTTCTCGTTTTCCACCATGCATCTGCGTACTAATTGTTAAAGTGTTAATCTAGTCACTTGCTTCAGTTTGACTGCAATGCTGGACAGTCCTAAGATTTTCGCTTAGTGGCTTATTGGAAGACTACATCGTTGTTATAAAAGGTGCATACAAAATTTGTTTGCAATTTTTGTGCCAACTTTGTCTGCATTCTTTCAGTAGTTATCATGTTCGACAGCTAAACAATCATAGTACAGTCCCTTGCTTCCTTTTTCTTTTTATTTCAATAGAAAGAAACTTGTGCTAAAAGTATTATGGGCACTTCTGAACTGACCATGCTACCGTTACTAGCACAGCCTGGTATTTCTTCAGAAAGGAGCTAGTGGTGGTGGGGGGGGGGGGAGCAGTGTTCTTCTTGTGTGGTCAACTCTTGCTTTCATTCACCAGGAACTGAAGTACTCGCTGCGGTCACTAGAGCGGTATGCCCCCTGGGTGCGGAAGGTCTACATAGTCACCAACGGTCAGATTCCTTCGTGGCTCAACTTGGACTGCCCTCGAGTCACTATAGTTACTCACGAGGTACGCATGCCTGCCTTCCCTTTCTTTTCTTCCTTTCCAGTTGTGACAAGCGTCACTCTTGTTTTGCAGCAACATTATCAGCAACTCTGAGGTTTCAAGTTGCTTCATGTACCCCTGCTTCATAATATCATAATTAATGGCATAGTGGACTTATGGGATTGTGGCTTTATGGAGTAACAGCTGTACTTGCAGTAGTCTCTCTAATAGAGTTTACAACAGGCTTTTGAAAAGCTGCTCCTCCAGCGTATGCAGTGACTGTGCTGTATGTTCCTCTCAGGCATAACATTTTTCTTTTTCAAGTTTTATAGCTTTGAGGTAATTGTGCCTTAGTGTTCTGTGCTTAAGGAATAGAATGCTATATTAAAGTTCTGAGTGTGACACAACTGGCCCGTGTAATTGCTCTACACTAGGGTTTGGCAACTTTTTGAGCCGGAGCACCAGGTACATAACGCTCACGCAGTGGGGCGGGAAGGGGGGTGGGGTGAGGCAGGCATGGGGGGGGGAAGGGGCTTTGCAGGCTAAGCATGAAAATTCACCAAATCAGTAATAACTTACAGAATTTGATTGTAAATCATGTTTGTCTTTAGTATGCATCTAAAAAAGTCACGATCAAACATGGGTTACAAGTGAAAAATCTTACTGTAAGTTAAAACTTCAATGTCAGCTTTCAAATAGGAGGCAACAAAAAAAAAAAAACAGAGGGGGGGGGGGGGGGGGGCTTGTCATTTTGGTGGCTGCATGATACCGCCTTGTGGGCCCAGGCCTGCGTGTTGCCGACCTTTGCACGAGATGACCACGTTGTCTCGCTATAAATCTGGCCTTTAGACGTGATGTTTGCTCTGAGGTAAATGTGTGAGCCAATATTATGGCAATGTTGCACCATCTAAAAATGGTGGAAATGGAGCCAGTTCTTGAATTACATAGCAGTAAATTGACACCTTTCATTCCGTAAGCGCTGTACATCTTCGCATGCTTGTAAGCTTCTGTGCTTATCCACGGACTACAAACTTCTTGTGCTGTCAAGGGGGCAGGCACTACATTCTAGGAAACATTGTCATTGTATTTTATTTACATACAAAGTAGGAACCTCCAGAGGAGGTGCAACTTCAGGTTTACTTGTAAAATTATCAGTTATATGTCAGAAAGAATTCTGAGTGAATTTTCATGCCCAATCACATGCATCAAGTATGCTTTTGTTTTGCACACAAGCGAGGCTTGTTTCATGTGTGTGTGTGCTTTTCTTTGTGTTCTGTCCATTTTTTTGTTTATTCCCTTCCTGTGTGCCCTGTTCGGGCACACTAAATAGACTTGAACACGTCATGTTCCGAGCAAATGAGTTCCAGACAGCTCACAGGCCAAAATCGTTCTGCCGATACCGTGTTGCATAGCATATTAATACAAATATGTTTTCATTCGTGAAGGCATGGCCATTTGCCCAACTGTGGCAAACAGCCATCGTAAATTTGAATTCTACCTATATCGGCAGGAGATCTTTCCCAACAAGAGTCACCTGCCAACGTACAGCTCTCCAGCCATTGAGACACACCTGCACCGCATCCGAGGCCTGTCGCAGCACTTCATCTACCTCAACGATGATGTTTTCTTTGGCTGGAATGTGTGGCCAGAAGACTTCTACACTCATGCTGGAGGCTACAAGGTATTAGACCAACGGTGTTACCGGAATTTTTTTTACTGTGTCTCTCATTGGTTCTAGTAGTAGCATTCTGCGGGATGTTTCACAGCGAGTTATTCCCAGGCTGCAGAACTGAAACCATAAAAAAAAAAGCAGAAGGTTGCGAGTTCAGTTATCGTTGGCGACCCCTAGTTTTGATGTAACCAGAAAGCAGAAGTGTTTGTTAAGCCATTAGCTGTTAGTAGTTTAGCCATTAGCAGATGTTCAAAGGGCTGCTGCGTTAAGACATGTGCATGCGAAGTAGGCGAGAAAAACGCCATAGCAACACAGTATAAGCAATATGAATTTTTCATGCAGATTCTAACATAGTCTCGTCATGGTGGTGGTGAGGCGGCCAAACAACTAGGGCATATTCCAGTCTGACCAAAGTCGCATGCACTGTCAGTCAGCAATATTTCTTGCAGTTGTGTTCGTTGGAGACACCAAAGTTTTCGAAGAGCTTGTTGCGTGTTGTTTCTATGTGCGTGTGCCATCTCAAGTTGGCTGTGAAAGTTACAACAATGTATTTAAACTTAATAACATCTACTAGACTTGTACCGTCATTAGAATATGTAAAACGATGAGGCTGTTTTTTATTTGAAAAGGTCTGGACGGTCTGAAAAGGTCTTTTTGAAGTTTGCCTTGTTTCACTCCCGTTACAAAACAAGGCTATTCAACGCATTTTGATCTTGAATATTAGATATGGTTCTACAGGTAACACAGCTGTCTGAATACATTCTAAGTTTAATATGAGTATCGCCAATAGTTTCTTCTCCTTCATTTGTATAAATAATAAACTAAAGTGGACCAAGCACAGAACCTTGCGACCCCCTTCCTGACGTGATATGTACACTCTATCCTCAATATAAAGAACAAGAATATAACTTGATATTGGTTATAAGAAGTAAATTAGAAATAGTCTTGCAATAGATATAATGTTCTGAATCAACCTTTATAACGAATTTTCGAATATAACAAACTTTTTTTTTATATAATGCAACTTTGTTATAAGGAGGTTTGAGTCTACATCAGATGACTTGCGTGGTTAAAACGTAACAAGTTTTTAGCACGATAGCAAGTAATCTGCTATCCTATCAACCAGCTTGTTGTCGTCAAAAAGTTGGTGAAAAACTAAGTTTAGCAAGTCAAGGACTTTCAGATAATCAAGAACTATGACTTTAACCTGTTTTCAGTATTTAGGGAAAGAAGCAATGTCATGTATAAATTGAAGCAACCGTATAACAGTCGAATAGCCATGACAAAAGCCGGGTTGTAATTTTGAAAGTGTATTGCGTGCATTTAGGTATTCTATGTATTTCTTAATTATATTGTAGCGACATTGAAGCACTCGGGCTAATAGAATAAACGCATTCATTATAGGGGGCAAAGCTGTGCCCAAAACTCAAAGTGATTGCAGTCATAGAACTGCACTTCAGTTGAACACGAAAGATCATGATATTGATTTAATTTATATGTGTGGTTTAACGTCCCGAAATCACCATATCGATAACACGAAAGATCTCGGCCAGTCATTCAGTCGAGCCAGGTCCAGCCAAGTGCTCGTGCCATGATGCATGCATGTCCTGTGCGCAGGGAGATGAGCGCATTATTTGAATGTGGGCAAGATGTCGCGGCAATATGCTCCAAAAGTTTAGAGCTGGTAGAAAACAAATATATTGACCTATAATTTGGTACCATTTGCTTGTTGCCGGACTTAAACATGGGCATGATGTCTGCTAATTTGCACAGCTGGGGAACTTCTGCAAAGATTTTGGTATTTTTAAAATATTACAGTAAAATAGTCAGCACATTATTCTGAATAGCCCAAAGAAGCATATTCGGAATACCGTTTGGGCCAGATGGTTTCAAGCCTCAAGATTTTTTATAAGGTTATATACTTCAGAGGAATTTAATTCAAAAGTATAAAAACCAGGTATAATTAGCTGCACATGGAAAATGAAGGACAATGCCCTTATCGATAGAAAAAAAGAGATTTCGAGTAATTATTTAGGGTATTTGCTATGGCTTCAGTATCTAAGGAGGATTGAATAAACTATGAAGGCATAAATGATCCAGGACTAATTGACCTCTAGAACCCGAATAGATTTGTTTTTTAAGTGTAGCAAAAGCATTGCTGAAGTAGTAGATCTTAGCCGCTTTCATTTTAGTTTGCAATTTACTTTTCAATGCATAAAATGAAGAAGCATTATCATCACACTTGGAATTACAATTTTTACGTATGCAGATTATGCGACGAGTAAGAATAATTATATCTTTACGGTCGCTTGGGTTTATTAAGTTCCATTTGTATATTTTTAAGGCACACACTTTATTAGGCATTCACACACAATATCACAAAGTTTAAGAAGGAGCGCATTTGCACTGTGAAGTTCAAATTTCTCAGAAGGTGAGGCTATAGTGTCGAGTACGGAAGTATCGACAACATTAGGAAAGCTCAAAAAGGTTTGATCCCAAGTTTTTGAGGAGAGCTGGCTAAGTCTGAGGCGACTTTAACAGTTTTACGGTCAGAAAACCCATAGAGGATTTCACAATTTACACCGTTCGATAGAAGCACGCAGCCCCATAATGAGGCTTAGGCCGCAGCTGAGTCTTTTTCATCTCATCTCGCGAAACTAAAAAAACACTGGTATATGAGAATACGGCCGCTCCCAGGAAAAGAGCGGTGTTTGTGAAGTGATATCATAGCGCGAAGAAGTGTGTATAGTGTGTATAAGCCCTTGGAAATAATATCACTAATTGGAACTAATATTTCTCGTATAGGGACCCTTCGAAACTATGTGCTGTAATCATGTCACGTGAATCATGGGGCTAGCATCACGAAAAGTGCCAAAAGAATGAGAAATGATAAAAGAGAATGACGCACTCGATTGCGTATTTTCAGAAGCTGTTTTGGGGCGCTTATGTAGACAGGCCATGCAAACACGGGCACAACAGAGCAGTCAAGACACCGCAAACGCATCTCTGACAAAGCGTAAAGCTGCAGAAAAGAAGGTGAATTAATGTATTTCATAGCCAGATTTCTCACTCGAGTTAAAGTAAGACAAATGGCGGTGCATCGCAATTATTGCGCAACAGTCACGGTGGCATGGTCTTTCTCAAAACTTCAGCAAAAACGAGCGGCGGTGGCAGCACGGCGCAATAGCGCATAGCTCTAAATACTATATGTGGGCTGAGGAAGGCTGTGTGTTGTTAACAGTGGCCGCTTTGAGCATTCTGTACAAAAATGAATTCAAAGTACACGGAACGTCTTTGTGAGGGATTTGTGCCATGCCTGCTAGATGCTACTCAGCATGCAACTTGCTCTGTACGTACTTTCTACGTTGAATAACCCACCTGCAGAATGGGCAGCATGGATTATATCTAATTGTGGCTTCTATGTGTATGTGCACGTGTTCGTGCTGTTTTGGCCTACATGTGCTGAGCTCTATTGAGCAGTCCCCATCCCAACAGCTGTGCATGTTGCAGCTATTATGCACGAATTAAGGACTGTGTGTCGTTGTACAGATAAGCTTCCCACCAGAGTCAGTCCTTGACTTTTTTTCTAGTCTTTCTTCTTATTTACTTAGTTGCACTTAGGGTATGACGAGATAAGTCTCCTAACATTGAAAAGTTGTCTTTTGTGAAGCCTTCAGCACCTGCTCACTTTTCGGCTGACACTGTCATTGGCAATGCACCTGTAACTAAGCAATGCCGCGATTGTGTGGCAATTGCGTGCAGGTGCGCCTGGCCTGGCCTGTACCCGACTGTGCGTTGGGCTGCCCAACGTCATGGGTGAAGGACGGCTACTGTGACAGGCCGTGCAACAACTCCAAATGTGAGTGGGATGGTGGAGACTGCCTGGGTCCCGCAGCCTCGGTGACGGCTCGCCCTTTCAACCTACTCCCTTTTCCAAGGCCAGACCTGAGCAAGTGTGAGTGTGTTATAGACTTTCTTGGGCTGTAAACAGTCTCATAACTATAATGGAATGTATGCCTGAACTGATATCTACTATAGAACTCCAAAGGGTCGGAGAAGCTGTTCGGTATGTCGATAATTCAGTACTAAGTCGTCTAAAAACTTGCTGTTTTGTATTGTCTTTTGAGATTGTAGAAAGAAGGAACTTTTTGTTACTGTTAGCTGACTATGTGAATTTTCACACTAAAGCAGCATCTGTTAGATGCTGTGTGTGGTGGTGTAAAGACTGCACAAATTGACGACACATTCTAACGAGTTCGCAGATTCTTGCGCACTGTTCATAAAATGTCTCCATTAGAAAAGCAGTGCAGGACAGTGCCACCCTCAGTGCACCCCCAATAGCCTTTAACTTGCATACCACATAAATTAGAAGGAAGGGATGAAGTACAACAAGAACAGTACAAGGCGAGTCACCATTGGGCTGCTTTGCATAGTTGGCTACCTGGATCACTAAATGATGAACACGTGACATCATAACCATAATTACTACTACGGTCAGTATAGTAAGTTCGAAGTACAATCATTATAGGGGAAAGAAAAAAAATAAGTTTTGATGACAATGCCAGGGTATGATTGTTATGAGAGTCAATACATAAGGCTTACCAAAATGGAAAAAAGCGCATTAGGAATGGGCGAGAGGCAATTTGTGTGATGCTGTCAGAAATTAAATAGTGGCTAAAAGAGAGTGGATATGCCACCCTGTGGTCGGAGGGCCAGATGAAGACTGAGGAGGAAGTGATAAACTGAATGATTGATAGGGGTGAATGAAGAAGTGTATGTAATGCTATATTGCCACTTAATATCATATAGACCATCATTATTAAGTCGTTAGTTTATGGCTGTGTTGACTTTTTGGAATAACACCTTAGAAAAGTGCCTATTTCAGGATCATTTTTTTAATGATTAGTTTCTATGGCAAATGTGTGATTGCATAAGGCACCTATTAATTAGAATATCTTTTGAATAAGTGCATTGAAGTGAGCTCCTGGTAAGAAGCTCATTAGCAAGATGTCTTGCGTTCATAGGGTTTGTGGAAACAAACAACCTGTTTTAAACTGGCTGCCAATGAAAGGACTGTTGCCACTTTCAATGCTGTCTTCAGACTTTTTATTACACTAACAGCATGGATGCTAAGGTATAAATGCAGTCAAGCATGTCAGTGATAGAATCTAGAAGTTTCTGTGGGCAGGAGGGAGTCAACTGAACAAAAAAAAACTTAATTTGGACCCTTTGACCTGCCGTGGATGTCGAGTACAATTATGGATGCCCTGTGTTTTTTCATGTGCAGTGTACTGTAGCACAAGCTGTGCCAACAGCTGGCTGGCCGACAAGTTCTGTGACCAGGTCAGTGCAACTTGTGAATTTAGTTACACTGAATTAGGCACTATGCAGTTTGATAGTCACTTGAGTTGTTTCTTCTGCAATCGATGCGTTCTCGTGTGTGTGTGTGTGTGTGTGTGTGTGTGCATGTGTGCACGCACGCACATGTGTGTGAATTAGTGCAGTAGTTTGGTTTGTATGTACTTAATTTTGTTCGAATAAAAATAGATTTTCGATGTTCTGGGAAGACTTGCCCTGGGAAGTGCTGCTATGTGTCTAGTCTCTGTGTGTGATCCTCGTTTAATTACATTTTTTAAAAATCGGAATGTCAAAATGTCGTAGAATAGACTGAGCAAATATAGTATCATCAAAAAAGTAATGTACAGTAACGGTGCTGTGCTTACATACTGGAGAAAGCTCCGTACCTGGAACCATTTTCAGCACTAATGACGTCTTTGTAATGTTTTGCTGCTGTTTAACAATTGACAAGCGCTGGCATGTACTGTGTGGCAAATCTTAGTTTCATAGACCATTAGAGAATGTAGTCAGAGGAATTATGTTCTTCTGTTTCATTTTTGGACTTGTGTTAATGAGAGATGATGGTGGTAGCATGCACGTGTGTGTGTACCTTTGCAACTGTTATATTCCTTTATACCAACATTGTAATTGTAATGATGATTATTTCCTTTCGAAACTTATATCTTTGAGCATGGTACATTTGTCAGCCCTGTCGAATTTACATAGGGTTTTATTGGCAGGAGAAAATACGAAAATCATTGCCAAAATGCAAAGGTATAATAAGTGATATCTCATTAACTTGAATTTTGTAAAAACGAATGAAAATTACGAGCATAATGTTTTTTGAGATGAACGAAGTTGGGCTAATCGCCAGGAAAAATAAGCGCTTTTCAGAAAAATCACTACTACTTACCGGCTCTTCAGCGGAAGTTTCTAATCTTTCTTCTTGTCCAGGTTTATAAGAAAAAAAAAAACATAAAAGAGGCTTTAACCGACTGGGTTCTGTCGCACTGCCACATTATTTAGCAGTGAAAAACTGCCTAATGCTCGTCTGCTTTGCGGTCGTACTCGGACCTAGGAAGGCGTCTTCCAGCTGCTTGACACATCGCATCAGTTGATCTTTCCTGCCGCTGCACTTGACCTTATTTTGGAGCAAGCGCTGCAAATTGCTCGTCTCAGAAGATCTTGGCACCTTCTGCCGACATCTGCTGCATCTATGAACTTTGACCCTTGAACCCGCTTTCGCTGGCTGGAGAATCTCTGCTGAAATCCATCCAGCACCTTCTGCTTGTTTTTCAGCACCGTCAGAAGACATAGAGATGCTGAATTCCTGTGCACTGCTCGATTTTGTTTGGCCGTCTTTCTCCAATTTTTAATTAGGGCAACCTTGCCTTCTAGTGTTAGCGAGTTCCACTGCTTTGACGCAATGCTTGCCACTTTCACGCTAAGTTACTGCTCTTCACAGTCAGCGAAAAATATGTACCGCTCGGTTTGTGCTGAAAAATGGAAATAATACATCAGAGAAAATTATGTCCACTGCACAAAGCGAACGAGACAAACTATGCCAAGCTGGAAAGAAAGCCTCCCTGTTCAGTGCATGTGTCACATGAAGTGCCACAGGTTTGCTTGACAAAGTTGATATGTTGCTGGGCTAAGACTTCATGCACTTCGCGTACGCGGAAAGCAGCGACTTAGTGGCAGGCACGGCTAAATAAGGAAAAATATTGACGCTCTTTAGGCGTGGCAGCATCGTGTGAATCTTGTGAAATGGTGTAACAGCAGAATATTCGTTCCACTTCCAGTCAGAATTTCGAGTTATTCACAATTCGACCCAAAAATACTTTAAGATGAAGGGGAAAATATACATGGGATATATAAGAAAATGTGTGGTGCCATAGAAAATTTCGACTTAGCTGATTTTTTAGATGTGCAAGTTCGAGTTAATGAGGTATTACTGCATTGCTAACGCTGTCATGGTCTATACAGCTATATGTTCAACAAAAAAGGGGCAACAAGGAACAGGAAAAACCATTTATGATAATGAAACTGAACGCAGAACCTAATTCACAAAGTAAATGTAGAATGCGCTACGACAGTTTCCCACACACTATATATATATATATATATATACACAAGACCAGAAAGCCATATTTACAATGTCCAAGGAAGGGCGGGGCGTTGCCTTGACTTGGCTCCAGTGTCAAGTCGTATGGCTCGTCCTGTCTGTGAAGCTTGTTGCGTCGATGGTCCCATCCGTAAGCTGCACCTTCAGGTCCCTACAGTGTCCAGTCACCGCAGTGTCGGGTCCCAATAGCGCTATACCGCATGTCGTTTTTGGTGCACCACCTATGGAGCGTCGCTGCAAACCATCTGGCACATGACAACAAAGTTGCGGCCGCTTAGCCGAGCTGGTCAAACTCCTGGCTGCGCCCCAGCCGCTCACAGGGCATTGCTGCGAATTTTGGGGCACGTCCTTCCTAGAAGCTGTGCTCGTGGGGTTCCGGGAAATACTGTGCTGCTTCGACCCCTCGTCCGCGCACGTCTGCGTTCCAAGACCCCGCGCCTCCGTTTGTCCCGGCCACGTCGTCGTTCGTGCTCTTCTTTTCTTCATCTTCCTCTCCTTTTAAATATCTCTTCTATTGAAATAGTTCTCTTCTCTCATATCTTCTTCTTCTTCTCGCTCTTCTACCACCAGTTTACATGTTCATGACAAGGATACCCCTCCTTTCAAGAGTTTTTCTGCATGAAAAACTACTCTTGCCATCAAAGGGTTTTCCGTCGTCAATGAGCGATTTATACACGACTTCGTGATGCACCTCACTAACACTTTCACATCACACCACTATCGCGAATTCACCACACATCACGCCTATTTCACTAATAAGTCAAGCCACCTGCATCATATAGTTCAGATGTCACCTACTTATGGAATGACCTGTGATTGCAGTCACAATATTTCAATAAATGTTCTGGATAGCCGAACTATTAGGTCCTCAACACACTCGAAGTAACGGAGTTACTACTCTGAATACTCAACACATTCGCTAGTCCATTGTCTCCCAAAATTCGGTTTACAAAACTTGACGCCCAAACTAGGATACTCTGCACCTCACCCTCTACATGTTAGCACAATCTCTTTTTTCCTTGCCCGCCTGCTTACAACATCTCTCGACAAATCTTTCCACATCTTTACACAACCCAGGCCAGAACACTACTTTATTTAATTCCAATACAGTCTGCCTCACTCCTTTGTACCTCTTGGCATGACACTTCTCCAGTATAGCTACCCTATACTTTGCCGGCACCATCAATTGCATACGCCATCTCCCTTTTTTCACGAACTTTCGGCATACCACCCCTTTATTCAGTACGTACGTCACGCCTTCTCTCATTCCTTCATTTATTGGCCTACTTCCGATTCTATGTACTCCATACTTCAGTGACTTATCCTACTTTTTCTCTTTACCAAACCCAGTTGCCGACAGGACTAATTCATCCCGTATTGCAGTCGCATTAATGTCGCGTCTTTCCTCTTTTTCACCTATCACCTCCTTCGAAACCACTGCTCGTCTGTTTCCTTTTTGCATCTTTTCTATGCTGCCGCTTGCGTGCAACTTGGCATTTTCCTGTTTTGCAGTAACTGCTCCCTTGCTCTTACCCCTTTCACATTTCCTGAAGCTACGTCAGATAAAGGCTCGTCTACACACAGTGCATCTACACGTCCTGTGTAGTACGGGGTATCTAGCGATATCCCCTCCCCTGGCAAACATCTTTTTTACCCATCTACCAGCTACACGTGTGATGTCCTTCCAGTAAACTCTCTGTCGTCTGCCAAACGTCTTCTAACCAACACCGCATTGGCCCTGGTGTCTCAAAGTACTGATGCAGGTTTACCATTCACTGTCTTTCTGACAATCGGCTTATTGCTCTTATCTAGGCCCGCTGTGGTCACCACTGCGCTTACTATATTTGGGTGTGTTTCTTTCTTTCATGCCATTTTCCTCTACTTCTCTGTGAACTAGTATTGCTGCTGCTTGACCTAGGGGTTTCTGCCTACATTCCTCAGTCTTATGACCCACACACAGCATATCTGGCAATAACCACATTCATGTTGTCTACCACCTCCAAGTCGGCAGTTACGGGCTTAATGACCTAAGCGAATACACAAGAAGCAACGCACTGCTGCTGCCTATGTCCATTATTTCTCAGTACCAAGATCGACTCCTCTTCCTTTCTTCTGACCCTGCCTTTATTTATATCTCTTAAGTTTCTAATCCCTTGGGCTTCTATATAGTGGTCAGAGTGGTCTGCTACTTCATCAAGAGAGACTAGCTTCCTTTCCTTTAAGAAGAAGCATAACTTTGGGTGACAACAAGCAAGAAATTGCTCTCTAACTATGCAGTCACCCACACCTTCATACGTTTTGGACGTTTCAGCCATGTCCATCCATCTGTCAAAATAGCTAGACAAACAGCTCACAAACTGCTTTCCCGTTTCAACGTCTTCAAGCGTGCATATCTGAAATATTGCGCGGAATCCCTCTGCATTCAGCCTGAACCACTGAAGCAGCACTTTTTTTACTTTTTCATAGTCCATCGACTAAGGAGCAGACATTCTTCCAAATACACTCAAAGCCTCGCCAACCAAACACAGACAAAGTGCCAGTGCCCACTCACTCTCAGGCCATTCTTGTCCCAAAGCGGCTCTTTCAAATTGATGCAGATAAGCATCCAGATCATCCCTTTCTTCATCAAAGCAAGCCATCAGCTTGCGCAGACAAATGTTCCTCACTCTAGGGACCTCGTGCTCAAGGGAAACAGATTATGTCATGTCATCATCTCTCGTGCCAGACGCGTCTGCTAAACGTAACTTTAAGAGAAGTATCTCCTTCTTGGCTTCATGCGCCTCGCGAGCCTCCTTTTCTGCACGCTCGAACAACATGAGTGACTCCTTTTGGCTGAGCCCCTACGCTGTCGTGATTTCCAACAATTTTTCGTAGTTCATGCTGCTGTGAAGTGAGAGACCTGTCACCAAGGACAATTGATTCTGGCAGGCTCGCCACTATTTTGTCATGGCCTCTATAGATTTTCAACGAGACAGGGGCTGCAAGGAAGAGGAAAAATAGTTTATGATATACATGACTAGAGAGTCGTATTTACAGCGTCCAAGGGGCGTTGCCTTGACTTGGCTCCGGCATTGAGTCGTACGGCTCGTCCGGTCTGTGAAGCTTGTTGCGTCGATAGTCCCGTCCGTAAGCTGCACCATCAGATCCCTACGGTGTCCGGTCCCCGCAACGTCGGGTCTCCACAGCGGCTGTACCGCTTGTCATTCTTGGTGTGCCGCCTACGGAGTGTCGCTGTAGGCCATCTGGCACATGACAACTAGGTTGCGGTCGCTTGGCCGAGCTGATCGAACTCCTGGCTGCGCCCCGCAGCTTGGGAACGTATCTGCATTTTAATCTGCAAATTTCGTCCAAAGATGACAATCTTCCGTGTGGAGAGAGTGAACAAGACATTCATTTAATGTTCTGCGCAAGAGAAATCGGTGAATGGTGTTATGGAGGCGCTGCGCTATAGTGCCTCAAGCGTGCAGCGGAGGCGAAGTAGCTCATCGAGTCACGTTACAGGTGAGACATTGTGGCAGTTTTCTAAGAAAAGTAAGCACATGGCTCTGAGATGGGTGTGCGCGCTCATCTCAGAGGTTATAAGGTGTAGAACGCAAGGCGGCGGGTAGGTGCCACCACCGTCTTGTTTTAGCAAAGCGTTGGAAACACTCGCCTTTCCGTGCAAGCGTTGCATGGTCAGCACAGCGTGATAAGCGCTACGGTCCTTAAAATTAGTTATGTATGCTTTTTCTCGTAAAAGATGCACATGCAGAATATATACGTGTTGTTATTTTGCCCCAGACAGGCACGGTAATTGCTTTTTAATTGACAATTGAACAAGGCATGATCGCTCAATCTTGAGCAACATTGGTGGGTGCTGCGAATGGGGTCGGCCGTTTCAAATACCCGACGCCATTAGGAGTGGACAAATAGACAAATGTACAGACAGACAGACTAACATTTTTGTGTCGAAGGCCCTCAAAAAAGGCTATCGTTTTTAAAAAACTCTTACAAGCCTTTAGCCTGTTGTAGGTGCTGTTCACATTAATGTTAGTCTGCACCTAGATTTTCATTGATCAATTGCACAATACATCACAAAGTATGTTTGGCTTGCATAATAATAACTGTTTAGTACTATGTATATGAATAGTTTACAAGTACAGTTCGACTGCTTTATAAGAGGCATGCTCCAGAGATCAGTTCTTGTCTTTTATAAGAGATGTCACTTATAAGCACGGTGCCTGGTATGCATTTTCTTGTCAACGCTTATTTCAGTGTTGGCACGCTGGTGTCTGGTATACACATTTGCTTTTTATACGAGTGTCTCTTATAAAGGGGTTCAACTGTATAATACAAAAAGTATGATCCAAATAAGCAAAATAAGAAAGAAACTGGAGAATTATGCATAGACAGGTGAGGATACGTGGCTAGTGTTTACCAGGTCAAAAATAATCTGAATCAGCAGTGCCAGGAAAAAGTAAAAGTTCACATCAGCTTTGTGTAAGAGCAACATGAGCGTTACCCCATAACAAAAGAGTAAGGTTATCAAATTTAGTCACCCCTAGAAATATCCAATTCCACAACTTTTGCTGTTTTGATGTGGACTGAACCACTTTTGTATTCATTTTGGGCATCTTGGTATTTTTGTCACTGTCGATATGAGACTGCAAGCTTCGTGAGGCACCTTATGAATGTTCTCCCAAAAACGTCTTAAGATCGCTGTATGCAGCAACACTTGGTTAAAGACAGGCATTAATTATGCCTTGGAGGTACCTGCACTACGCTCTAGATATATATCGTCTGGTTGTCTCCAGACAAGAGTACATTATTGAATTATTCTTTTTTTTCAATGGAAGCTGTTTTGGCAGCAGTAATTGTTTTCTATGAAGCCTTGAATAAAGTCATGGGTTGTTGCCACTGTGGAAGCTTTCACCATAAAGATGCAACATCATGCACCTGATGCAGGAGAAAAGCTGGGACTATTTAATGTAGGTAGTGCTGCATACTTAAAAGTGAGGTTGGGGGGGCAAACGCCTGTCACTGCGTGATGTTCATGTGCTCTTGACGTCATGTGCGCACCAGCGCCTGTCACGACAGTACAGTGACCTGCTCACGTCATTCCTTTGTGATAATGGTTAACTATTGTACTTTCAGTTCACTCTCGGCAAGTGACTCTTGGAGTAAGCATACTTTTCATGCACAAAAGCATGTAAAAAGGTTGTAGGCTATTGAACGGGGGTTTCGCATGGTATGTGTCTCTGTCTACATGTGTGGTGTGCATGTGGTCTGACAGGCTTCAAGCATGCCAATGTTTACATTCAACAAATGAAACTTTTATGTCTTTGTGGGTGATAGAATACTTCCTTTGATTCGGTGACTTCTTGAAGGACAGTGCATCTGACTATGAGTAACAATTTTGCCATTCATGCGCTTTGAATAAAGCATCTTCAGGCACTGGGAGTCACAGCCAGCTGTGGAACTCCTCACAAAAGTATTGGGAACGATTTCTGTGCTTTGTTAGATGATGTGAAATTACTGGTGATTGGTACTCGGTATCTTCCCTTTTTGTGAGGTGATGATCAGTGGCGTAGAAATACACTGATCTCTCTAGTTAGATCCAATGCTTTAACAATAGGGCTTGATTGTGCAGGTTTTCATGTTTGAATGTCAACTCGCGTAACATTTTTCATTTTACGACTGTTGATCACTGCATGTTTCTGGGCACCTTTCTGATTTCCAAACTTGCTGATCCGTTACCTTTTAACGATTAGGTTGATTGTGCTTCTCTTTTTTTCTTTTTCCTCTAATGTTGCACTGCTGCCATCAACAAAGGCATGTAATGTACTGCCATGTGCTTTCGATGCCGGCGATTGTGGAACTGCAAACTATGGACAGTTGTATTCCCTGGACTTATTGTGGCACCAGCGAAATTACAGCCTCCCTTTAGGTGAGATTGAGTAACCTGTCATTTCATTTGGCTGCATGTTTCTGTAGAATGTGCCTGTGCGGAGCATTTAAATGCATTACAGTTAGGGTGAACATGTAGTGTCTAAATGATGTAAACAAGAGAAATAGGTTTGCTAATAGGCAGGCAAGTATATTACTTATTTATATTCGGAGTTAAACTTTTCACTTTGGGAAATTACTATTGTTGCTGTTTCTTCTAGGCTTTCTATATTTTAGTTGAATATCTAGCTGCAAGATTTCAGAAGCCAGTTGAATCCTGTGTGAAGCTTTTTGGTGGTTCGGAGCTGCTCAATTCATTCTTCATTGATGACACTTCGGTTAAATTCAGGCGAAAGTACTGCTCCGTTTTTTGCTCGCAACCAATGGCTTGCTTGTGCCTTGGAAGTCTTCAACAAAATTACTTCTGCAAGAACTGCCAAGAACTGTGTTGCTTGTTTTTTGTGCACACTTATTTTCTGTAGACGATCCTGCAGCATAAGAGTGATGTTACTTGCTACATGTGTAGGCATGCATGGATGACTGTCTTGAATGCAGTCCCACTGGGATTGTATGGATGGATCATAAATCTTGTTTGTTACAGTCTGGTAGATGGCCTGGATGTAGCCCCCACACTGGAGTGCTATGATTTATGTCATAATAAGGCTAATAAATAAGCGTAGTCCAGGATAATGCCTTCTGTGTTGAAGAGCTCGTGTGACATCATCCATGTTGTATGTGTTCCTCATACATGCAGGCCACACGCTTGCCTACTTCAACCTGTCCTCCTTCCTGAGTGAGGGTGGCTCCTTGACGGACGGAAACTACGAGGAGAACGCAGCCGTGCGTTTAGTGGCAGTGTCCGTGCCGAGCAGTGTCATCACAGTCATGATCTTCCCAAACAGCAGTGCCACCAGGGTGGATCTGTCAGTCAGTGGCCAAAGGGGCAGTGTGTCCTTCGAGGTAGGACTATTATTATATCATGGTGATTCTAAAAGGCTCCTGGTAGATGCTGTTTAAAATCAAAATAACGTTAGCTGTAGAGATGAAACGTTGTTGAAGGGGGATTGCTCCTGGAGACAACATTTGAGAAAGAGGTGATACTTGCCTTTTGAAAGGAGAGAGGGCAAAAGTGAGAAATGGTGGCTGAAATACAGTCAGACCGCTTTTTAAGAGACACTGATATAAGAGACAAATGTGGGTATAAGAGACTTTAGTATGCTTGCAGTAAAATACGGGGGATCGGAAAATGCATACGAGGTCCTCTGCTTATAAGAGACGTCTTATATATAAGATATGAATTGCTGCCTGGAGCATTCCTCTTATAAAAGGGTTTAACTGTATATTAGGAAATAAAGATATGGGGATTACAGTTTTTGGGTTCTTTTGACAAAGTGCATATAAAAAAAAGGGGGAATTTTAAGATCGATTTCTGCAAGGAAAGGCTGTAGAATTGATTATAGTTACTGTGAAATAACTATTTTTGATCTTCTAAGCTGAACAAGCTATTACAGTAGTGTAAGATCATAGTGAAGGGTTCGATGGAGAATTTCCTAGCGAACATACATTTCTTGGCAGAAAACAAACACTTATAGTTTCAATGAAAAACTAATTTATAATACAAAGAGAGCGGGGCTGTCAATGAGACCACTACAGATCTCTTGGTCATGAAGAAGCGAAACAAGTTGGGGTGTACTTTTATATACATACTTAGAAGCCGTCTTACGAACTGGTGTGTGTATTTGGCAGATTTTTATGTATCTGATTAGGTGTACGAGGTAATAAATGGATTATTAATGATTCCAAAAACAAAAAAGTCAGTTTCGCTGCAAAGGCGAAGCAATAAATGTGATAGCAACAACTTGGATTGTAACGCTGAGAATGGCAAGCATATTGAAACATGCAGTGCGCTGCTCATGCACAAATGAAGCACAAAAACAACATACACATGACGAGAGTGAGCTAACAGTGTTTACTGCTCGAAGCTTGATGCGCTGTTTAAACAAAAGCAAGGCACGAATTGTAATCACAGGTACAGATTTGAGTCCGAACTAACAAGTGCCCTAGTTGTTACTTCTCTGTGTTTGAAAACCGCACTTTTTTCCCAAACGGTGCCTGTCCAGCGAGCGAAGTGATCTTTGTGCACCCGGCAACTAAACACAATTGTTCCAAGCAATGTCGAAGGCATGTGATTCTCCCCACCAAAGGATAAGCGGGCACAAGCATCAAACGCCCCCTCCCCCCCCTCCCCCACTTGCGGGGCATAGTACACGTGGGAGATGTGTGCCCGTGAGCGCATCAGGACGAGATGGGCACCGAGCGCAGAGGAAGGGGTGGGGGTTCTTGAGTTTTTATTTATATAGATACATGTATATATACGGTGAATGACAGCAGCGGCGGCAGCGACGACAAAAAACCAGTCGAGACTGTAAATATAGTTGCTATCGCAATAAAAAGGCAGCATGACATTAATTTTTCTGTCATTCATTTAACACATGTCACAACTCCAGCCAGTGTTTTGACCTGTGGTAAAGTGGTGTTCAGGCAGTGCCAATGCGCTGCCTGAACATTATTTTGCCTTCATATGTTTATATTATTTCGCCTTATAGCAAGATATGTTCCTTAGCTGTGCCACTTCAGTGCTGCTTGACCCGCCAAAGATCCTGGCATCTATAAAGCACGATGTATGGCATTTGGTGCCTTGTATACAAATCCAGGTGTGATGATTACAGGCGCTCGTCACGTGGGTTGCTGCTGTCGGACAAGAAAGGATTTGTAGGTACGCTTTAGAGTTAAAGATACGGAAAGAAAAACTTTATGAAGCACACTAGTGAAGAGGAGATAGGAAAGGTATAAACAGACAAACTATATTTACAGGGTGATGCTAAGCATGTGCAGCAGGTTAGTCGTAAACTGTCCAGAGTTCGGCTTCATTACTGCATGACCCTGTCGTGCGCGTAGAGTCTCGAACTGGTAAGTGGAAATGAGGAAAACACCGCCTCCCGGTTCGGAGCACTGTCATCCTGTTGTGGTGTGTCGGTCGTCGCGCGGCATGGTAGAAGTTGCACGGAGGGTGCACGGTCACTCGGTAAGGCACAGTTGCCACACATGGTTGTGCTACCGTGTGCAGCTCCGTTGTAGAACACTCGGCGGCCAACGCAGCACAGCGGGCCGCGACTGACGAGCACCATGATCGGCCAACTGTCCATGAAGGCAGCACCAAGCAGGCCCCATCCACGAACCGGCTTTCGGCTGCTGCACCCAGGCAGGAGCCGCGTCGCAGGTCAGGTCCTTGAACCTTGAAGTAGGCCACAGGGGCTGGACCTTGGACATACTTGACCTGGTCTCATGCCTGCCTCAGGAACCCTGGCTGACGCTCGTCGTCTCGAACCGCACTCCAGAGCCCTCGTGGCTTTCTCGTCTTCACGTCGCGAGCTTTTTTTTTTTCCCGCGCATTGCATCGTAGCTCGTTCCTACTTCTTTTTGCGCACCCCGCGCCACCTGTCCTCCGCTCTTCAGTTTCGGTTTCAGATTGCCGCTTCGTGTCCTTTATGCTTACACATTACCAATAAAACATGACTTGTGTGTCCTTTTGTCACACCAAAGTAGCGTTCATCATTCATGTACCAATGGGTTTATAAATGCCGAACAGTTAAACATGAACAAGCTACCTTACTTAGTTCCCTAGTTGAGTAAGCTGTGGCCTTTTCTGGCTGTGGTTGCCTAGCAACAGAGCTTTGCAATTTACCTGCCTGCACTTCTTGAATTTTAAGATAACAGTACCAAATTGTTTCCTAAAGACAATTACTGATCACAGATGGCTTTAAATTGTGCATATGTGTTTGTTTCCAGCATAGCGAAAGTAAGAGATGCAATAAGTGAGCGTAGTAGCTTCTGAAGTTGCTTTACAATAGTCGGTGCTCACTTGTTGCCAGTCAGCACATGCCATCTGTTATTTTTCTCTGTTGCAGTTCAAGTTTGCACTGATAACTGGTGTGGATGTGCCAGCAGAGAATTTAACAACTGCTGTACCATTGTTGCCAACAGAAGTGAGCTTACCACCACTAAAAGCATCGGCAGTTACTGAGGAAGCTGTCAACTTCACGGGATACCCAGAGGATATGAGGTGAATAAAGGGCATTGAAGTGAATGCAACTGAGTGATTTGTTTATATGACAAGCTTTAGTGAATGCATCTGAGTGATTAGTTACATAAGGCATTACTCGTATTGTGCCTTACAACAAAAAAACAAAATGAAAGAAACCCCTTTGAAGTTCTTGTCAAAATGACGTTAAACCCACATATTAGGTTCTTGTCGGAACATATGACCATCTGTCGTCGCATTTTTCATGATGAATACTCGCCTCACTTCAGCAGATGAATACTTTTTTACTCGGCATCCAACTCTTGCATCCTGTTACATGACGTGCTGTAGTAACTAGGCCACTGTTGTGTTGTTTTGCCAACAATGATCAGGTTTGCTTATTTCCTTGTCATGACGGTGGCCACCCTTAGATAAATGAGGAGAAGGGCTAAAAGGACCTTGTTTTTTGATTGAGGTGTGTGTTGAGAACTTCAAACACTAATTGTAAAAGCTAATTTGTAATCCCTCTCTATGACTTGCCTCATAATCAGTCATCGTTTTAAAACTTAACACCCTGGAATTTTTGTGTCTCCTGATAGTTGAGCTCACCTTATAAATCGCACATTTTTCTATGTTCCCCATGTACATATGATACACGGTAGCTAGAGCTGGTGTCAGAGTTATGTAGATGTGCTGAAAGGTACAAATGTTTTAATGAGCATGCCAGCTGATGGCAGAGTGGTTCAGGTGGTTCAGAGGGGGACTTCCAGGCCAGCAGTACTTATGGTCCAACTGGGGACTCAAGGGCACAGCAACTGAGTGTGCACGGCAGACTTGTCATATGTAAAAAACTTAAATTTCATGCTGTATTAGCAATCGTAGCACACTTGCAGGGATTCTGAAAGCATGTATCATATAAAGTACTATTGCAAGAGACTGGGCACTCATGCACACTCGACCAGCGTGCTCATCAGACAGCACTGGAAGCCATGAACAAACTGCGGCAAGTGTAAATTCAGTGCCTTGCTGCTGTTGCATGCATTGCAGAGGATGTGTAACGGCCTGTAACGTTACATAGGACTCACAATTGGGCGAGTTGGTGGAGATTCATTATTATGAAATGACTCCACTAAATAAAACACAATCACACAGGTGTTTCATGTGATCCTCTGTGATTTTGTTGTACAGTCTACTTTCAATAAGCGGAGCATTAAGATTAGTATTAACATGGTCTATATAAGAAGAGTTCTGTTTAGTAAAAGATGAACAGGCTTATAGAATTCAATTATGAAACCGATCATTCAAGAGGCCATTATTCTATTTGAGCAGCAATTCTGTTTAAGATTTTCACTTGTTCAGAGATTCTCATTTGCTGTATTTTATGATGCCATTTTATAATTATATAACCCTTCAACAACATCACATACTTCATAGCCTGCAAGTCCCAGCTTATCTTCAAGCTTTCAGCAAACTAATGCAATCAGGAATGAAGCATTCTCAAAGTGAAGCATTGTTATACAAAAATGTTATTATGCTAGGGTCCCACAACAATTCAATTGCCTCACTCCTTTTACTGAAACGACATCAGCAGAAGGGTACACGGGTCGGTCACGCAAGAAAAAAAGACAAAAACTTTGACCAGCCAGTCGGGTAACCAAACCTCTGACCTCTTGGCTCTCTAGCACAGAAGCCAGATATGTATGCTGATTGCTACACCGCGAATGCAGGCAGCCTTCTGTGGATAAATGCATCATATATATTCGCCCTTACTCTCTCTCTCCTACTGATTGTGCTTCTTACTATTGGCAGGGACAGTGCCACCCTCACTGTCAAGCATTTTGTCATGACAAAGGCCATGGCATGGCATAATGTGGCATGTCTGCTTCTCTAATAATAGGGCAGTTTCACTATAGATGATCTTCAATGTCGAGTTAGTTCGCGATGCCTTGTTGCCTTCACAGAGCAGTTTCCACATGTGGAAGCATTGGGAAGATTTCATATTTTAATTCCTTGCAGTGTTGTCAAATAACAATACCACTGCTGGATTTACTCACTAGAGAAAGGCAGCAGCATCATTGGGAGGATTTTTTAAAAGTAACCACATTAGACCAGCTTAAAATATGCTAAAGGGAAGCACTACCTACACTTTCACTCATTTGAGGTGGACAGAGGGAAATATCTCTTGCACTTGCGAATTTGAGTGTGTCACATATGTCAGGATGCCAAAGACACCACACAGCCAGACAGATGCGCCTGGCATAAATTTACCGCCGTGGTGGTCTGCTGGCTAAGGTACTCGGCTGCTGACCCGCAGGTCATCAGATCGAATCCTGGCTGCGGCCGCTGCATTTTCAAAGGAGATGAAAATGCTGTGGGTCCGTGTACTCAGATTTGGGCACGCATTAAAGAAGACCAGGTGGTCGAAATTTCCGGAGCCCTCCGCTATGGCGTCTCTCATATCGTATGGTGGTTTCGGGATGTTAGACCTCACATATCAATTGGGAAAGATTTAACAATTGGTGTCAACTGTGGTGAATTTGTGTTGAAAACTGCTGTTCTGACATTATTTGCCATAAACATTGTACAGATTGCTAGTTCCAATGCTGCTGCAACTGCTTTGGTATAAACATGTTTTAGTTTTGTGACGGGAACAATTCTTGTGTAATAGGTAAGGCTTTTTGTTTCTTGCATTCATTGACACTTGTTTTTGCCATTGGCCATTCACATTTGCCATGCATTTGCTATGGGTATGTTGTGAGATTTCCCATGAAATGCTCCTGAAGATTATACCAAATGGGTGGAAGGAGCAAGCAGAATTTGGTACAAGGGCTTATCAATGCATGCCTCGTCGTGGTGATTTAGTAGCAAAGGTACTCGGCTACTGACCCGCAGGTCGCGGGATCGAATTCCGGCTGTCACGGCTGCATTTCCGCTGAAGGCGGAAACGTTGTAGGCCCGTGTGCTCAGATTTGGGTGCATGTTAAAGAAGCCCAGGAGGTCGAAATTTCCGGAGCCCTCCACTATGGTGTCTCTCATAATCATATGGTGGTTTAGGGGCGTTAAACTCCACATATCAATTATTCTTATCTATGCATATAGTAGATATCTAGTGCACAGTTTGACTTGCAATCTCCACATTGTACAGTTCTTTAGAAAAAGCACTGATGTGCAATTATGAAATAAAATTTATGGTAACTTGGAAAAGGAAAACTTCAGTTTGCCTAACGATGGAACCAGTCCCGTACTGCTCGCTGTCATATGTTTGTTGACAAGATGACGATTGCACGTAACTTACGTTAAGCTAGGTAGTAAATGTGGGCTGTAAGCACAAGCTTGGCATTTCAAAATGCTGTCTCTAATTGCAGAATGCCTAACATTTGGGCTTGTGAACATTCAAATGCTTTGAATATTTGAATGAATAATGCGGTATTCAAATTTTCTTTGAATTGAATCTAAATTATTGAAAATTTCAAATTATTTGAAAAAAAAAACGAATTTTTACATATTTGTCCACATGTAACATGCTATAAAGGTGGTTTTGCTGCAGGGAAGGGGTGATTAGCCATAAAAGCGCCTGTCCAAAAGAAATTTGCACTGCCACAAAGCCTCACTTCAAAGTTGCATGAAGATATTACCCTCACATCCATTCTTCTTTATCTCTTTTTTTTCATTTTGAAAGCTTGCTTAAGTATAGCAAATTTCAAAACTCTACATATTTGACAGGCTGTAACTTGCATTCTAGAAAGTGAAATTCTGCTGCTATTCAAGTTGTTTCCACTTCCTTCAATGCGAAACAAAAAAAAGAGGGTTGCATTTGCACAGGCCCTGTTCTAATTAAAAAAAAAAAATATTGTGTTGGTTAGTTTAATGATCACAAATATGCCCCTTTTTCTTTATAAGATGCAATATTTATACTATTTGAATTCGATTTGAAGTTGTTTGATCAAAATAACTATTCGCTTCAAATTCGCTTGGAACCGAAAATTCACTGTTTGTGCAAGCCTACAAAACATCCAATACTCATAGATATCATGCCACGTAACAAATGTTCTTTTTATGTATTTTTAAAAGGAGGTTGGGGAAGGCAGGTGCATTTTTTATTGTAATCTCTGTAGGTGTGATAATCTGAGCCAAAATATGAAGTATTGAATTATATGCAAAGCATGATATGGGCCATACTATTTTTCCAGCATTTATTCTGCCATTTACACAAATGTATTATGGCGTCCCATTTTCCTTTATAGGCAGGGAATTTTTTTTCAGTATTTATGAATTTAGAAAAAGTGTTTTGATTACTTCCAACTGAACTTTCCAAGTGAAGTATGCTGGAAGGACATGCAAACTGCTGTAATGTACTTACGAGATGGTATTTTTCTTTACTGTTGGTTTGTTTGCCACTGCACCGGACTGCCTGTTGTTACTGTCCTGTATAGTCTGGCTGTTGAGTCCCGTCAAGCTACTTGTGTAACTTATTAACCTAATGGAACCACCCTGAATTAAATAAAACCTATCCTAGCTTAAAGCCAGAGCTACATGCATGGCTATATTGTTGGAACACACGGTTTTTCACACCCCAATAAAGTATGCTTTCAGCTAGAAGCATTTACAGTTCTTGTGAAATGCAACCCCTGCAGGTACCCACCAGATCCGCAGCTGCTGCCAGATGGCGAGGAGTTGTATCGCTACGCGGACGTCGATGTGAGACGTTCGATGCTGCCTGGGGAACTCGTGCGCGAGATAGTGGAAGCCAGGGTTCTGTACTCTACAGGTTAGTCTAATGTATCGATGTGACCTCGCACTGGGCAGAGATTGGGCAATAATGGGTGATCACTGATACAAGCTGAGAGGATCTGACTTGTCAACATATGTAAGACAGATGTTCTTACAAAGTTGCCCGTGGCAGAAAAATTAGCTTTTTTGTAGCCATTATTCATTTTAAACAATGTTGGTACAATCAAACTGATTTACAATGAACTCTAAAATGCCGCGATAAGTGGTTGTTTTTTGAGTAGTTTATTGTATATGGACTCGCTCTTAAAAATGTGCATTTAGCGACCAAACACCCCTTTTTTTCTGAGTACAATTATTATTTAGGAAGTGCTATCAACCCTTCTGGTCACAAGTCAAAACTTTTCTTGTGCTAAGTGACACCCGCTGTGTGCTCATGAGTGAATTAAACCACATTTGCTATGAATTGATGCCATTCCATAATTTTTTTTCCTCACTGCCATTTCGCTAGTGAAAAAATGTCCGGAAGTTGAGTGACCTCACTCATAGCATCTGAAATTCGTGTGCAGAGCTCCTCACGGTTCACATTATTTTTGTTGTGAGTAAACTGCTGCTAGGCATACACAAGCATCATGTTTTAGAATGCCTTTTCTAACTTTTTTTCTTGGTTTAAAAATGTTATAATTTTAACAACTACCGTGTTGGCAGTGTTTGTTGTAAAAGTGGGTGGCTTTGAAAAATGTTTGCTATATGTGGACGCACTGTCAATGAGTAGCATATCGAAATTGTAATTGCGCCGAAATATGGTTACTATAATCGATACATTGTTATAGCTGGGATCGTTAGATGTGGATTTGACTGTATAAGCTCGCCAACTGCCGTTTGCCCTAAAAGTTTTTTCTTATTTTTGTCTCATCTTGTTCCACATCTTCATAAGCATTCCTCAACCTTCTGTCTTTTGGGGTTATGAGTATGCAGTTCTCTGCATCCAAGTTTCCGCAAAGACAGTGGAGGCACATCACAGTAATACAGTACACGCTTATAGTAGCAGACTGCAGTAATTCAATGCAAAATGTTTATTACCCCCAAATTCTGTTTTCATCTAAATTAGGGCTTCAGAATATTGCAAACTATTGGTAATTTGCGTATGCTCCTAATCTTTTATTAGCTTAAACTTGGAGACCGTTAAAGAAGTTCGGTAAAAGCTAGAAGTTACGTGAATGACATACCGTACCTACTCGAGTATTGAACGCATCTCCCCACCTTGGTCCTTGAAAAAAGAAAAAAAAATGTATCTGTCATTTTATTTTGGTGTGATAGCCAGTGCTGTTGACAATCGAAACAACCTTAATTCAAGCCATTGTATCTCAAAATAATGACACAATAAAAGTCAAAGCATAGCTTCACAACCATGCTAAGCAGTTGCGAACAGCGCGAACGTGGACGACGTCAGTATAGATTTAAAAGTTGCTCTTTTTACAGAAGAGTGCGGTCTGTTGAATGCAGGAGAAACCTCTTTGCTTATAGCGCCACACAAGCACAGCGGCACGAGAACAAGGCAAAAAAATTGGCAGATTCCACTTACAGTGGGAATCGATAATATGCGAAGCACGAATAAGAAATGTTGATATGTCACTTTAATATCAGCACAACTATACGAGATCGAGGTAAATGATGCCGTACATGACTTCGGTGTCACGATTATCATGTTTGAATGTGTCGTTTACCTTCATCATCAATTCACGTCACGTTATACTAAATTTAGTATATATGGAGCTAGTGAAACGGCCGCGAGCACGCTATGAGCATGGTATGTTGTCATGTTCTTACATGACACGCATGTCAGCATTATCATGCATTGCACCAGTCATGTATATCATCATTCATTGATGTCACGAAACACCAAATTTGGTGTATGTGGAGCTATCAAAGCGGCCGCGAGCGCACCATGAAGGGCCCAATATACTCGAATGTAGCGTTGAAGCGCGCGCACGCTGGACACAGAGGCGCTACGTTAGCAAAATGCCAGCACTCTTTAGTCTAACGCTATATGCTACTAGCGTCCGTCGGCATGGCCCGACGGCAACCGGGGCGAAATGTGACATGCTGCATTTCGCGCTGATGCGTTATCCCGACAACACTGCATCTTTCTTTTTCTGTGATGGTGGGATGCCGGACGCGCTGAAACGCGCATGCATTATAGCCACAGAGATCGGCATGCGCCTGCGAGTATTTGACACGACCAGCGCCTGTCGGCGTAACGCGACAAAGTGAACGCCGCTAGCACGTGCACCGCGTCATGTCGAAATGTATTGCGCCTTGAATGTGGCATGTAGTCATGTTCTCATATGACACGCATCTCATATGATTACCATGTTTGCACCAGTCACATACCTTTGTCATCGATTGGCGTTACCGTAATACCAAATTTGGCATATGTGAAACTAGCGAAACAACTGTGAGCGCATCATTAGTGTGTGATGTAGTCATGTTGTTACATGACACGCATCTCATGTTTATCATGCTTGCACCTGTATCATACCTTCGTCATCCATTCACGTCCCGTAATTACCGAATTTGGTATAAGTGAAGCTAGCGAAATGGCCGCCAGCGCATCATAAGCGTGGCATGTAGTCATGTCGTTACATGACACGGCTTCTCATGACTATCATGTGTGCACCAGTCACATACCTTCGTCATACATTCACATACCGTAATACCAAATTGGGTATATGTGACGCTAGCAAAACGACCGCGAGTGCATCATTAGTGTGGCATGTAGTCATGTTGTTACATGACACGCTTGTCATGATTTTCATGTTAGGGTCTGTCGCTTGTGTTCGCCCTGCAATCATGTCGTACCATACCAGTTTTGCAACATGCCATGTGAACGAAACCACCGCAAGAGCTGCAGGACCATAAAATGTAAATCATGACATTCATGACATACATGTCATGATTTTCATGTTATGACTAGTCAAATATGTTCTTTATTCAGTCATGTTATGCCATACCAAGTTTGGTACAGTCGAAACCCGCAATAGCGAAATCGTCGGGGAAACCGAAAAATTTCGTTTTCGCAAGATTTTCGTTGCCGTGAGTATGAGACATAAAGACAGTGATACGGCCAGCAGAACGAAAATTTATTGCCAGAAGTCGGTCAACTTGCTTTGCTTACCCTTGCCATGCAACAACTTCAAAGCTCTGCCTTCGCACTGGAAAAAGTGGTCTATTGCTACGTTGTCGTCATGTGCGCTGAAGGAGCGAAGGGTGTCCTGTGCACCCAAAACAACCCGCGGGCTGTTTCGAATGTGCTAGCGCGTCGTTCCTGCCCGCAGTCTCGCTGTCAGCGAAGTTAGGGCTAAGGACGACTCCGATGATGCCCCGCGCTCGTAGACCATGCGCCGCGCTCGTAGACCGTGCGCCTGCTCGTAATAATCTGATCGTGCATCCGGGGCGGCCACTCGCTGTAACTGTCAAAATATACATTGGTTCAATGGCACAAAATCGCACTTATAATGAGCGTCTCCGAGCGCCACTGACCGGTTACAGCGAATGGAGTCAGCAGTCTGCCGACTTCCCGGGAAACCAATTTCGACCACCGATCGGGCATCGGCGAGGTGCCCATACATTCTTATTGTTAAACGCTGATTCTGCCTCCGCGCCTCTCTAGTTTCTGCTCTCCCTGACCGCTTTTTGTAACGCACCCCTCCGTCCTTTGTCCCCCCGCTACTCTGAGCACCCCGCATCGCCAGGCGAGGCCTGTGTTTTCACCCTGCCACCTATCTTTCAAAGACCTGTCGGCCACGTACCCTGTTTTTGATCGCTGGTAATGTCGTTGGCGTCACAGGACTGGAGTGACTAGACCATTTGCCAACATCGTCGGCCACCGACTGTATTCGATAGTCTGCGTCTAGTGCACGCGCGTACACTACCCCAGCGACTCTGATAATTTGCGATTCGTTTCGTGTTTAGGACTTGTTCTCGCTCACTTTGCACTCGGCTCCTTCCGCGCGTGTGCAGGAGTGCAAAAACAGCTGTTAATTTGCGCGGAATGAGTCACGAAATATTGAAGTTCGTGAGGCCACGCAAACCCGCCGGCACGCACAACAAAACGATTTTTGATCACGGCCGCCGATTCTTCGAACGCCGCCGCGTGCACCGAACGAGGCGGCCATGCTTTGACTTCAGCGGGCGCTGGCACTCTTTTCAAATTTTTTTACGTGTGAGTTTCGCGGACCTTTCAAGCAAGCTACCTAACCTGCCTCCTTCCCGTGAGTTTTGGTTTTCAAGGTCGCCCTCCCCCAGCATTTTCCCCTCTTTTTATCGTATGGAGGAAAGAGCCTTTCATTCCTCTGTGCTTTATCGCAACTCCTTGCCCTTATCTCGTAAGCCTGCTCTCCTCTCTTGATCACAACCCCTTCGCCCAACTCCACCGCTCTGCGACGCCCGCCACGCTGGCTTGAATTAGTTTCGTTTTCCGGCTGGAAATGCACCCAGAGCTTTTCCACGCGTGTGTGCGTCTTGCTCGCTCTTGGTGTGCTTGTGTGGTCATTAAGGCCAACGGGAGGACTAGCACGCTTTTTCGGGCCACTCAATAAAACGTCGAAAGTGTGACTGCTTCGCTTGAGCGTAATCCGCATGTTAGGTGCTGCGTTGCGGAGCGCTTGCTCATAGCTATTGACCACATGGCAGTCAACTTGTTGCTACGGGCTTCCCGGTATTCAGCCGTGGATATGGTGAATATTTCGTGGGCGGTGTTGACAGCTACATGTGCGCGAACCTATTTTTGCTAGGCCGACTTCGTCGATCGTTGGGCCTGATGCCGAGCCTGAAGCTTCCGAACAGGACCACTAAGGGGGCGATTTGTGGCAGTCCGTCGTTGACTCCGACATGGGAGAGCGGGTGGGATATCTGTTGCGATGATTTAATCACGGCCGATGATGATGCCGACACTGCGGAACCATGCACGGATGGGGGAATTGTGAATGAAGTACGTGGCGAGAGCGATTTTGAGGAATCAGATTGCGAAAACGATGAAGCTTTGGAGCCAGCGCCTCATGCAGCTTATGCCACAGGCCTCGACGAAGGAGCAGCCTGCCGTTTTTAAATGAACTCGAGACCGCCCTTATCGTTTTTGCTCTTCGAAACACGTGCATCACAGACTTTTTGGGGCAAAAAAGTTTGTGCTTTCACTTGCAACTTTTTTAAAAGCTGTGTTTCATTTACTACGAACTTCAGGATACAGCGAACGGATGCCGCGTCATGCTCAGGTTCGCTATAAGTGGGCTTGACTGTATAACTCTCATGCCTTTTTTCTCCTGCCTAATGAATTCTGCCCTCAAACTGATGTCAACTTTCCTGAAAAAAAGGGGGGTACATTACCCGAGTAAATATGGTATTCGTGCGGCAGTCGTACACCGTACTGGAGACATTACATCTTGCTCTGTGAAGATTTTTGGGTGCTAACTGGTAACAAGTGACAGTTTCCTCACTTGCTAGACTTTTTAGTGACCAACAATGGCTTTTAAGCTGTATTATTGTGATTGTGACCACCCACGCTGCCATGCTTGCTACCAAGCTAGTCGGTGCACATTGCCGTGACGAATCGCAGAAGCATCAGTTGTAATTAGCCATTAACCCAGAACAATGGACACTGACATTCAAGTATGCTGTCTCACATTTGTGTTCTTAGGCAAGTGACAGCCACTGTTGAACCATCAGCATTAAAGAGGCCGGAACGTTGATGCAAGCTCAACTTATTGCATACTGTGGTTCACTACTGAAGCTTAGGATGAAAATAGGAGTTATAGTCGTGGTGGCCATATCTGGATGACTCAAAGTGCCAGAACACATAGGAAATTGAACACATGAAACAATGGGAATCACTTGACCTCATTGCATTCTTCACAGAGTGGATGCTGTGAATAGCACCTCAGGTTGCTTTTTCTTCAGATTGATGAAATGAAAAATACTTTTTAAACAATTATTGCATTCTGTTGGTAAGTATAATTTTCTTCGAAACACTTTGCACTAGAGCTTTGGATGATGTGAAGTAGGCTTTGTGGCCTCCTTGGAAATCGCTCAGCTTTGAACAAATGGCAGTATGGGGATTGGAGTTCCTAACAGAGTATCGCTACTGAAAACTCTTCTCTTGTATATTCGCTCTTAGTAAAAGAAGTTGTGTCACACTTTCTGTAAGTCATCAGAAGTTTTGTACAGTGAGCTAGCTACCACATGTGTGCATCGCTGTAGTGTAGCACCTTATACAAATATCCTCTGGACAGCAAAAATGTTCCATTGTTTTGTCTGTGTAACCAACATATAGTCTAATACACAGGCAGGTACGGTGAAGTCAGATCTTGCAAGGTGAGGTAGGCAAGATCGGTAATGCATATGCTATGGCAAGCATCTGATCATTTTTATGTCAGTAGACCATGAGTGCTTTATACAGTACCGTGCTTGAGGTCTAACACTTTGTCTTAGCATTCAAAAATATAGCAGCTAGTTTGTTGCTCTTCAAAAATGCTGATTGTACTACTGCCATTTACATTTTCCTAATGTTGCCCTTCGGAGCCTAGATTTGTTGTCTACCGCCTTTTAAAGTTACAGCTGTTGTATTGTGACTTACACAGTGAATTCTGTCTTCAATGTTGGCACCTGTCTTATGAAACAGGATTGGTAACCCTGAAAGGCTTTCGCAAACACAAGTCCCAGCTGATTGAGCAGTACATAAGAAATGCCACCTTGGTTGGAGACCATGACATTGACCTCGTCTTCCGGCGAAAGGGTGCCACTAATGCTGCTGCAGCCAACGAGACCATGCTTCGGCCACCTCAACGAGCGCTGCTTGGTCTTCAAGAGGGCTGGTTGCCGTGGGAGAAGCAGAACGTGTTTGGTGCCTTGGTGAAGGTGAGGGTGACTGTGGCATTCGATGTAGACTGTTGATGAAGAGGGAGAATCAGCATTAAACCTAAGAGTAACCCAAAGCTGGGGATAAGACTGTCACACTTCGTGCATAGAATTCAGCCACCAGAAATATGCTGAGTACTGACGTCTCAGTGCTCCAAAAGGCCTCACGAAAGCATGGATAATTAAGAGTATGTCTCCTGGTGCGGCGAATGTCTGTTGTTGTCCGGAGACAGGGTCGAGAGCTAACAGAATACAAAAAAAAGTGTGTTTTTTATTTATACAGTTGGAAACACTTGGCTTGTTACTTACGAGTATGGTCATTTAGGTTAATAATAATCAGCTAGCACTTCAGTACAAGCAGCACATGCAGTAGTGAGTGTTCAGAAAGTTCAAATATCCCCTGATATTTTCCTGTGCTTGTTCCCAGTGCACAGTTCACTGCATAACTTTAAAGTGATTCTCGACACTTGTCGAAGGAACAGAAAAACCTGCAAGCGAAGCAAAAAAACGTGTTTTTCTCCACAAAGCTGTCAAAAGTAAACACAGCCAAATGTGTAGAAAACAAGTGTGATGTCGCTGCTGTGTACATCAGCCAACATTAGTGCCAGAGTATACAAAGGTTTCCAGCTTCCAGCAATTCCACATGGATGTATATTCAGATGTTTAGGCACTGCTATACTGATTTTCTAGTGTATAGCTCGCACCTTCAAATACAAATCATGCAAAAATAATAAATAATATTTTGAAATGTTGGTGTGTTGTCGTGAAGCCAACTTGCAACACAAAATTTGCACTGTATATATGGTAAATGCTATTAAATTTTTGTGTTGAATGCTGTGATACATCGAACTAATTGCTACTTTTTTGAGAGTTGAACGTATGTGTGCTTGACTGTATTAGCTTCAAACTATGTTACAGATAATTTGCTCTAAATCGCTTGTCCAAGATACATAGGTACAAAAGTGACACTGCCCAAAGTATCATTAAATGCAGTGATCCCACTTTTGCGTGAAATGCGCCAAGGTGCACCAAATCAGATTTACTGCATCATTCTGATAATATCAACGGAAATAGCGCAAAACTGCGTCAATGTTGGATTTGGAAGCGTCTTTCACCGGCAATAGCCACGCCAGCATGTCATGTGCATCATGTGCATCTTGATCTTGCGGTCAGCAAAGTCACAATCACATACTTATTATACTGAATAAACAGTGGTTGCACGTGCGTCCTAAAATCCACGATCCTATGTTTGGTTCCAACGCAACTTCTGTAGTGCAAGTCTGTTTAACAGCGAAACGCGCTGCGCAGGCGCTCAGAATGTCTAGTCCAATCGTTAGCAGGAATGGTGGCGGCAATTCACTGGAGGACGTCGTACGTTCCAGGAATGCTGCTGATAGCTCAATTGAAGAGTTGTGTGGCATGTAATAAAGCAATTTTCACAAAAAAGTATTTCTTCGCAAACTTCGACGACTTTGAGCGTATCTATCTATGTATCTAGCCGCCTACGGCTTTTAGCTCTTCTGGTTGTTTCGATGATGGTGTCGATACCAAAATCGTTATGGCATAAAATGACTGTATGACAAGCATAATTGACTAGTCATAGCATCACAATCAAGATATGTATGTCATGAATGTCATGATATACATTTCATAGTCTTGCTGCTCTTGTGGTGGTTTCGTTCACGTGACATGTTGCAAAACTGGTATGGTATCACATGACTGCATGGCAAACATAAGCGACTGACCCTATCAGGAAAATCATGACGTGCGTGTCATGTAACAACATGACATGCCGCTCTCATGATGCGCTGGAGGCCGTTCCGTAAGCTTCGCATATACCAAATTTGGTATTACAGGACGTGAATGGATGACGAAGGTGTTGATTATTTTTCACGTTCTGGGCTGAGACAAGGAAACGAAGAAGAAGAAAAGCGCGAGCGAGGGACGCGGGGACGCTCAAGTGACAGCAGAGCGCTTCCGAACGCAGTTAAATAAACAAGTATTTTTGCCTTATACCTAAAAGACGGAGTTGAGTCTGATCGCAGTGTCTGGAACGCCATCGTCTAAGCATTGGTGCCGAAGAACAGGGATTGAAAACCAGGACCCTACGGACGGCTACCAGTCAACTGCAGCGGCATGGAGCGACTGAAGTCGAAGCGGACGTTGCGGCGAGCACAGAACACGAGGATTATAAACGAGGCAAGTGATCTTCTCGCTAACGACTCTGCCTCCTATGACCAGCTCAACTCCATTTATGAGAGGCTGAAGGCTAATAACGAAGAGCTTAAAAACTTGAACAACGAGATTGAGCCGCATATACCTGACGAGGAGTTCGAGGTCGAGTATAACGCTGTCTTACAATACGAGGACGTTGCTACGCGCATTCTCACTGAGATTTTGAGCAAGAAAGATCGCATGCTAAGGACATCGACCGGAATTCAAGAAACAGTTTCCCAGACAGTCGTAGCACCATCAGATGGAACTGGAGTTAAATTGCCTAAACTGACAATAGCTCCTTTTTTTGGAGACCTATGCAAGTGGCCCGAATTTTGGGAACAATTTTACCAAATTTTTCGTAGTAACAATCGCATCACTGCCACGGAGAAGTTTCATTACCTGCGACTGTATCTTAAAGGAGACGCTGCATCAGTAATTGCGGGCCTTCCGACGACAGAAAGTTGCTACAGTGACGCCATCAAAATGCTACAGAAGCGATTTGGGGACAAGACGCGCCTGGAGCAAGAATATTTTGCCAAGCTACGGATGTTAAGCCCTGTCCGTTCATCGACTGACACCAAAGCGCTACGCAGCTTGTACGACCAAGTTCTCGTGAATATCCGAGGCTTAGAGACTTTGGGTGTGCACAAGTCGTCATTTTCGTCAATGCTCTGCGACATCCTACTGCGTGCTCTTCCACGGGATATAGTCGTGCAGTATCATCGATCATGTGCCGTCCAGTTGGCATATGACTCGAGAGCTGAAGCTACATCCGTGGGACTGGACCGTGTGCTCAACTTCCTGTGTATTGAGCTGAAAAGCCTGGAAAAGAGTGATTTTAAGGATGCCAAAGAACGAGAACATGGAACACTCCCCGTGGCCAGTCAGTCGACGTACTCTCGGCGTGGGAAACCGACGTCATCTGTGCTTCACAGCAACTCGGTACGAGAAAAAAAGGACAACTGCGTATTCTGCTCGTCCAGCCATCATGGATCGGAAGCCTGCACAGCTGACTTGTCACTGACGCAGAAGAAGCAACTGCTTTCCAACGACAAAAGGTGTTTCCGCTGCACCACCAAAGGACATCGGGCACGGGACTGCAAAAAAAGGATTTCCTGCTCCAAATGCCAAGCTCGACACGCTACAAGCATGTGCAATCTCGATAGGTGTTCGCGGAAGTCAGACTATGCTAACAAGAACCACGAAAAAACTACGACAGTCTGTGCATCACTTGGAAGAAGACCCGTCAAGGAAGACTCTACCACTTCCGTTTTTCTTCAGACTTTCAGAGCATGGGCCATGAATGATGACACCTGCCGCTACATACGAGGCGTTTTCGATGGTGGCAGTCAGAGGACTTTCGTAACTGAAGATCTGTCCAAGCACCTCAAGCTGAAAAGCGTGGGAGCAACTCGAATAGCCTTCAATACTTTCGCAAATACATCGGACCAAGAGGCTAAGAGGCGTCGCATAGTAGAACTACGACTGCGAAGCCAGTTTTCCGACGCGGAAATAGTCTTAACTGCCATAGAGATCCCAAGCATCTGCCAAGACATCGCAGAGACTGCAATGGACGTAGCCTTCATTGCGTCTTTCAAGAAGCTGGGAAATGATGTTGCCGATGAGCTCCAACATCCATCTATCATAACTAAGAGTGGCATCAGCGTACTTATCGGGTCCGATCAGATGTGGAAAGTGTTGACCGGCGAAGTTTCACGGTGCGAAGGCAACGAATCATTGATCGCACTGAACTCCAAGCTTGGATGGACCTTCCAGGGAAGCACATCGCACTTGGTGTCCCACCCAACTACTTCACAAATGATGGTGTGCGTGCTAAAAGCCCAAGCTACCGATTCCGACGAGATATTGCGCTCCTTTTGGGAACTTGAAAACATAGGAATTACGGACGCGATAAACAAGCCACCTGAAATGAGCAACACCATGAGGCATTTTGAGCAAACGATTAGCTTCAAAAACGGAAGATATGAAGTGACCCTCCCTTGGAAGGATAATTTCGAGCTTGCAAGCAACAGGCAAGTAGCCGTTACTCGACTGGACAAGCTTGTCAACCGTCTCAACTCCAGAAAAGGACTGCTCGAAACGTATGACCGTACCATAAGGGAGTACTTGAGGGCAGGACACGCCGAAGTAGTCAGTGACGTACCTGCAGAGGTGACGAAATTATATTACATGCCGCACAAGGAAGTCATGCGTGAACAAGCACTGACGACGAAAATGAGAGTGGTGTTTGACGCTTCGTCACATGCCAAAGGATGCAAGGTCACTTAATGACTGCCTTCAAAAGGGTGACAACTTATACCAAGACCTCGTGCAAATTTTGCTACGCTTCAGAACGCACCCGGTGGCAGTTATCGCGGACATAGAAAAGGCATTCCTTCAAATTGCGATTCGGGAGGACGACAGAGACGCTTTCCGCTTTCTCTGGTTTGCAGAAGGAGATTTATCCAAGGGCAAGCTGCAAGAGTGGAGGATGACACGAGTGCCTTTTGGAGCTACATGTAGCCCATTTTTGCTCACAGCTACTATTCTCTACCACGTGAAAAGAGCACCGGCTGTCATGGCACAAACTGCGCAAACTCTTGCCGAGTCGTTTTACGTGGATGACTTAGTCACTGGTGCCGACACAGAAGAGGAAGCCGCTAAACTATGCCGAGAAGCACGCTCAATAATGAAATCGGCCGGCATGACATTGCGAAAATGGACAACAAATTCAGCAGATTTGATGCGCACGCTTGAAAATCAAGTGGAATCTACTAGTAATGAGATGGTCGTTCTTCACGAGACGTCGGTCAAGGTTCTGGGTTTGGTTTGGAATCCTGCAAAGGATGAATTCAACTTTTCGGTTGAAAACCTACTCCAGTTTTTGACAGCACAGACGGGTACAAAACGATTTGTCTTGCAGTCAGCATCAAGAATATTTGACCCGTTGGGATTTGTAGGACCATATACTATTGCCATACGAATATTGTTTCAGAGACTGTGGATACGAGGAATCGGCTGGGATGAAGTCCTACCCAATGACCTGCAAAAAGAATGGAATGATTGGGTCATCCAGCTGCCGCAACTGCAAGACGTCGTCGTTCCTCGCTATCTGGGCGGCGGAGCAAGGAAGACCAATGTGCTTCAAGTACATGTTTTCTGCGATGCCAGTCCTAGCGGCATACGGAACAGCGATATACGTCGTATCAAGTCCTGAGAAGCCGATACTGTTGATTGCGAAGTCCCGTGTAGCACCCATTAAGGAGACAACGCTGCCGCGATTGGAGCTGCTGGCTGCCTTAATCGGCTCAAGAATGTTGGCATACGTGAAAAGGGCTTTGAGGAATGTTCAAGTTGACTACACGATGTGGACAGATTCCGCCATTGTGTTGTCATGGATAAAAGGTGACGTCAAAAAGTGGAAACAGTTCATAGCCAACAGAGTCAATGAAATTAGGTGCACTACAGATCCATCAAAGTGGAAATACTGTCCTGGAACGGACAACCCGGCTGACCTACTCACACGTGGCGCGACGCTTGAAAGACTGATGTGCAGCTCGAAATGGTGGCATGGTCCCGAGTGGCTAACTAAACCGATGTCTGAATGGCCCCTACAGTTCTGTGAACTAGACATAGCGGAAGCCACCCAAGGTGAAGTTACAACAGTCCACGTCGCACTAATGACACGCTTCTCAGTTCCGATAATTGATATTCAACGGTACAGCAGGCTTCAACAGCTACTCAGAGTCACTGCGTGGATTTTCAGATTTACTGACCGATGCAGAAAAAGAAGTAATCATACAGGACATCTCGTAGCAACAGAAATCCTGAACGCTGAACAGTATTGGATAAAATGTACACAAGAGCAAGGCTTTCTTGAAGAACTCACCACTTTGACCAACGGCCAACCAGTCGAGTCTACATCTCGAATCGCTGAACTACGCCCTTACATAGACAAAGACGGAATTCTTCGGGTTGGAGGCCGTTTATCCCTCATGCATTCCACACAAGATGTCAAGCACCCAATCATAATGCCGTCAAGTCACCACTTTTCGACACTTTTGGCAAACAGAGCCCATCTTCAAGTCTTACATGGAGGAGTTAGAGATACACTTACGCAGCTTCGGGAACGCTACTGGATTTGTCGAGCTCGCTCTTTGGTAAAAAGAGTGCTGCATGGCTGCAATATATGCAAGCGTTTCAGTGCGGGCCCAGGAACTGCTGAGACTGCTCCGTTAACAAGTCATCGAGTGACACCAACGAACCCGTTCGAAGTTGTAGGAGTCGACTTCGCGGGCCCTCTGTATGCACGCACGGAGAAAGGGGACACGAAGTGCTACGTTGCACTTTTTACGTGCGCCGTATCTAGAGCCGTGCATCTCGAGCTTGTCTCGGAAATGACATCCGAGGCTTTCCTGCTGTGCCTACGACGATTTGCAGCTCGGAGAGGATTACCTAGGGTGATCTATTCTGACAACGCACGAAGCTTTCACAAGACATCGGCAGACATAAAGCGGCTAAACCGAAATGTTCTCTGAAGAGGACGTCGCTAGTCACCTCAGCACCAACGGCATTTCGTGGAAGTTTATAGCACCAAATGCTCCTTGGTGGGGTGGATGGTGGGAGCGCCTTGTACGATCAGTGAAGCTTCCGCTGCGAAAAATTATCGGCAAAGCTCGTCTGAACTACGAAGAAATATCGACAGTGCTGGCGGAGGTAGAAGCAGTCGTAAACTCTAGGCCTCTGACTTTCATCGAGACAGATGCAGGAGAACCTTGCACTTTGACGCCAGCCGAACTTCTCCTTGGACGAAGATTGACTTCCATACCGTATGCGACCGCTGACGAAGTCAACAGTAATTCCAAACGATCAGACGCCATACGCAGACACAACTACAGGAAGCTGCTGGTTGAAAGTTTTTGGAAGCGTTGGCAAAAAGAATACCTGTTGCAATTACGATCTGCACACTTTGCCGACACGAAATCAAATACAGCATTGAAGCAAGGGGACATCGTTCTCGTGCATGCGGACAACACTTCACGCCAGCTATGGAAGCTTGCAAGGGTCACGGAAGTGTACCGCAGTGCAGACGGTGTCATTCGTTCTTGCAAGATCAAGTTGCAAGGTGGTCACCTTGCGATCAGGCCGATACAAAGACTGTACCCACTTGAACTATGTGTTTAACTTTGCGCGGCCGGGAATGTTGATTATTTTTCACGTTCTGGGCTGGGACAAGGAAACGAAGAAGAAGAAAAGCGCGAGCGAGGGACGCGGGGACGCTCAAAGTGACAGCAGAGCGCTTCCGAACGCAGTTAAATAAACAAGTATTTTTGCCTTATACCTAAAGACGGAGTTGAGTCTGATCGCAGTGTCTGGAACGCCATCGTCTAAACAAAGGTATGTGAATTAATGCAAACATGACAATCATGAGATGCGTGTCATATAAAACATGACTACATAACATGCATGCTCATGATGCGCTCGCGGCGGTTTCGCTAATTTCACATACACCAAATTTGATATTATGGGACGTAAATAGATGAGGAAAGTGTGTGACTGGTGCGACCATAATAATCATCAGGTGCGCGTCATGTAAAAACATGACTACGTGCCACGCCCATGATATGCTCGTGGCTGTGTCGCTAGCTTCACATATACCAAGTTTGGTATTAGGTGATACAAACGGACAACATAGGTGAATGACAGGTCCAAACATGAAAATCATGACATGCATGTCACATAACATCATGTCTACATGCCACACTTATGCTGCGCTTGCGGTAGTTTCGCTAGCCTCACATAAGCTTAATTTGGTATGGCGTCATGTAAATGAATAAAGAAGGTATGTGACTGGTGCAAACATAATAATCACGTGAATCGTTTCATGTAAGAACATGACTACTTGCCACACTCAAGGCGCCAATCCACTTCGACGTGACCTGGTGTGCATGCGCGCTGGCGTTAATTTCGTCGCATGACGCCAGCGATGCCACGCCAGGCGCCGATCTGTTTGCCATATACTCGCAGGCGTGTGCCGCGCTGCATTGCTTTGACGCATGCGCGTTTGAGCACGCCTGACATCCCTCCGTCACGAAGAGAGGCAGATGCAGTAGTGTTGGGGTGATGTCATTGGCGCTAAATGCAGCATGTCGCATTTCGCGGCGGTTGTCGCTGGGTTGCGCCGACGGACACTGATCGTGCCTGGTTCGCCTGGAGTCAGACTATAGAGTGCTCGCATTTTGCTAGCGTAGCGTCGCTGCGCTTAGCGTGCGCGTCACAATTACCTCGGAGTATATGGGGCCCTTCATGATGCGCTGACGGCCGTTTTGCTAGCTCTACATATACAAAATTCAGTGTTACATGACGTCAATGGATGACGAAGGTATATGACTGCTGCAAACATGATAATCATGACACGCTTGTCATGTAAGAACATGAAAACATACCCTGCTCATGATGCGCTCCCGGCTGTTTCACTGGCTACAGATATTTCAAATTCGGTATCACATGACGTGAATAGACGGCGAAGGTAAATGACATGTCCAAACATGATAATCATGATATGCTTGTCATGTTAAGCTTGACTACATGCTACGCTCATAGCGTGCTCGTGGCCGTTTCGCTAGTTCCAAATATATGAAATTTGGTATTACGTGACGTGAATGGACGACGTGAATGGACGATGACACGTGTAAACATGATATCATGACATGCGTGTCATGTAAAACTTGACTACATGCTACACTAAAGTGCCGAAGGTCATGAAACACACGTGATCCCCCCCCCCCCCCCCTCAGAGCCTTCGTCGGGATGGGAAGAAAGAATGCAACTGCAGCATGCAACAAATCTTTGCAAGTTCGTTCGTACTGGACGATTTCGAATAATGTTTGCGGCGGTGAATTCGTGAGGCAAGAAGCGTCTTTAGTGAATCCATTCCATGGTTACTTGAAAATGTGTTGCAGGATCCGTTTAAGTTAACCCATTACCCTCAGATCAATTCCTCATTTTATTAAGCTTGAAAGCTTGTTATGACAGCTTGTATGCTCTATGTATAATAAATTTTAAAATGTTATGTAATTCACAGGTTATCACCCACATTCTACTAAAAGTCAAATCCTGCTACTACTCAAAGTTGTTTCGACTTCCTTTGAATGAAAAAAGAATGCATTGCATAGAGGTTCTATTTCAATTAAAAAAATATTGTGCAGGTTAGTTTGGTCATGATAAATATGCCCATTTTTTTATATGTCATATATACCATTCAAATTCGATTTGAAATTATTCAACCAAAATCAGTATGCACCTTGAATTTGCTTCGAACAAAATATTTACCATCGCACAAGCTTAGTTTTTGGTAAGATTTGTCATGGCTGGTGAAATTTGAAATTCACGCTGACTTATGAAGTGATGGCGCATGATTTGTGCATTTTGTGACAAAAACCAAAACAGGTTTCTAGAAAAAGTAGCGTTGCACTTGCAGGAAAGTTCCTCCTACTTTAGCAATTCAGCATATCACCAATAGCGTTGTATGGCATGTGGGCTAAGGAATGGGCTAATTAATAAAGCCGTGGCTTGGCTTAGCTTGTAGGACTTCGTACTTGAATGTTGTCTGCTGCAGTGGTGCAGTGGAGAACGTGCTTGGCTGCTGACCTGAAGGTCGCGGGTTTGTTCCGTGGAGGAGAAATGGTAAAGGCTCGTTTACTGTGCGATGTGAGTGCACGTTAAAGAACACCAGATAGTCGAAATTCCCGGAGCCCTCTACTATGGCGTTTCTCGTAATCATATTTTAGCGATGTTGAAGGACTCGGGGGTATAAGAAAATGTATTTATTAAAAGAGCAAACCTGTGCTCACAACTCAGTGACTGTGGTCGTAGAACTACACGTCAGTCGAACACCAAAGATGACCTTCAGCCGCCTTCTTCCGTGTTTGAGCGAGATCTCCCGAGTGCGTGGCACATATAGGCCAGGTTAAGCTGGGTGCTTGTGCCGTTATCGTCTCTGCACAGCACAACACAACGCACGTGTGTGTCCCTGTGCACGCGGTGATGGATGCGTTGTTTTAATGCAGGCAAGGAGCTGTGGCATAATCCGCTTCTCATATGCATCGTCTTGATGCGTGAGGCAATGAATGGATTCCTGGTAGGCGTCACTTGTTTTTCGATGATATTTCATAGTAAGGCTTCATCCGAACTACATGTACCACCTCTGTAGGGTTGCAGCGTCTTGGGCTCTCGTGTAAAGCGGATTTGGCTTGGCAAGTCACATCACTTACACGCAGAGTACTTCGTAAGGCCTGAAGTATCAGCTAAGAAGATTTTCAGAGAGTCCAGTGCGATGCACTGGGGTCCATATCCATGCTTTGTCACCAGGCTGACAATGTGCTTCAGTACGACGCTGATTGTACCGGTAGGAGTCGATATGCTGTTGGTGGCATGTTCTGTATTTCGCCATCTGTCGTTCTTTCTCCGCTCTTTGCAAGAAGTTGTCTAGATTGGGTGGATTGCTTCGTTCATCATTTAGTGGTAACATGGCAGCGAGTGGAGTGGTGACTGTTTGGCCGAGTACAAGTTCAAATGGTGTCACTCGCATTGTTTCTTGAATGGCTGTATTATATGGGAACGTGATTTAGGGCAATATTTCATCCCATAGTTTATGCTCAACGTCGACATGCATTAAAAGCATATCAGTCAGAGTTCTGTTCAGGCATTCCGTTAAGCTATTTGTTTGAGGATGCTATGCCGTAGTTCTGTGATCTGTATGGGTCATTCACATCAGACATTTCATTAGGTCTACAGTAAAAGCTGTTCCAGGATCTGTAATTATAAGGATGTGTGCACTATGACTGAGAACGATGTTGTTAATAAAGAGCTTTGCAACTTCAAGTGCTGTTGCACTGTACAGAGAGTCGGTCTCACCCTAACGAGTGAGATAGTTCGTGGCTACGACTATCCACTTCTTGCCTGTAGTCGATTCTGGAAAAGGCCCTAGGAGATCCATACTGACTTGCTGGAATGGGGCATCTGGCGATTCTATTGGCTGAAGTTTCACATATGAAGTTTTCCATCTTTGACACTCACAAGAACTTTTCGCATAGCGCTGAACTGATGCTAACAGCTTTGGCCAGTAGTATTTTAGAAGAATTCTGGTGATTGTACGGATGACTCCAATATGTCCATATGTTGGCTCATCATGACATGCATGCAGGAATCTCGTCTGGTAAAGATGCAGGTACAACTTGTAAAAACTTGTCACTGTTGGGCTTGAACTTCCTCTTGTAAAGGACCCCTTCTCGAAGACAGAACGAAGGGAGCCATCTAAGTAAAGTACGTGGGGCTTTAACGTTGAGTCCTTGGAGACGCTGTATAAGCGGCAGCAAATTTAGGTAATTTTGTTGTTGTTGAGTGATTTCTGATGCCTGGACAATGCCTATAAATGGGAAGTCTTCTTCCTCTGGCTCACTTGTGTCCACTGGTGTGCGTGACACGCAATCGGCATCGCTGTGGTTTTTCCCAGATTTGGATACCGCAGTAACATCATACTCTTGTCGCCTAAGGCTCTATCTTGGTAGTCAGCCTTAAGATTCACCAGCCAGCACAGGCGGTGGTGGTCACTGACTGCTCGGAATAGTCTACCGTAGAGGTATGATCGAAATTGACTTATGACTCAGATGACCACGAGACACTCTTTTTCAGTTGCAGAGTAGTTTTTCTCAGCTTTTGAAAGCTTGCGGCTGGCATACGCTATCACTTTTTCTTGACTATTTTGCCACTGGACTAGAATGACTTCGAAGCCTACAGTTTATTTCCTCCACCTCGACTAGCTTCAACACTAGCTAAGGAGGGAAGATGACTGTATTGGTAAAAACCACGTTACCAAATAATACACGCAAAGGGATAGGTTCTCCGCATGTGACACTCTCTCCCATGCCAGGCCGTGCTGCCTCCGTCGGCAGCCGTTCTCACGCTCGAGCCCTGTCAGCTCTCTCATTAAATGTTGCTTCGTAGAAGCCTCCCTAAGAGCGGTGAGTACACCGTTGGGCTCCGTGCGCTTACCAGGTGTGCATGCAACAGCGAGGCGCCCCGACATTCTAACAGCACTCGGTAATTACGTACAGCGGGGGAGGTTATGCTCGTCTCCCTGCCGCCACTATGTCTCAGTCAGTCCAGTGGTCCCGTCCTTGGGTCATTCTCGATGGCACGCGTGCATGCCAACAATGGCTTAAACTTGGACGGTGGCGCCTGACCTGCCTCTTGCCAGACGCTTTTCCGAGTAAGCCTTCTCCTTCCAGTTCCGAACAGGGGTGACTTTGACGGCTCCGCTCGTGAACCGTGCGAACGAAGGAGTCTCCTTTCTTTCCCGTGCTCGGGGTCTTCCACAATCGCCTTCCCGGAACCAATCGGCTTCGCTAGTTCAAGGGTCGGGAACTGGCTACGTGCTTTACATCAGCCGCATTAATTGCGCTACATTGGTGCCTCATACTAACTCCGACAATACTCGCATCAGTGTGAACTTCGGTTTTGGCAGTCTCATCGAAGTAGGCGAGGATCGGAGAGGCTTGCAGGCGTGTTCTTAACTCATCAAATGCTTCCTGTTGTTCACATAAAGGGCACGTCGTCTTTTGTTAGATTAATAAGTGGTTCAGCAATGTATGAAAAATTTTCGACAAATCGCGTATAGTATGGGCATAAACCTAGGAAGCGATGTACTGACTTCTTGTCTTTGGGTGTCGGGAACTTCGCGACAGCAGCTATCTTTTCGGGATCTGGACGAACGCCTTCGGAGCTGACGTCGGTTCAAGGAATCGCAGCTCTTCGAAGCTGAGGTGGAATTTTCCTGGTTTGACGGTCAAGTCTGCTGAACTGATGGCCTTCAATACTGTGCGGAGTTGCACTAGATGTCGGTAAATGTAGCGGAAAATACGACGCCATCCAAGTACACCAAGCAAGACTGCCATTTCAGTCCTGCGAGAATAGCATCCATAATTCTCGGAAACGTCTCTGACGCTGTGCACAGGCCGAATGGAACTGCTTTAAATTTGAAGAGGCTGTCTGCGGTTACTAATGCTGTCTTTTCACGGTCCCGCTCACCCACCTCAATTAACCAATATCTGCTCTTGAGATCAAAGGAGGAGAAAAATTTTGTACTCCGTAGCCGGTCGAGTGTATCATCAATACCTGGCAGAGGGTATACGTCCCGTTTGGTTATGCTGTTCAGTTTACGATAGCCTATGCAGAAGAAAGGGTGTTGTTATTTTTTTAACAAGCACTACGGGAGGCACTCATGGACAGCTGGAAGCCTGGATCATGTCATCTGAAAGCATCTCTTCCACTTGTTTCTTGATGACGTCTTTTTTCTTTTCTGATACTGAATAGGGGTGCTGGCATACTGGTCTCGTGGCTTCTTCTGTTATAATCCTGTGTTCCGTAATAGCTGTGCGTGACACCTTTGAGTAGGTTGAGAAGCAGTTCGAAAAATCTTTATAGGGGCACACAATCGTTTGTTTTGATTTTCTCAGAGTCTATCGTTGGCGTTAACTGGTGCGTCAACGTTGCAGGTCTCTCGTGGAGTGGTTGGTGTTGTCGCTAAGCTGCATAGTTTGGTCGTCATGCAGAATTCGTGGGAATAGGTGATAGCCATACTTTGCGCGATGTGTTGACATTCATTACGGAATTTCGCGAGGAAGACATTTGCATGGCCATTTGTTGAGTGAACAAAACCCCTCGCCACACGTATTCTTTTAAGAAGAGCCCTATATTTTCATCTGCTACTCCTTTGTGGTCACATAATGCCTTATTTTCGATAAGCATCATTACACCAAAGCGTGGTGGCACTGTGACGTCATCGTCAACATTGCGCAGAGCAGTAAGACATCGCTTTTCTGATTTCTCCACCCTACATAGCATCTTCGGTCAAAAACGTTACACTGGATCTGCGCAGAATAATAATGGCTCTGTTGGCTTGCAGAAAGTCTATTCCCAATATAAGCTCCTTTGAACATTCTGGCAGTACGATGAATTTGGCAACTAAGTAAAGCCTCTTATTTCATGCCTTGAGGTGCATCTGCCAAGCGGCGTAATAGTGTGGCCACCTGCTGTGCGTATGTGTGCCCCACTCCATTTCATCACAACCTTCTTCAGTTTCTATGCCAATTTTGGACTCATTACCGAATAATCAGGGCTGGTGTCAACTAAAGCACTCAGCTCGTATCCGTCTATGTTTAACTGCAAATCTGAAGTTATGTTTGCGCTGCTGCTCTTATCCTCTGAAAACATAGCATCGTCACCCTGAGACCGTGATGGAGGATCCTCGTTACTGTAGTTACCAGCGGCCTCACCTCAACAGGTCGCTTGCTTTAGTTTTCTAGGTGTAAGCTTGTAGAACGGTGCCCAAGCCGTGTGGAAGATGCACGTGGGCTGGGTGATCGGCAACGCCTGGGCGATGGCGATCTCGGCTGATGTTAGCATGGAGTGAGTGGACTCTGGCCTGTGGACAGGTACTCTTTGATGTCCGCTGGCCGTTCACCGTTCAAGGGCATCGTGCGTGCAACGGAAAGCCACTCAATTCTGCCTGTCGGTAAGGGCAGAACCGGTATAGGTGACCTGCTTCCCCACAATGAAAACACAAAGGCCTACACTCAAGGTCACTCCAGATGTCACTTTTCTGGAGCCTTTGAGTCACGTAGCGAACTACACTACGGGCGTGTGTGTAGCCGTCGGTTCCAGTGGACGAGGCGCGCTGCGTACCGTCGGTGAGTGAGGAGTGGCCGTCGCAACTGCTACATTGCTGTGTGCTGCTGGTTGTCTGAGCATTTCACAGTACGTTGGGATGCGTCGGACCACTTTCGGCTCCCGCTCCAGCTCGTGTATGATCTGCCTCAGTTGATCTCGTATTGCGTCAACGATAGACAGTGCTGCTTTAATGTGAGGTGCTTCCAACTTGCTGAGCTCTTTCCCGATCACTGATCTGATGAGTTCTCGCAGGGCATCTATGTCATTTCGCAAGCCTCCAGAGAAGGCATTGGCAGGTGTGCAGTTTATGTCCCTATTGTAATGTCAAGCCCACAGTTCTTGTGTTTTCTCGATGGCTGTTGCTTCCGCATGAAGCTCCACAACTGTTCTTAGTGGGTGAACAGTGAGAACAGTGAATAGCTCTTGCTTCACTCCACACATGAGGTGGCGCAGCTTATCTTCAGCCATATTGGAATCTGCACGCTTGAATGGGCGGATCATGTCCTCGATGTACATTGCAACACTTTCGTTGGTGAGTTGGTTTCCGGTTTCAATAGCAGCCTGCGCCTTTGCTTTGCAATCGGTGCTAGCATAAGTAGCCAGATAGCCTGCGCCTTTGCTTTGCAATCGGTGCTAGCATAAGTAGCCAGAGCTTGTCGCCGAAATTCATCCTAGGTAGGCAAGGAGGTTTCATGGTTCTCATACCACATCTTTGCAAAGTCCTCCAAAGCAAAGTATACACGGCAGAGCTTCTCTCTCTCGTCCCAATCATTCAAACTTGCCACTCTCTCAAAGAGGTTCAGCCAATATTCTGCGTCTTTGTAGGAGTCGCCATGAAATACTGGTGGCTGGTGAGGTTGATTGATCACCACATGTGCCGGTGTTACCTGGCTAGTCATGGTGGTGGCGTCCATTGACTAAGTTCCCCTCAGTGTGGAGTGGACTGAGCTCTGGTGAGTCACCTTGAAGATGGGGACTGGCCCTCTGATGGACAGATGTCAGCTCCACAGGATTGGCTCGCTGGTGGTTGGGACTACGCTGTCTTGCACTCATAGCGATGTTGAAGGACTCGGCGGGGGGGGGGGGGGGATAAAAACATATTGATTGATTGATATATGGGGTTTATTGTCCCGAAACTACAATATGAATATGAGAGGCGCCGTAGTGGAGGGCTCCGGAAATCTCGACCACCTGGGGTTCTTTAACGTGTGCCCAAATCTGATCACACGGGTCTACAGCATTCCTGCCCCCATTCAGAAAAAAATGTATTTATTAGAAGGGGGCACCTGTGCCCACAGCTCAAAGTGACTATGGGTGTAGAACTACGTGTCAGTCGAGCACAAAAGATGTCCTTGAGCCGCCTTCTTCTTCCTTTGCGCAAGATATCCCGAGCGCGTGGCAGTATATTAGCCGGGTCCAGCTGGGTGCTCGTGCCATTATCGTCTCTGCGTGGCACAGTACGGTGTGCATGTGTGTCCCTGTGCACGCGATGTTGGATGCGTTGTTCAAATTCAGGCAAGATGCCGCGGCAATATCAGTGGTTTCGGCAAGTAAAACCTTACATATTATTGCTATGATACTTGAATGCACTTCAAAATTTCAATCACATGCTACGAGGGACACGTGTGTTGAAACTTTTAGTGCATTTATGTGCAAACTAGGCTAGGAGATGAGTGCGAGGGCTGTCATCGGGTAGCATTTAAAGCTGTAGGAATATTACCTTATGGGTGGCACAAACTTACAGCAAGTACTAATAACTGGATTGCTGTGCTTGTAGATGAATGATATGAAGAGAAATTGAGTTTTTTTTAACGTCTACCATCATTATGAATACACCAGATATGAAACCAATGAAGGCATGGAGTAAACCGCCTTCTTTCACTAGAATGTTTTGATGATAAATTAAAGAGAATAGTAAGACTACCAACAGCTTGGCTGCAGGTGGTAACAAAACCCATTCTCCTCCTGATGGAATCCTGCTGGCAAATGCAAATGAGTGCCCTGCTTTTTTTGCTTGGCACAGGCATGTGTTTTCTCTCTTTGAGTTTGCTATCAAGGCACACTTTTCTGTGACAGAGTACTTTACTACTGAGCAGAGAAGTGGGTTAAAAATGTTATCAACCAACATCTGTTCCAATGCAGAAAATGTATCACAGGTCAATATTTTTTTTGTGAAGACAAGTAAGGCATCTGTGACATGTTACACTGTGGTCAGAACTAAACATTTTAGTGGATTCAAACTTTCATATCAGTTACTAAACATTTTAGCGGATACAAACTGTAATATCAGTTTACTGTAAAAGCTGAGCTTCAGTACAGAGAGCAAGAGAGAGAAATAAAGAGGAGCGACAGGCAAGGTAAACAAGGTACATGCTCATTGATGGTGAAATACAGGAATCTTAATGGGTAGCCGAATTTCTGGCCTTGTTTTAATGGAACAGAGTTGTACGTAAGATCCCAAATTTTTAAATGTGAGAGTAGATATTTGCCTGCACACATATTCCAGTTAAATGCTTCATTGTCATTTTCTTTAATGATTACCTCTACCACATTAGAGCAGTGCATGTCTACATTGTATGTGTATTCAGGTGGTCTGAAAACATTTTTTGGGACAAGAGTGAGTGAGGATGGTGCCTATATTCTTAGCTTTACTATTATGCAACATTTTTTCCTGGCACCCTTAAAGTTGTAAAGCTGGAGTTCCACTGTGTGCGTGTTCTACTGTGGTAATCATAAGTTCCTCGTGACATTAGGAAAACCTAATGCTGTGGTGAAAATCTTCCTATAAAACAAGCTCCTTTACTGTAGCACTTATTGTGGCCAAATTTGTTGTGACAGCTTATTAGCTTGAAATGGACATTGTCACCTCAATTAATTGTTTATGTCTTAGCAGAGGCGCATGGAGGCAGCGACAGAGCGCACCAGGTGGCGGGGGCGGCGCTTGCTGGACACCTTTGGGGACTCTCTGCGGCATGTGAACCGGTTGTTCAACACCGCATTTGGCTACGAGACACGCAAGGTCCCCTCGCACATGGCACACATGATCGACGTTGAAGTTATGAAACGGCTTCAAGATAAGTAAGTTGAGAATGTTGTAGAGTCATGCATCTATCACTCTATTGTTCTTTTATTTTTTGCGTTTGTGTCTATCTGAACTTACAAATGAACAGAGAGATGGAGGCTCTTCGATAAACACTGAAGTGGTATCGATTGGGTTAAAATGACAGTTTCCTTTATCAATATGCTGTTTATGTAGTTTCACAAATAGTTGACTAGAAATGTGCGCTCACTTTCTGCTATGATCAGTATTCGGTGCGGGTCGATGTGGCCTTTTACTTACAAGACAAGCTGCCATATTTTAGGTCTGAACTTAACTGGCTCTTAAAGATGGCAGAGCCACCACATGAATCAATATTTGAAGGTCATGCATGTCGTGGTGTCTTAAAGCGATTGCATAGCTACACTGAAGAAAGAAGCGGTTTTGTTGATTTTATCTAGGTTAGGCATTAATTAGTGAAGTGTGTGCAGGAGCAGGGGAAAGGCTTAAAGTGATGCAGCAGAGTGCAGTGAAAAAGTGGACTGGGGCTAAGGAGAACTCTCATCACCACAAAATAGATATGCCATCAAAAGGACAGTCAGAGAAAATCAGGGAAAAATCTTTAAACATACCGCAAACAGCAGAAACATGGAGGCAAGCCATGGAGGGAGGACGAAAGTAAGCTTTCGGGCAATGGGGATTGATGGCAGAACCACTTCGAAGCTTGCTAACTTTGTGTCATTGTGCACATCTGAGCGGGAACAGCAGAGAAACGGGTGGGTGTGCCATTAAGAGATAGAGACTTACGCTGTGTAAGTATGCCAGTATGTCCGCGGCATGAAATATTTAAGAAAGCAACTTTTCTTAGATTATTTTATCATATGCTTACATTGACAGTCATTGTTGATGGCCTTTGCACTTTTTCTTTTCTTTTTTCGTGTGCTTGTGAAGGTTTCCTGAGGAGTTTGACAGGACCTCGTCACACAAGATCCGCAGCCCCGACGACATGCAGTTTGCCTTCTCCTACTTCTACTTCTTGATGAGCGAGAAGCACGAGATTCTGCCGGAGGAGTATTTTGATATATTTGATGTCGACAAGTCGGGGTGAGCATAACCCCGCTTGATGCAAATCGACTTACAGCCACGTGACATGTACCATACATAGGGTCACTTCACAGCTAGTGCTCGACACAGTAGTGGGCAAACAAACCCTTCTTACAGTTGGCCAAGCAGGATCCTATGTATTTAAAGCTGCTTATGGAACCAGGAGAAGCTTCTGGTGCAGCATACCTTTTGACTGAGAATAGCATAGAAAAACAAAGAACGCAGGGATCTTTTGACTGCAGTGGTTTACTAACAATGTGGATCGCTGAGCAGCTGAACGGAGGGCATCTCTTTGGTGAGCAGATGATAGTTTTCTACATGCTGGCCTTCGTATACCTGATAAAGTAAATTTCTAAAAGTGCCTGAAATTGAAATCACTGGAACCCTTTATTGTACTTACTTATTCTTCTGCATGCAGGTTCGAAACAGCATTAACTGACACTACCGGTGCAGCCATTTCGATGATCCCGCAGCAGCAACACTTTTGTTGCTGATGCAAGAGCCAGCACAGTCATTTGTGTTTCCCAGTGTGACTTTGGCACTCTTGGTGCAAACAGAGTGACTGCTTTTTGAGTTGTGCTGTTTACACATGAAACAGCAAACTTTCTTCTACTTTTTGAACAAAGGCAATTGGTGAAACTCAATACGGGGAAGTGCTTGCAGATAGTTTTTAATTAAGGAGGTCCTGAACAACTTCATGCGGATCGTTGTAAAAATGAATTTTCGCAGATAGGACATCTCCTCTCCATCGAGTGCTTCTATTTCTCAGAGTTGACAAAAGCAGGCAGGGTGTTTAATGAGTGCATTTCCTGCTACTTTTGCAGTGTAGATCAGTTGACCCAGTTAATTAACTTGGTCGTATTTGTGGAAAAACTTGTGTTTTTGAGTTTTGACGAGTATCGCACTTTTTGGAGCAAAGGTACTGCCTGTTTAAGCTCAGTTATGCCCACTCAATTGCCATGACCCACAATACTGTAAGACGGGGCCCTGTTTCATTGAAGACACATGGGAGCATTGAACACCTAAAATATATTTTGTTCAGGCACACTTTGCACATATGTGGTTGAAACTTGGTACTGCCAGTTTTTTAAACTAGTGGCCAACAAAGAGGGAAACACAATGAACACAGGATGAATTGAGCATTCTTCATAGTCAATGTCTCTCGACTTAATCTCGATGTGCTGCTTATGACCACAGCGGATTAGTTTGGTGAAGGCACTTACAATATTTTGACAGGTTGTTCGCTGAGCTGCGTTACAGGGCTATCGTCTAAAGTATAATTTTCTTTGCTCGCAATGTATACCTGCAAAAACAAATTGAGCATGCATTTTCAACTTTATATTTGATCTTTGCGAAAATGGATTGAGACTGAATAATTAATTATATAGTTGCTACTAATTGTTAATAATTGCCTAAAGTTGCTAGAAATAACATATTGCCTGCCGCCTATTCTTCATTAGAATATCATCAAGTGCCCTAGGAATTTAGTGGCTACAATAAACTTATGCAGGTTCATTATTACTTGCACACTAAGGGGACATGTTGGGACTTCAATACATGAGTTAGTCTCCTTTTAAAGTTTTTTAAACTATCTGCTGACCTTTAATCCGACTTCCCTTCATGCCCTTTGTAGGCATTATTTTGTTTGCGTGCCAAACAATGTGTCTGCTCATAATACATGTCAATAAAGGTCGTTATTCTTTCTCCTGACGGCAGGACCTGGTCCGACCGGGAGATCCGGACGTTAGTCACTCGTATTTTTGAGCTGCCTATGGAGGCTGCCAACTCGCGTAAGGTGGAAGAGCACCTCACAGAGTGTGCTCGCAACTTCACCCCTGCCATCGTTCCCTCTACACCGTCCTATGAGCGCTACCTAGAGTCTAAACTGGTAAGTGCGACTAGTGACTAAAACCTAGAAAAGGTTGGATGCTTGAATGCTTATCAAATGAGTCTATCTTATTTCAATTCGTCATATTCAACAAAATTATGAAGAGATTATTAAATTTAAATCTTTTTATAATAAAATATTTCACTTTGCCAGTGCATAAAATCGGGGTAATCGAATCTTGGGTAAAAAATTTTTTATAACGTTTGTGAAATGATCTTTTTGTATTGCTAAATAATTAAAGATTATCCTGGCAATAACTGTTCAGAATGGGAGTCTTTGGGAACTATGAACTTGAGTGAGAGGTCATATTTCAATTTACTAAAGGTTTTGTGTAATGAAGAGAATTGACACTTCATATTAAGCTTCGCTATATCAAGGTTGAACTGCACATTTGTTTCCACTGGCATGTAGGAGTAGGGAGTGCTGAAATGATTGGTGGGCAGCCATTTTCGTTAGGCTAGTACCAATTATAAAATATTTATTGGAGAGGGATTTTAAGTACAGTAGTGAAATATGAGGTCCTATAAAATATTTTCTAATGTATGCATGTTTTACTTATTTCACAACTAGTTTACTCCAACATATTTGTTCTCAAAAAAAAAAAAAAAAAGCGAGCACCGCCATTATGGGCTAGTAGGAGAGTCTTCAGGTTTCCCGCTTCAGCCATGTCCTATGTTGTGCGAAAAAGCAAGTTCATTTCGAGGTGTCTGATTGGCTGAATTTGTCATGTTGCTCTAGTATGCCTCATCTGTGGACGGATCTTCGCTTTGAGAGAGCATCGTCCGCGAGGTCACAGCTGTCGAAAATTACGCTACTAATTTCGTGCACTTTAAACGAATCCTGGAAAAAAACTTGCCTAGCGTTTTTTTTTACCATGAATCGAAAATTTTGTTGTGTCTGGATAAGGGCTACAAGTTGCGTATTGAAATTTCTAAGAAATTCATTAAGCAATTTTGGTAATTACTGTGCTTGGCAGATCAAGAAAAATATTCTGATGCACTACATACAACTAAAAATGATACTGCACTAGTTGGTGATGCGTGGTGCTCATTTTTAATTTTATTGTTTGCTGCTTTTTAGCTGAAACACCCTGTATAGGCAATGCACATTCTCACTTTCCTGTCATCATCAGTTTGCACTGAGGGCAATGGTGATATGAACTGGATTGTGCCTGATTTGATTTGGATGCTAACACGATTCATGTCATGCGCTTGCTGGGCTGGGCACTTGAAGGGGTGTTTTATTTAGCAGGGCTTGGGCAAAATATATATTAATAATCAATTAATGAATAAATAATTTATTTAACACACTCAGGAACAGTCATAAGGTCTTTGTGTTGGCGCAAGCAAAAATAAAACAATAAAAATAAACAATACTATACAGGCTACAGAAAAAACCAAATAAAAAGAGCGTAAACACACAGACAAAAAGAAATCAGTACAGAATGGGAAAAATAAAAGACAAGTGAGAATCATGAAACGGCAATGAAAAATAAAGGCGAATATACACAGCTATGTGAAAGGTTTGCTAAAAAACAGAAAAGTGAAAAACCTGTACATTGTGAAAAACTATCATAAGACAGTGCAAAGCTGAGATAAAAACAATGACAGTGGTCTGTGAAAAACAGCAAGGTAATGAAAGTTAACATTATATAGACTTAGTATTCTGTGAGCAGTATAGTGTTGAAAGAAGTTGGCAAGTACATCAAATGATCGATTCTCTCTGGTTAACTTACTTGGAATCCGAAAATTTATGTAACTGAGAGGCAAAAGGCAGGATATCATACTGTGAACTAGTTTGTAAAAAAATAAGACGTCAGCACGATTTCGTTGGCAGTGAAGTGATGGCAATGATAATAATCTGGCAGTGTTGGAACGAGATCCAGAGTCATTTATAGCAAAAGAATGGTGTAAACACTTATGAATTTTTTTTGGGCTCACTCGGTGGTGTCAATGCTAGATTGAGTGATGCCATTTTAGATTACAGATGCATACTCCAGTTGAGGAAGACATATTTCTGTGTACAATATATGGAAGCTGTAGGAGAACTGAATGCTGGAGAGATTCTACAAACACAACCGAGAGATCGAAGGCCTCGCATAGCAGCACATTCAGTGTGAGCAGAAAAATTTAGCATGCTATCGAAAAGAATGCCAAGATAACTGATCTCATAAACGTTAAATAATGACACGGTGTTGACAGAGTATGGAAATTACACGATGGATGATTTGCGAGATATACTCATGAACTTAGCCTTTGAGGTATATAATAATAATAATAATAATAATAATAATAATAATAATAATAATAATAATAATAATAATAATTGTTTATTGGCATTTTGAGACAGCAACAATCTAGTACAAAATTAACCTGCCATAGCCTCATTGGACTTGAAAGGCAGAGCCGACAGACAGCAGACAACAGGAATTGATTTACTAAGACAAAACAAGTGCAAAAATACATTTTTTTTTATTTGGGCGCATACATGCAAAACATGGATACACATGTACAGCTGAGCATGGAGGTGCAATATGCAAATCAATGACAGTTTCATGCCAAAAAATAATGCCTGTGCTCGCTGGGACAAAAAAAAGTACAAATCATTCGATTTTTCTCATTATGGATGGTCACCTTGACAAGCTTTTACTGCATAACACTGGGGGAGCATTGAGCATCGTGGGCTTAATTCATCAAACTGTAGCCTCAACTTTGTCTCGGTGAAGTGTGGTTTTGTTTGTAGTCAGTGCAGAAGAGTGATCAAGTACTCTGCATCTTGTTACCTAACCATCATCCAGTCTTGTATGGCAACTGACAGTTCTTCAAAATAAGATGCGATACGAAAAAATAAAGGGTTTCGCTAATCTGTAGCCTATGGGGATGATAAATTTTTGGATGTACCGTATATATATGGTTTTATGCTGATTTCAAATATGCAATTAGTCCGATGGTGAGTTGCATAGTTTTTGTTTCGTGTAAAGTGTAAAGTATACCTAGTTCATTTTGGACAAACTTTGTATGCCACTAAACATTTATGGTTCTGAGCCTTTAACGATTCATATATTGTTCTACATTAACTGTAGAATGCAGATAACTATCAAGAAAGTGCTTATAAAACATTTTAATGTTCAAGAAAAATTGTAATGTGAGAATTCTTGGAACCCGCAGCCCATACAAACTGCCTATTTAGATTTGTAATAATTATACAGGCTATATCAAGTTTTAAAAGGACATAGTGCTTGCACTCTTCGCATGTTAATATGGAGGAAAAATTTCATCTTGATCTGGCTGTCAGAAGTACCAAAAATGTGGTGTTTGAACTCAAGTTGCCAAACAATGGATCTTGAGAAAAACACATTTTAATCGTCGATGCCTGAATTATTGAGTTGACTAACAAAATAAAGAATGTTTTTATTTTCCAGCTCTAAATATCAACCCTTAAATGATTCTACAGTTAAGTTATCTAAAATGCAACTTTAATGCATACTTTTATGTATGTGACGAATTCTCTATATGCCACAGAAGTGAGGACCTTGCAACAAAAAATGTACCTCAGATTTATATAACATGTCGTGTGCCACTTGTTGCATACACACCAAACAAACAAAATTATTGAAGGTAGAGCTTATGTCACCCAGGCGGGAAAGAATGAAGAAGTGAGAGCTGCTATACGTGCTTCATGCTCTTTGCCATCAGCTAAAACACAATTGGGGTTAGCATGAAATACCTTCGACGAGACGGCGCTATATTTTTCTTGCTGAAAGCTACGTTCCATGCGAGTGCTTGACAACCACCATTAAAGGCATCACGCATTGCGTGGCTTGCTTGCTCAAATTTTTGATATGTCGCAGATTCGCGACAATAGGCAGTAAAGGGTTAAAGGTATGCCGTATTCACTCGAATCTAGGTCAACCCCGATTCTAAGCTGACCCCACAAAAGTCCGAAGCCCAGAAAAAAAAAAATTACCTCGAATGTGGGCCGAACGAAACATTGAAGACAGCATTCACAAAGAGAAAGCATTTATTGAGCATGAAGATGAAACTAAGCAGTTGGTTCATGATGAAAATAACTTTAGAAACATACAGCCACTAGTCCTATTGCAAGATGTTTCAGCGCGCGAACAAAGGAAAAAGGACAGGGTAGACAGAAAAAAGCGCTGACAGTAAAGGCACGCCTAATCTACTGATGTGTAGATTAGGCGAGCCTTTACCTTCATGCTCTGTTATCATCCTTTTAGCAGTATATATTCTTGGCATTCTGTCAAATAAAGTTAGTTGGAAGTCAGCGCTCTTCTGTCTACCCTGTCCTTTTTCCTTTGTTCGCGCGCTGAAACATCTTGCAATATAACTACGCACCAACCAGCCCAAGTTTCCACTCTTGTGAGCCACTAGTCCTGTTGTGTGTGTTTTTTTGTCGTTTTTTTTGTGCTGCTTCTTGTTGCATCATAAAGATGCTGTGCTGCTTATCCAAGTCCTCGTTCCTGCTTTTCTCGTCAATGACTTCTTTGTCGCTGTCTTCAAACAATGCGCAATCCTCGGTGCCATCAAGAGCATTGGATATGCTGCGCTTCTTGGAAGAGTGCACAATCAAATTTCCCTGGTCGTCGTTCCACGCTGCAGCCCCTCCAGCGACGCTCCACTGCAATGTCCCGCCCTGCTTGAACGTTGGATGACGACTTTGCGGCAAGAACAACGTTCCTTTCATAAGTGGCGCTATAATAACACCTCCTGTTTGGTGCCATTGAGCTAAGCGGCAGACAGATCACTCGAAGTGCGACCCAAAATGACGAATGCTCGCCTCAGCACTTGCCACATTGATCGAAATAGTGACCTCACGTGCATAGAGTTTGCTACAATACTTACTAGAGGGAACTCTGGCGCTAGTGTCTATGGGAGCTGCAACGCACGACGCTTCAGCGAGCATGAGAATGATGGGTAGTACACACATTTGTCTAATATTCGTACTTCTGGCCTGCTTTTGGCTCCATGTGTGTTCGTGTGGCTTGGAAGTTGGAGCTGTTTTCTTACGAAACAAGTATTAGCAAATGTTCAGCGGTTGCACTTCACCATTTTTTTTTTTTAGACTTTCCAAATCGGCTCACGAAGTTCAAAATGGTTGAATCTTTCTTTCAAAAAAAAAAAAAAGAAACACAGCAATTAACGAAGCCGTAAGTTCGATTCGCCGCCCGCAAGTACTAAGACTAAGCAAATGTGTGACTAGGCACCCATCATTCCCAAATGTGTGACTAGGCACCCATCATTCCGATGGCCGCTGAACGGATGGACGGACGGACGGACGGACGGATGGATGGACGGATGGGCGGGCGGGCGGGTGGGCGGGCAAGCGGGCGGGCGGGCGGGCGGGCGGGCGGGCGGGTCTTTTTTTTTTTCCTTTAAATAATAAAGCTGAGGATTCGTACTTCGCAGTGAAGGGTTTAATTTTCACTCGTGCCTTGACTTTAGCCACCAATCAGATAACCTCCTTCTAGTTAAGTCTACCCGCTTGAAGTCTGTTTTGCCCTCGCTGTCCCTAAACCCCAGTGCTTTGAAAAACTCTGCGCCATCATCCTGAACTATAGGGTGAAGCCCTTTACACAACATTATCAAGTGTTCGGCAGTTTCTTCTTCCTCTCCACACGCACAGCATACTGTGTCTACCCCTTCGTATTTGGCCCGATATGTCTTGGTTCGCAGTACTCCCGTACTAGCCTCATACAGTAGAGAACTACCCCGAGTATTGTCATAGATCCTTTCCTTGGCAATTTCCTCCTTAAAAGTTCGATAGATCTCTAGTGCGGACTTCTTAATCATGCCCATTCTCCACATGACAGTCTCCGTTTCGTTCACTTTCTTTTTAACAGAAAGTTCTTTTTGGTTTGGCCACCTGTTGTTTTCTAAGTATTTACCAGTGAACTTCCTGGTTCGCTTCCTCCATTTTGTATCGACATTCTTCATGTACAAGTAGCTGAAAACCTTCCTAGCCCAACGCTCCTCCCCCATTTCTCTCAATCGCTTCTCAAATTTTATCTTGCTGCTAGCTTTCCTGCCCTCAAATAATGTCCATCCCATATCACCTTGTACTCCCTGATTTGGCGTATTCCCGTGAGCTCCTAAAGCAAGCCTACCTCTTCCACGTTGCTTAATTTCTAATCTTGCTTGAACTTGTGATCTCATGCACAAGACGGCATTGCCGAACGTCAGCCCAGGACGTTCGGCAATGGCAGTGCGAGAGTGCCCTCTAGTTAATTTTAGGAAAATCTATGCTCACGTGTGTATTTAAGCCAGGTGTCGGTTTGGCTGCTAGCGGCTACACTTGAACACGGATATATTGAACCCACATAATCAAATTTTTGGGTACATCAAACTCGTAGGTCATTCCCTTGAAGTTTCTTTGTAAAAGTATAGAAATTCGCATGTTTATATCGAACGGGTACTTTTACCCGCTTTCGGATATATCAAACGCCGTGCGAGCTGGAAGGTGCGCTTCAGCACTGCTTTGGCACTCGCCGCGTCCCGCGATATTTGCGGCAGCGCTGCTCCGCGCGGAAGTTGGAAGGTGCGCTTTGGCACTCACAGTGCCCGGCGACCTCCGCGCAGCACCACGCCTTCCCGAAAACCCGAAACCCTCATAAAAAAGGTAAAGGCGAGAGGGCTTGGACTGCACAATCTCTAACTAGCGAAATGTTTTTTTTGTTGTTTCTCTTTCTCATTCTTTCTCTGCGTACCCATCAACAGGAATGAAGGAGCTGACGTCCTCCTCCTTTAGCCTTCTCTTTTATTTTTTGTTGCTGTTTTGCGAGTTTTGATCAACCCAGCACAGCTTCTGCCTTTTATTGTTGCCCTCGCAGGTGGCCATCGAGGTGTTCTTTGGCCATCGCTTCACGAGCGCTGTGTTGCCTCGTTCGCACGTCGTCTATGCACCACGGCATGTGCAGCATTTTTTTGCGTGCGTGGTGTGCAAAGCCGCTGCGGACTCCTTGAATTGTCAACTTTTCGTGTAGCTATGGCTAGCGTAGAGAAGTGCTAGACCTTTGACTTTGCGACGAAGTTGAAGGCTATTCAGCGTGTTGAGGTAGGCATAAAATGTTCATTCATCGCGGGCGGCTTCGGGATACCACGGAGCACACTGAGTACCTTGTTGAAGAACAAAGGAGATATCAAGGCAAAGGTGGCAGAGCAGCGAACTTCGGGAGCCGGTCATGTGCACGTTCCTGCCCACAGGAAACTAGAAAAGGCCCCTTATACCTGATTTTTAGAAGTGTGATCGAAGAACGTTTCGGTGGATGGCCCGATGCCGATCGTTAAGGTGAAATGGTTTACTGCTGCAATCGCTGAAACACCTTCACTGACTACACCGGGTCGCTTCACCAATTTAAGCAGCACTACAACAACATTGGCAAAACTATTTCCGGCGAAAGCGAAGCTGTCAGCAGCCAGGAAATCTAGCAGTGGATGATGGAGTGGCCGGAAATCTCCGCCAAGTTTTCTTCGCGTAGATTTTCAAAATCTGGCGAGACGGGAAGACGAACACAGTGGTCAACTGCTCCTCAAAGCAGGCTTTGAGACCGCGGGTACTTGCGGAAACCGATGAAGAAGACGACGACCACATAGACAACGCGTTTCGTGAGTTGTCGTCCCGCTTCTCGGCAGTAGTTCCACATAAAGTGTCTGAGGACAGTTTTGTTGAAGTGGACTGCAATGTCCAGGCTGTTGTGAACCTCGCTGATGAGGAAATAGTGGCTGCAATTGCAGGGACTCGGGATGCCCCGGCCGACAGCTCATGTGACGATAAAGGAGGATCGTCCATACGGGGAGCTGGCTACACGCGCATACTTTGTTGCTGAATGCCAGCAGCGTTTGGCTTAATTCCCCGTTGTATCGGCCACATGAAGGAAACCAGGTTGTCGCACCTGGACAGCCTTGATAAGATCGCGGATTCGGTCTTCAACATTTTAAATACGTAGCAGGCCAAGATAAGTGATTTTTTTCACGCAATAAATTATTCTGTTGCCGTGTGTGTGGAATTAGTTGTCATTCTTGAATGCACCTGTTGTAGTTGATGATCCACTTCAGGTAAGCTTTCAGGGCATGTATTTCTTTTATATCGAACTAATTCGTGATCCCCTTCAAGTTCGATATATTTGTGTTCGACTGTATAACGTAATGCTGTCTAGGTGACGCTAGTTGTGCACTGACTTTCTCAATGAAAAATGCCACATTTTTTTATTATCCTCGAATCTAAGCAGACCTTGGAGTTTGATGCAAGAAAACTTCAAATAAAAAACTATCGGCCTAGATTCGAATAAATATGGTAAGTGAAAGCTCATCTGTGTGGCAAAGATATGTTTTTAAAATAATTGTTTTCTTCATGACGTCTGGTACTTATTCTTGTTTTGAGCAAATGGTATCAGTGATCTCCTCTTGCGAAATACAATACCAAGCAACCAGATGACTGTTTCTAGGACACTCTAGACTTTTTTTAGTTTTAGTAGGCACCTTGTGGTCTTTAAAAAATATTTGGACCTACTTAGAGTTTAATTACAATCTTCAGTTTTTTGTTGTAATAGTAAAGACACTAAACTTGTGAAAGTGAACAAAAACTTAATATGTGTAATTTTGGGTAAAAACTTGCATTTTTCGACTTGTATCCCCGCTTAATTTATGTTTTCTCCGCATAACCAACTAGCGCAAACAGCTTGGGGCACTTCAGAGGGTTTTGCTGCTCTTTTTATTTTCTGTTCAGTCTGTCAAAGTTCTTGCCCAGTATTTACTGACCCAACAGCTTAGTAAGTTGCGGAAGTTGACTTTATATGTCACAATCATTTCTGCTGCTGCTGGCTAAGTCCAGCTGAGCCATTGTACCGCAAACAAGCAGAGTGTGGGGACTGGACAACAGAAGGCTGCTGGTTTTGCAGCATTGTGTTTTTTTAAGCAAAGTTTGCACCGCCTCAGAAGTGTCGTTGGTGTTGTAGGTGTAACTGGAAAAAAAAACTGGCACCCATAAGATGAAAGAAATGCCGGTAATGTGCAGATTTGTGTGCTCATTTTGATTGATGTGACCAAGATCATGGGCTTGTCGGCAGTCGGCTGTTTCTGATATGGCAGTCTGATCTTTATAAAGGTTATCGAGGAGGCTCGCCATTTATAGTTGATGCGTTTTATTGTTGCCTGGCTATGACTTCATGATCATTGTTGCCTGTAGAAAGGGGAGTGTTGTGCTGCAAAGTACGTGGATGAAGGTTGAATTCCCAGCATGAAGAAAGAGCGAAGCCAAGAGGAAGCATTGAGCAGTGTGCCATTCATGCGCGTGCAAAGTTTCGAATGTCCAGAATTTTTCATGCCTCTGTTACATGTACTAAAATTGCATAGTCATGTGCCAGGGCATTTAGTCTAAGAATAAATTGCTTTTCAAACATCTGAGTTCCACATTTCTTCTTTCCATGTGCTCCTGTCTTACAGCCCACAATTACCAAAGAAGCGGTGATGAAGTGTGAGCCCATCTTGTCCTTGTTGCGAAAAGCATTACGCACTGTACCTTCCAATCATTTTGAGACGGTGAAGGTGGAGGACTACGTCTTCCGCATGCTCAACAACAACGCCTCTCGCGTCCTCATGCAGCTCGATGAACTGCGCCGCGTGCCAAAGTGAGTGACAGAAATTTTAGGTAAAACTCTCCATTTTGCTCCAATGGACAAGCTTACCATTAATGCTTATAGTTCGTAGGTTGACCATGCCATATCTCTCACAGAGCTCATCACAATTGGAATAATACTTATGGGCAAGAGCCAACTTGTTACTATTTAAGATGTGCTACCTTTGAAGCTTGAAAGTGTTAGTGCTCACGAGCTGCTGCTCGCTTGAGGGCATGTAACCATTTCTCAGTCATGATGTTCCACTAGAAGACGAGTGTTTTCCAAAGACAGCCTGGCAGCTGTCTACACTGTTGCGAACGTTGAGGCTCACCACAGTGTACAGTTGTTGCAACAGACCATTTTTCATAATCACCTGACCAGTTACCCTTCTAGACCACTTGCGTTATTTAGTGTGGCCTAGACGTTTTTTCGAACAGCCTGCATAAGCAGTTTGCTCGTAATGACATGAAAAATGTAGACTAATCACGCACAGCTAGCACTTGGGTACCATTTTAATGAAGACACATGCATTCATTACTTAGGCAAATGGGTAGAAAAGCCCAAGTTATCAAATGGGAAGGGAATCCCAAGATATCAAAGGAATGTTTTCCTGATCCATGTTGACATGCTCTACGTAGTAACCTGATCATGAAAGTGGTGGCTCTGCACTGTTTTGTGTCTGTAAGTCACCAAACAAGGATAAACAGATGTCAGTCACTTGTCATCTCTCATCTCCTGCAGGAAGTTCATCTGCCTCAATGACAATCTGGACTACTCCAGCAAGGAACTGAACCTTGTAAGTACACTGACCATGGTGACTTCATTCCAGCTTTCATGCTGATGCATGTAAACTGTGCAATATCTACACAAGGCTGTTTAATTTCTGTGGGTCTTACCAAATAGCCCAGTCAAGCGCCCCTTTTTTATTCCATATTTTTGCCATTCGTTACAGCTACAGTAGATTCTCGATGCTATGATTATAGTTAATGCAAATTTTGCGATATCAAATGTAAGTCCTTCGGATGGACTGTATTATACAAAATACGCCGTGATTTAGTGTTATACGAACGGGCTCTCTATTCACAGCAGATAATACGAACGCACAATTGACCGCTGCACATGAATGGTGCATCGTGGTTTGTCTGTGGGGGGAAGACGTGTTAACACCATGCTTCAAAGGGAGTGAATGTGGCAAAACTCACGGGAATTTTTCCTGCTTCATCACCTAAGTGGGAGGCTGATGCAAAAAAATCTGCCTGCAACCCATTTTTCCGCCTCGCGATAGCAGATCGCCTATTTGCTTCATGGCATGGGCTACACAAGCAGCACTAGGTCTCAAATCATGTGAATTAGACAACGAGCCGCAAATTCAACATGGGGGCAAAGGCGTCGGCGGTGGCTCGCGTCGGCGCAATCGCGAGCTACTTGCGCAGTGCGACTAAGCTCATGGCCTTGATGAGGACGCGTCCATTGAGAGCCGGCTTTGGATTACGATCCCTGCGAACAGTGGAAGTAGAAGAAGGTACAGCAGCAGCGAGTCAGCATACCCTAACGTGTCTCGCTCGCTTTTGTACTGCCAGCTAAATCCGCCGCCACCGCTGCCGGTGTGTCCGCTCATGTCGTTTCTGCTGGCGTACCTCCCGAAATAACATTTGTGCCGTATTAAACAGTTTCCTTTTTAGTGCTTGCCATGCATAACTAAAGCTTGGTACAAATTTAATGCTCAGGAAACGAGCAAATTGGAATGAATTCTTGAGCGGTGAAGGCGGCGGTGGTAACCAGAAAGAATGTGAACAATTTTTGGCATGTGTGGACGTGGTTTCGCAGTCACTCTGGCATTCTGACTTGAATTTTCCCGCGCGAAAGATTTTTTTTTGACTTTGCGGCCCATTTTTCTGGCCGCTTAAGGGGGGAACCAAGTGAATTTACAATACCTTTTGCTGCTTTCCCTCTCTTTTATGCCTAGTGTGAACGAGCTATAAGCGCCAGCAGCATGAGTGAGAAAATTGCGGCCGTTTATTGAGAGGCAGTGAAGGCGAGAAAATTCAAAAGATCATGGACTTTTCTTTGAGCAAGTAGTAGTTGACCACAATAGAGTTCCTGTTCCTCTTCATGATCAGGTTTAACTTGGTTTTGGTTCATTTGAATTTGTATCATCGGGATTCTACTGTACTAAGATCACACCGTACATGACACAGAACTGAAAACAGCTTACTCATTGCTGTGTCGTCACTGCAGATAATGTCATTTCCTGTTTTCAATGCTCAAGCGTGTGCGCACCAGCGGGCTTATATCACTGCATACTGGCACCATTACTGCCATACACGTTCCTGGATGGCAATTCCTTGTTACAGTATACTCTCAGTAAATAGAAATCTCTTAAACAGAATCGCTGTTCAAATGCAAGAAGTGCTTCTGATAAGATGAATTTTGTACTTGTGCTCTGCATCCTTGTTTATCTCTCAGTAAGTGGAACTCCTGTTAAATGGAACACGTCTTTCCTGACCCTTTCAGGCTTCGTTTAATGACAGTCTACTGTGCTTCCAAATCATTAATTCTAACTTTCATTAAAGCCTGCTTCATAATATTTACTCTAATTACAAAAACTTGCTAACACTTTGAAATGACTAGAATGGGGACATTGATGGTTTAATAATGGCATAAAGGGCCGTTTATTTTGAAATGACCCTAGAAAGGCACAGTCTAACTCTAAATCTATATTAAGATCTAGATACGCAGTTACCGTTCAAGACCCCTTTATTTTCGATGCACAAGCATGGCATTGCAGCATTTACTGTTTACTATATTCGAACGTTTTTAAGATAAAGTAATTGCGCATCCGAAAAACATCACAACTAAAAAACATTTGCTTCTGTTTAATTAAACCATTCAGATTAAACCTCCCACCATTTATTAACCTCAGGGTCTTGTTATTTACGGCACAATAAGTGACCCTTACTAAATGTTGATAAATATGAGAACTGATAACTGCAGAAAAAGAAATTGACAATGTTTTTGCATGAATGACAAGGCAGTCAGACTGGATACTGTAATAAATATATTTAAAAGACCGGTTGCAGTGTTGACTGGCTCAGCTCGAAGCCTAATCAAGAAATGTCTCTTTGTCGGGCACGCGACACATGGACTCAGGGCTGGATGTAATACACTTGTAGCAACATACTACAATATAATAAAGAAAAAAAAACTATGGGAACTCGTCTGCAGGTGCGGCTAGTCGTTCACGACTTCTACGAGAGCCTTTTCCCAACACCATCGCAGTTTGAGCTGCCGGCAGAGTATCGGAACCGGTTTCTGTACGTTCGGGAACTGCGTGCCTGGCGTGCCGAGCGCAATTGGGTGCACGCTGTCACCTACGTTGCATTCGGCGTCCTAGTCGCATTCACAGCTGTCGCCTTCTGCAATGCCCTGGTGAGTGCACGGTTCAGCTTTGTCATCCGTGCCTGTCATTAATGTTGTTTGCCACAAACTGACGGTGCATTTTTCTATAGTAGAAGATGGCTATGTAAAACCCCTTAACATCAAATTACCTCTTATATTTTACAGTTTTCAAAACACATTAAGAATACTCTGAGAATATAGAGCAAGAATTGCAGCTAAACCAAACAAGTATTAGCAGCTGCTTATTAATGGGGTACTGACGCAAAAGCATTGGCCTCGCGTTTTTCTGTTGCAATGTGTTGCCGGGGGCCTGTTAGTCATAGCCCGACATGTCGTTTTTTGCAGCACGTGATAGATAATAAATTAAAGGCTCCTCATTATCAACCAGTTTCAGTTTGAGAGAGAACTTCAACAATGAGAAGCCACCAGGTGCAACTATCGCCACCCAGCTTGTACAGCTCTCGACCACATCAGCACACAAAACTGTGACACACTTCCGCACGGTCCACATCAAGAATTACTTTCTAATTAGAAACAGGACTCCAGTGTCGCCAAACATAAAACTTTCAAAGCGTGTCCCACTGCCACGCACTCACGACCAGCTGCCGAAAAGTACAGACTGCGGGAACAGACGCGGCAAAAGAAAAATGGCGGCTAGGACATCATTATAACTTATTTCATTGAATGCAGCGTGGTGACGTGAGGGAAGTAGGGGGTCCCCAAAAGGTCCCCTTTGAGTGTGTTGATGGCATGATGGAGTCGAGTGCTCTCGCAAACTTTGAAATACCTTTCAAGCTATATTCGCTGTTGATGTTTTGTAGATGATATAAAAATGTTCATGGGAATCGACCCTGCAGGCTATCCCAGCCTCGACATTTTGTGTTAGTACCCATTTAAAGTGTTACAAAATTGTCTCCATAAGTGGGATTTTCCTTGTGGCAGTGAAGAAGCCTGCTGGCACACTAGAAAAGTCTTGAAACACATGGGCAGCTCTACACACACAGTTTTCGCAACATTATTTCCTAGTGGAGCATACTGCTTCTATCCTCTGTAAAAAAAAAAAGAAAAAATCCTGGCCTGTCCACAGAGCGGATCATAGGCATTGAAAAAATATGAAGGATGCAATCCACATAAACAGAAAAAAGAAAGGCAGCAGAATCCTATCTCATCGCCTCTCTTTTTTCTGTCTATGTGGATTTCGTCCTTAATATTGCCACGTTGCTTTCCTCAAGTTTTGTTATCGCCTCCTTACACCATGTTCAGCGCAAACCGCACCTACGTTGTTAGAGAAGCTTCGAGGCTGTAGTAGATAGCGATAACACTAGAATGTTCGATGACAAGTGTATAAATTCTGACATGCTTCGCCGCTTGTCAGTTGATCGGCGGCCGACGCTCCGCCCGCTGCTATCAGTGCCAGTGTCTTGCTGTACTCTGTCTTTTCTTTTAAATGGCCACAAGTCCAGCCAATTAAACACTTTTCATTTGGATAAGTCGTCTCTACCTTTGCCAGCGTCACGACTCCGTGACATCTGGTAGAGGTGCTTCCCAGCTTATGTACCGAAAGCCCCCCTCCAGCTGTGAACCGAGCCCACGCCATGAAGAGGACACTGAAGCCAACCTCGATAAGCGAGCTAGCCGCAGGCAGCGAGGGCTACATTTAGAGTATTGGGCTCTATTTGAAAACATTTGCAAGCCCGAGGCCATCACGACTACAGCGACCACTATAGATGTCCCTGTACCAAAGCCCGCAACGGACATAATGCAGCAGCTGAGAGAGCGACCGACCTTCCAGGGTTCATCATGTGAAGAAGCGGAGACCTGGCTAGAAACATATGACCGAGTGGCCGCCTTAAACCACTGGGACTTGGAAGAAAAGCTGCGCCACGTCTTTTACCTGGAAAACGCAGCGAGGACCTGGTTCGAGAACCACGAGTCATCTCTTCAAACCTGGGATCTGTTCCCCGGCGCATTCCTGAAAACCTTCACGTGCATCACATGAAAAGAAAGGGCTGCTGTGCTGGAAATACGGGTGCAGCTTCCAAACAAAAGCATCACAATCTTCGCAGAAGAAACGATTCGCCTGCTCCGACTCACCGACCCTGACATGACCGAGAATAAGAAGGTCCGTTTGCTCATGCGAGGGGTAAAGCAAGACCTCTGCGCTGGGCTGGTGCGGAACCGACCCAAATCAGTTGAAGAGTTTGTCTTGAAGGTTACGACCATCGAGAAGACTCTGGAAATGCGTACCCGGCAGTATGATAGCCGATTGATGCGACGGCACAGCTGTTCACGCCCTCGGCTGCGACGACATACGCGAAACGGTCTGACGGATTGTGCGGGAGGAGCTACGGAAGCTGCTGTCTTCATCGCAGCCTCGAGTGGACTCCATTGCCTACATTGTCCACGAAGAAGTTCGGCAATCACTAAGGGTTTCCGAAGCACCGCAGCCACAGCCGCAAGCAATGCGCTATGCTGCTGCTGCCCGACACTACGTCCCCCCCCTCCACGCCCACACCAAGATGCCGCTACGCCACTACCATCGGCGCCCTACCCTTCTATTCTTGGCCAGCACCTCACACCAAGGAAAACGGACATTTGGCACGCCACTGACAACCACCCGCTATGCTACCACTGTGGGGAGGCTGGCCATACTTACCGACGTTGCCAGTACCGACAGATGGGGCTCCAAGGATTCGCCGTCGATGAGCTGCATCTGCAGCTGGGTGAAAAGCTTCACGACATCGCCGATTACATCACCGGAACACGGGGGAGAGAACGATGACCATATAGTTCCTTGTTACCCGGCCGCTACAACTCACCGCACCACTGGCCCTACACTGAGCCAATCCATGGCTAGCCCGCATCCTTTGGTAAACTAAGGGCAGCAACCGATGGAGGGGCGGTCGCTCTACGACGAACTACTGAAGATCCTCCGCCACCGACACCTCGACAAAACCTTCGTAACACGACAGTATCCCGACCTAGCCGTGACATCGGAACCTCACGTACTGAAGACGACCTGATGATGCAACACGGAAGCATCAGAAGAACAAGCCGACGTAGTCATGACCCGACGCCACTGCTTAACTGCAATGCTCGACGACGAACTAGCGACCTCGACGTTGTTATCGACGGCCGCAATGTGACAGCTCTCGTCGACACCAGAGCTGACTATTTCGTCATCAGCGGTGCGTTCGCTACGAAGTTGAAGAAAGGGAATACCGCATGGGAAGGCCGCGAGATCCGGACAGCTGGAGGTCACTTAGTAACGCCGGCAAGAATCTGCTCAGTGAGAGTCTCCTTTAACAACCTGATTTACCCCGCAAGCTTTGTGGTCCTACAACGTTGCTCCAGAGACATCATTCTTGGTATGGACTTCTTGGACCTTCGCGGTGCAGTCATCAACCTCAGATCAAAGTCGACAACACTATCGACAGAAAAAGCACTGCCACCGCACAGGCAATCAGGAAGGCACGCCTTAAATGTGCTGGAACAACAAGTCGTCATTCTCCCTCGCTCCAGCGTCAGGATTTTCGTCGGCACAAAGATAGCAACAAACATGCAAGGTAACATTAAAGGCAACCAGTATCTGTTGATCAATCGCGAAATTTGTGTTGCAGAAGAAATAACTGATTTGCGAGAAAGAAAAGCTATAGTGATGCATGTTTTCGAACTTCAACAACGAATACAAGCACGTGAGCAAAGGTACTAGGATTGCCTACATCGAAGGCATAGTGGAAGCCAGCAACGCTTTCAGCCTCGCCGAGTGTACCAAAGCTCCTACGATGAACCAAGCTTGTCTACTAGCTTTTGATGTTAACGCAAACCTTCCGACGCATAAGCCAGAACAGCTCATAGCTCTGCTTCGACAATACTAGGAGTGTTTTTCTTCTTCGTCGAAAATTCGACAGACCCCGGTCGCAATACGTCAGATCCTTAAAGAAGAGAGTGCCAGGCCACACCGTCAGAGCCCGTACAGAGTGTCAGCGCGAGAATGCGATGCCATGAAGAAGCAAGTCGATGAAATCCTACGTGACGTCGTCATCCAGCCTTCAAAGAGTGCATGGGCGTCACCCGTTGTGTTAGTCAAAAAGAAGGACGGAATCCTACGCTTCTGCCTCAACTATCGCCGCCTAGACAAAATCACGAAGAAAGACATGTAGCCTCTCCCCTGGATAGATGACACCCTGGATCGACTTAACAATGCGAGGTACTTTTCTTTAATGGACCTCAAGACTGGCTATTGGCAGATTGAAGTTGACAAGAGAGATCAAGAAAAAACTGCTTTCATTGCACCGGATGGCCTATTCGAGTTCAAGGTTATGCCTATTTGTCTTTGCTCGGCACCCGCGACTTTCTAATGCGTTACGGATTCAGTACTGGGCGGCTTAAAGTGGCAGACTTGCCTTGTGTACCTAGACGACGTCGTGGTGTTTTCCTGAAGTTTCGACGAACACCTCCAACGCCTTGAAGCTTACGGCAAGCTATCAAGAACTCCGGACTCACCCTGAAGGTAAAAAAGTGCCGCTTTGCATATGAGGAACTCTTGTTCCTGGGACACGTCATCAGCAAGTCCGGCATTCGCCCCGACTCGCAGAAAACAGCTTCCTTTGCAAACTTCCCACCGCCCACCGACAAAGAGGCCGTGCGTCAATTTCTTAGCCTAATATGCCTATTACAGGCGGTTCGTCAAAAACTTTGCCCACATTGCAGAGGCACTCACTAACCTTACCAGGACTGACGTGGAGTTTAAGTGGGAAAGTCCGCAAGAGGACGCATTTCAGAAACTAAAACAACGCCTGCAGTCGCCTCCGCTACTTGCGTGTTTCGACCAATTCGCTGAGACAAAAATACACACCGACACAAGCAATGTAAATCTCGGGGCTGTTTTTGTGCTGAAGACTAACAGACTAGAAAGGGTCATCAGTTAGCTACCCGGTCGCTATCAAAGGCAGAGGTCCACTATTCGACAACAGAAAAGAAGTGCCTTGCAATCATCTGGGCTACATCGAAGTTCTGCCCTTATCTTTATGACAGGCCTTTCAAAGTTGTGAGCGACCACCATGCCTTATGTTGGCTAGCTAACTTGAAAGGCCCATCAGGTCACCTGGCACAGAGGAGCCTGAGACTTCAAGAATTCGATGTTACCATCGTTTACAAATCTGGAAGAAAACACCCTGACGCCGACTGCCCGTCACGTGCCCTCATTGAACCACTGCGAAGGACGGCCCTGACGATGACTGCTTCCTAGGAACCATAAGTGCCAACGACTTCGTCGAGCGACCGTGAGCTGACACGGAACTCTGGAGCCTTGTAGAATACCTCGAGGGCAAGGCCGCCGTTGTTCCAAAAGTGTTCAATTGAGGAGTTGAATAGTTTTTCTTGCAAAACGACGTTCTCCCGAAGAAAAACTTTTAGCTACTTTGTCGTGGTACCTTCAGCATTATGTCCAGAAATTTTGAATGCTCTACACGACAACCCGACGGCTGGACACCTCGGTGTTTCCCGTACACTTGCAAGAATACAGAAAACGTATTACTGACCACGCCTTTCCGCCGACGTCACTCGTTATCTGAAGACATGCCGGGACGGCCAACGATGAAAGACACCGCCGACTAGGCTAGCCGGGCTTCTCCAGACCATCCAGCCACCCCACCGGCCCTTTCAGCAAATCGGCAAGGACTTATTGGGGCCATTCCCGACGTCAAACTGCAGGAACAAATGGATTGCCGTGGCTACCGACTACCTCAAGCGCTACGCCAGGACAAGGGCCCTGCCCAAAGACAGTGCCATCGAGGTAGCAAAGTTCTTCGATGAAAGCATTGTCTTGCATCATGAAGCTCCACAGGTCCTCATTTCTGAAAGAGGCACGGCCTTTATGGCGGAGCTAACTCAGGATCCTGATGTATAGCCAGACAAGTCACCACCGGACCACCGCCTATCATCCACAGACCAATAGCCTTACCGAGCATCTTAATAAGACCATCGCCGAAATGCTGGCCATGTATGTCGAAGTCGAACACAAGACGTGGGATGCCGTCCTTACGTACGTGACCTTCGCATACAACACCGCCGTTCAAAAAACAATGCAAATGATGCCGTACAAACTGGTCTACGAGAAGACCCCGGCAACGACGCTCGATGCCATGTTACCCAACGTCGTCGACAAAGAAAACCTCGATGTGATCGAGTACCTTCAGCGCCCAGAAGAGGCCTGTCAACTCGCCCGCCTCCGCATCAAGAACCAACAGATGACAGATAGCTGCCGTTACAATCTTCGTCGACGCTTTGTAGAATACCAGCCCAGTAAACATGTTTGGGTGTGGGCACCGATACGCTGACGTAGACACAGTGAAAAACTTTTGCGATGATATTTCGGTCCATACAGGGTAGTATGATGTCTCGGCCCACTCGACTACGTGGTTGTCCCCGACGGCATTAAGAACTCTTAACGGCACTGATCGCGACCTGAAGTCATCCATGTCGCGCGCCTCAAGCCGTTTCATGCGCGTTAACGAGCTGAAACAGTGTATTTTGTTGTTGTTGTTATTGCTCTATTGTAGTTTATTACTTGTACTTTCTTCCATTATTTTTGTACTTTAATCTTTTGTGAAGGCATCAAGAAGATGCCTTTTTCCAAGAAAGGCAATGCCACGTTCCTTTCCTCAAGTTTTGTTATCGCCGCCTTACACTATGCTCAGCGCAAACCACACCTATGGTGTTCGAGAAGCTTCGAGGCTGTAGTAGATCAATTTGTTAAGATTACACCCACTTCGTAGACCTTTCAGATTTTTCTGGAACCTACGTCGCCGCTAGCGATAACACTAGAATGTTCGATGACAAGTGTATAAATGCCGACACACTTCGCCGCTTGTCAGTTGATCGATGGCCGACGCTCTGCCCTCTGCTATCAGTGCCAGTGTCTTGCTGTAATCTGACTTTTTTTTTACATGGCCACAGGTTTGGCCAATTAAGTAAACACTTTTCGTTTGGACAAGTTGTCTCTATTTTTGTCAGCGTCACAACTCCACGACAATATTTCTTCACTATGAACCAACCAGCCCAACAATAGGTTCAGAGGCGTTCTCGCGCTCATTGTAAAAGCCTGCATGCTGCCCTGTTGCCCTTGCCACACGTTAGACTTGTCCCTTGTGAGCTGTCTGGTTATCGCTTTTTGCAATGTTGCCACGATGCCTGGTGTAAAGCAGCAGAAATTGCAATTAACTATGAAGATTGAAATAAGTCAAACACAGTAAGAAGAAGTTAGATATTGCCACAGCTTATTAGATTCCCCAAAGCACGTACCAAGAGTGTGGTTGAAGTCGGCGCTTTGGCAGACAAAAGATTTGGTACTCACGGCTCACAGCTCAGATGCATTGCCTTCTGTGAATACAATGACGTGCTGTGTGCAAGTGGTTCGTAGATTTTTAATCATGCGACATTCAGGTCTCCAGTCCCATTCATGATTGACCAAAAAGCGAAGGACGCAGCTTTTATCCTTGGTAAGCAAGACCTTCAAGGTGATTAGTGACCTTCAATGATTTCATGAGCAATATGAAGCAGCAATGTGGTTTCCATTGAAAGTTGAGCTTTGCTCAGGGTTGACCAAATAGTGCAGGAAAATTGGGCCAGATATTATAGCAAAATAATAACTTGAAAATATGAATGCAGACTAAACCGCTGTTCTGGCAAACAATCCTAAATAACACACTTGCATGTTCATGCTGTCGACGTCTTGAACAGACTAAGCTTCGAGCACCAGTAATTGACAAAAACAAGTCACTACGATGCCTTTGGACTGCACTGCCCCTTCCATTGATCACACAAAACAAATACAACAGCTTGGATGACAGAAGGACTTTCCAGAGAGTGGTTATCATTGCGAACAATGTCTTGGTAGGCAAAGGTTGCAAAGTAAGCCGGCTCATGGACAATTGACTGTTGCATTGTGGTGGTACGAGCTTGAGAAATGCCAAGTTGAGCACTTTGTTTTCCCAATGTCCTATTGATCCTGCACTTGTTGGTTAGGCAATAACCTATACACTCACTGAAAGCCGGTCATTGAAAGCTCATAGTAAAGAGACAACTGGGGGACCTGTGTCAACAGGAAGCTCGACATTTATTTGACGGGGCCCTCTCTGCGGTGCGTGGGCGCTAGCTAAATATTTAAGAAAGCAAACCATCCTAGACTGCCTAGGCATGCTGGCTTCTGCATTACCCCGATTGCGAGTGCGGGAGTGCGAAAATTTTTATGACTAAAATGAAGCCATTGCCAATTCTAAAGTTTATAGTGAGCTCTCAAAATTTTCGGAGGCTGTTGAAGGATCAACGATTGATAAGTGTGAGAGCGTGAGTGATGAGGCTGTACCAACAAGTGAACTTGAGGACAAAAACTGATTACAAGTGAAAACAGGTGTGGTGTGAGAAACAGCTAGTCTCTTGTGCTCATATACTCTAAGGTGATGGCTGCACTTGCACAAGTCTGATGCTTCTGCACGAATGCTGAAGACCATGGCTTCAGCTGCTTCAACTTCTTGAAAAATGGGGACGAAAAAAAATAGAGATGCAAGCCGCAAAGTTGCTCAAGAAGATGAAAGACTATACTGTACAAACGCACTAGTTTTATCAGCAAGGTGTCTTATCAGTAAGATTACATTGCTGAGCTACATATGTATAAGTGAAAAAGATTGAGGACAGGCAGAAAATGTTGCAACAATGCATTGCTTGTAGTATATTCAGCTGTCACGTATGGCTATTTGATGAAAGCGAATTGTGTAAGATGGCGTTGAGTGTGAATGCTGACATTTGCTTTTTTTAAATTGTGAGTTCTTGAATTTTTTTTATGCTCAGTCAACATAGTTTCTCCTAGAAGTATGTTGCTGATGTGCGCCATCTCTCTTAATTCATCTATAGCGGAGCAACCGAAAATCTTGCCGATCGGACAACGCCTGCATCATCTGAAGATGCCACCCCTCGGTCTGCTGGTGAGTTGGACTATTTTTCATTGACCTCTAGATCGCTCCTTGTTATTTGCTCGCTTATTCTGTGTGTTAGCATTCATGTTTTAGTATTTCAAACTGGTACTAATATTGAATCACTGGATAACTGAAAATTAAGGGTCGCATAGGGTCCAATTGATAGTTTGTTTTCTTTTTCAGTATTCTTACGTGAGGCAGCCACAGACCTTACTCCAGGCATGAGGGCCCAAATTTTTTTCCTCTGCATTCTACAGAACAGAATTTGGGTGACAATTTTTCTTAACGATTTCAGTCTGTGAAGTGAATGTTATGGAAATCTAACATGTGTACAGTTAGTACAGAATATGCTTCATTTTTGAATCACTTTAGGGGATGCTGGAAATGTTTGGCAGCTGTGTTGCTTATCCAGCGCTTGCTAAAAACACTTTTGTCATCACCGAACAGCTAAGGCAATGTGATGCTTGTGTAAATTCTCTACTGCCTGACCAATGCAGGTATAAGAGCGTTTTACTTGCAGGGCTGGTGGACTTCTTTGCTTCATCTCTGAGACTCTTATGGATCTGCTTGTCTTTTCTTGTATTGTTTACTGAATTGACCACTATTTCTTCACACAACATCAAGAAGTGTCACGTTGTTCTTACTACTTGCACCACATTACAGTACGTCAGGTTCCGATCCACATGCTTTGTTTTTTTTTTTACTGATAGAACTGCTGAGATTACAGTATTTACCGAAAGAAGTGCACTATAATAAGGTGTACAGTTTTAGGGGGTACCAGAAAGTGGACGTGGCATCTGTTTACTAGTATCTATGATGCCTTTAACGTCTGCAAAAGCTCTGCATGTAGATCCAGAATACCCACGTTCTTTCTGTTCACAAAGGGGGACATTTATAAGCCACGTTCACTTGTACTTGACATCCTTTTTTCACTGTTTAGAAAAGGCTTTAAGTTCATTCGTAATCAGTTCCATAAGGTATCCTAGAATAACAACTTCAGGGAACATTATCCCCTCTTCTTGTGTAACCTGGACATTAGGCTGTTCAGAGGGCTCACAACTGGTGGTGTTGGTATCGTAATTACTCGAATCTAACGCGCACCTTTTTTCCGGTTAAGCGAGTTCATAAATCGCATGCACGTTAGAATTGAGTGCGAAAAAAAATGAATATGGTCATTCTATTGCTGTCGGCATTTCCAAAATGGCCACCCCCTACCTGCGTCGGCCATTTCTGCCTATGTGTTTCCCATGTGCAGCACTTCGTACGTGTGCTGAGGAGTTCGTCATCTTGTAGTGCATTAGCATCAACAACATGGAAGGGCCGACTCCAAAAACTCGAGTGCACCACGATGCCGCTTTTAAAAGAAAAGTCATCGCGTGTGCAGAAACGAACGGAAATCGGGCCGCATTGTGGTCGTTCGGAGTTCTCGAAACGTGCGTGTGGGACTGGCGGAAACAAAAGCAGAAGATTGTCGACAGCAAAGCTTCACACAAAGGCTTCAGTGGACCACAGCAGGGTCAGTTTCCGCAAATTAAAGAGCTGCTCGGCGAATATGTGCTTGAGCAGCGAGCGGCACAGCGGCCCGTGACGACAGAACTGCTCCAAGTGTGGGCTATGCAATTAGCCTTAGATTAAGGTCTAATGCGGAGCCAGTTTAAAGCGAGCAGGTGCTGACTAACTAACTTTATGAAGAGGAAAGGCTTTTCCCTCGGAAGGGGAACGGGCATATGCGAAAAGTTTTGCGGAGGAGTACGATGAAAAGCTTCACAGTTTTCAGAGGTTCGTCCTAAATTTGCGGCACAACAATGGCTACCTGCTTGGGCAAATCGGGAATGCCGATCAGACGCCTCTTTACTTCGACGTGCCTGGCACCACAACCGTCGAGAAGAAGGGGGCGAAGCAAGTTCGCGTGCTGACATCGGTCCACGGTAAAACTACATTGACGGCAATGCTCTGTTACACGTCAGATGGGCGCAAGCTTCGCCCGTACCTCATATTTAAATGGAAGGCGCTCCCGAAAGGAGTCGTTTTTTCGAGTGGTGTGATCGTGCGGGCCAGCGAGAAAAATGGGTGCACGCTGCAATCGATGCCTTACGTTGTTGTTTTTTTTTGTCGTGGAAATCGGGTGCGCGTTACAATCGAGGGCGCGGTAGAATCGAGTAAAAACGGTACTTACTGAACAAATTTTTGCAAAGTTTATCTTTTTAACTTGAATTATTTATTTATTTATTTATTTTAAATACTGTGAGCCTCATAGAGCTGTTACAGGGTGGGACAGTTTACAATGCAAAAAGAGCACATGCAAACTGCATAGCACAAACAGCACAATGCAAGCTAAAAACACAAAAACAAATATAAACAGTGCATCAAAATATATACAAAACAACAGCAGTGCAATTATGCATAGTAAAATTTTGACATTATACATTAAGGGACTGAAGTTTGTCTTTGAAACTCGCAAGCGAATTTGCACCATTAAATATTTTCGAGCTTAGTTTTTTTCAGTCCTCAATTGTTTTGACCTAGAAAGAGTGCTTGCAGAGATCAACTCTGGACACGTAGGGTCTAACAATGTATGGGGGAGAAGATCGAGGTGGCACTCTGCCTGGAGGGCATGTCACTGTGGCACAGCCTCCGTTGACTGTGATTTTGCCCGCTGTATTGGCCTTTGCTAGTAAATATTAAGTTACAACTCTGCCAACTTAGGCTGATTGTGTGTGTGCACAGGGCTTTATTGGTCTCATTTATTAGGAAAAGCACAGTTTTTAAAATTCAGAGAATTTAGTGCAAGGAGTAATGCCCGAAAACTATTTGAAGCCTCAGGCGCAAGCATCTGATTACTCATGTCTATCATTAATTCTTCCTTAGCTAGCTGAGTACAGTCAAACATCAATATATCGAACACGGATATATCGAATTATTGCCTTTATCGAACGGTTCCTATATCACGCGGGAAATCGCATGCATTATTGATTTTTTATTTCAAACAAAGTTTGACATATAATGGATATATCGAACTCAGCCACCCCAAACCGCCGGCGTTTCATTGACAGGCGGCGAGCTTTCCCGCGACTCTCGAAAGTAGCAGTAGAGCGGCGGGCGTTTTTGAATGCTGCACACATCGATGGCGCCAAGAGCGCCACTTTAACGTAGCGGCGTACGCGTGCCGCAGCCTTGCAGCTTGCAGTCGTTGCAGTCTCTATGGTGTCAATGGCACACTGCGCACTTGTTGCAAGCTCCTCCCCCCTAGCATCGGCAGGCATCGGTCGTTGTGCTCGCAGTGTTCGTGCGTTCGGAGTTAGGCCTGTGGTGCGTGACAGGCCTAACTTCGAACGGCGGAGCTCACGGATGTGGAGATTGTCGCCGAAGCTACTGCTGAGCAGCCAAATGAAGACTCTGCCGAGGTGGATCCCGCAAGCGCTGATGGTGCCCCGCTCCCGACATAAGCTAAGGTCGTAGCTGCCTTGGCCTTTGTGCGTGGCCACTGCGGCGCGATTGAAGGCACCGGCCTATCACTTATGGATCGCCTGGACTATATTGAGGACGCAGTCGTCAAACATGCCATCACCAACAAAAAGCAGGCTACTCTTTTTCAATATTTTAAACCAACACAATAAGTTTGAATCTTCAAGTGATTATTTACTGCACCACGCTTGAATGGTTCGTTGGTAGTTTTCAGCAAGCTGTTGACGCATTTTTTTCGTGATTTTTTTATATCAAATTCTGGATATATCGAACTATTTCGCGATTGCCGCGCCGTTCGATATATCGAGGTTCGACTGTAATTGCATTTCGGAGTTTACTCTAGTCATTTCTCTAAGCGACTCTTTGTTCTAAAGGAATGTGCTGATTGTTGATCAATGCAGGCGGATTTTTCGGGTGTCACAGGCGTAGCGGAGCTTCTCAAAGCCGAAGACTGCCAGGGAGGTAGTGACCAGCAGAGCCCACATCACGAAAATGGCGTAGGTGTCTTCAAAGGTCAGGGTGACCCGGTTGCCGTCACGGCGGCAGTGGTCCCAGTTGCCCAGCATCTGGGCAATCCAGCGATCCATGATGCCCATCTCGCGCAGCCACACCAGTCTGCACCGATTAGGAAAGGCACAGCTCACTCATAATGGTGGCAGCATCTCTGCTTGTTGGCAGAGGCTACTCTCATATACACTATTGTGTACACCATAGAAAGCAAGCACCAAACTAGTATTTCCGGATTTGTACCAGATCCATGTTGATGTGAAGGCTGTGCACAATTATTATTTTTTTTTTCACCACAATACCTCTAAAAAATGTGTCTCATCTAGCAGCTCATATGGTGATTGCATCCATTAGTTACATTCAACCTGCTGGGGTAGAATATAGGAGGTAAAGTGTCATGCTACTCAGGTCGATTTTGATAGCCTGTCATGGTAAGCACATTTTTTATGGCGGCAAAATGTGCATAAAAGAACCTAAGCTGGTTAAATATAATTCAGAGCCCACCACTACTGCTTGCTTCATGATCATGTCACATTTTAGGCACAAAAACTTCATATTTTTTGTTGTCAGTGTTATGATTATCATTATTAGCATTGGCTATGTCCCCAGATTTTTATGCTTGGTAGATAGTGGTTAAACATGGTATAGTGTAGTGATTGTGAATAGATAAATGAAAATGAAGAAGTAAGCGATGGTGGAAAAGAGAATAAACTATACAACACAGTAAATGCAAGGCTATTCTGAATATGACATTTATTTTTAATGGCCTCTACAGAAGTATTTCTTTTTCTGTTAAGGTAATGATAACGTTTCACATCCCAAATATGGCATGTTTCTTTCAAAAATGCAGTGTTCTGTATACATTCTTTGTGAATCCAAGCCAGCAATAATATGTGCAACAGTTGGTGTAATGATACCTCATAGCAAAAATAATCAAGTCTATGACATGTCCTATGCTGAACGTTAAATTTCTTGTTGCCGAGGTTTTGTAAACTCTAGTGCTCAATCATTACATCGACATCTGAATAGTAAAATCGTTTTAAAAAAAGCTGTAGCGAAGAACATCGCTAATGTGGCAGTTACTTCCCGAATGATTTTTTTTTTCAGTCTGGGAACAATTTAAGATGCACCATTCAATATTCGTTACGTATTTTATGAAGTTATTATGGAACAAAATTATTTTAATTTTCAATTTGCTTACAACCATATAAAAAGGGGAAACATGTACCAGTCACACAACATTTAAAATTCGTTACCATGGCCACTGGAGGTCTGGCTTAAACTTCTTGGACGACACTAATGGCGAAAAAATTGCATGAAGGGATGACCATGCTTTAATAGTTAAATACATAGCCTAATAGGCAACATAATGCAATTGTAACATAGAAAGTATTGTTTTCTATGCTTTGTTTAGCTTCGCTGTCTTTTTTTTTTTTCTCACTGTGATGAGCAATATATCAAACCCTTTAAGCCCTTGAGCTTCCCCTTCATTTCGTGTTCAAACCAAGGTAAACTGTACAGGTGCTTTTGGGGCAAAACCCATAACAAGTCGTTACATGGTCAGTGGGAATACCATTGTACTGCAATGTACAAAAGGCAGTTGTATATGTATGTAATTGAAAAAGAAACAGTGACCTTAAGGCATGTTCACAAAGCTCAAATATAAAAGTAGCAGTTAATGATAGAAGCAGTCAAACAAGTAATGTTGCTTAACCGATATTTAGACCAGGCGACTTGTCTTCCCCATAACGCAGGTGTCCCGACGTGTAAAAGTTTTCCCACTTTTGGAAAGTGCAAAACGTTGGCAGAGGATGTATTATATTGGAGGGTTGGTGCATAGCTAGACAAAGTAGTGTGGCGCAGTGTAAAATGTAACTTCAGCAAAATAGGAGAAGGTGCAACAAGCACCAGATTGTTTAGTGAAAATTCAGCTTGGTAGGGTAGAAGGTAAAAGCGATAAGCTAGTAGCAGTTTTCGCATCAAGCTTGAAAAGGGCTTCCCTGTGATGTTAGATAGGGGAATGCCGCAGCAGATTCTGAAGGCTGTGTATAATACGAAGCATATGCGCTTCTCTGCTTGCTCGCATGTCAGTTGTTTGGCTGTGTGGTGTGGTTGTTATTGTGGTTACGACAATTCAGAGGTGTAGATGGCCAGTGTGGGACTTATTTTCATTCTGGAGTGGACTGCAATTTAAGCCAAAGATCCAGGCGGCCGATATATATAGTCAGCCTAACAGTCTTGGGCAATGTAGCCTGTAGGCTTGCGACAAAGAAGGTACACTCAAACCTCAATGTAACGAACTCAGATATAACCAAATATCGGTTATAACAAAGTAAGTGTGGACAAGTCTTTGAATAGATATAATATGAGGAACATGTCTTTCTGACGAATTTTTGGATATAACAAACTTAGTTTCGTGTAATAAGGGACTTTGTTGTAATGAGGTATGAGTGTACTTGTTGAGAAACTACAGTGTAGACTGCTTATAACCTAAGTCACGGGAGTTGTGAAAACCTAAGTCATGGGAGTTGTGAAAATCCGCGCTATAAGCGGTGCCGCGTTATAACTAAAAACATGTTTTTTTTTTTCAGTTTTTGCGAATGCCATAAAGGCAACCCACCTTTCAAAAGCAATTTATTATACTCCTCACTTGCGTACACATTTCAACACGGTCACAACACAGCAGCAAGCTCCCAAGTCCGGCATAACGCAACAATGCCATTATTTTTGTTTGGTGATACTTGAGAACAACGCTTCGCAGAATTTCGTCCTCGATAAAGTTCAATTTCTGTAGTGATTTCTCTCTAAAATTGTTCTTTGCGCAGTATCTTTTCACTTTTGTGAAGTATTCTAATGTGTCTTTACACGGGAAATTGAGTTCTGGCACCGGGTCATCGTCGTCCTTACCGTCTGACTCGTCATAAGTTGTAACCTCCGCACTACCTCGCACTGCTGCGACGATCAAGTCATCTAAGCTCACTTCATCGCAAAAAAGTAGCTCTGATTCCCCGGCATTTACAAATTCTCGAAGTGTCGATGGCAGTTGCGAACTTGCTGTCAACAAGGCCGAACCACACGTCATCAGTGTTGACAGTCTCATCGGCGGCATTGTCACGCAGCTACTAGGGTAAACAGAGGAGCGCACACGACAAATGCAACAATGCAAAATACAAGCACTGAAAAGAAAAAAAGTACACTGCCATAATTGCCACTTCTGTCTTGCACTCCGAAAACATGCTCCCTCCCTCTTTCAAGGTCTGTCTTCCTTCCTACTGACTGCATCCTCTCTTCTCCTCCGCCATGTTTGCCTTTTTACGGCTGGCGGCTGGCCTTTACTCAAGCACTCCCGTCTGCTCCCACTCAGAACGTGCCATCGCGGTATGGTGGCTAACTGCGGCAGGAAAGTGGGCTCTGTTCGCTGATTTTATGGTCGCACACCCAAAAAGTCTGCATTATAACCAGTATTCTCCTCCGCGCGTCTACAAAATAAACGGTCTGCCTATGCATTGAGTTCTATGGGCGACATATCGGAGATCAGAAAACTTGCGTAATAACCAGCCCCACGCTAAAAGTGGTTACGTTATAAGTGGTCTGCACGGTAGTTGAGATCACCTTGCGTTATTTGAGACGTTACACCAGTGAGCACCAGTGGACTCGCTTTCTGCATTTTCCTCCCAGTTAGTCAGTGTTCCTTCAACATGTTGCTCAAATTGGAATGTGGCAAACCTTGATGGGTACACCTTAACTAACACGCTTTTTTCTTGTGAACTTATTCGTATTGTTTGAATCGTCACAGCTGTGTACTACTCTATGATTGATTAAGTTACATTTAGGTTAAAAAGACAATCATATGTACATAACTTCCATTGGACCACTTTCAGCCAGCTAAGTGACTCTTGGGCATGGTCTTCTTTTCTGGTTTCTATGTACAGCTTGTACTTTACTTTTTTCTGGTTTACTTTTCACATAGGGTTACACCCTTGCTGAGACAGGTCTTTAAATGCAGTTCAGTCATAAATGATAATCAGGGTCGGGGACATCAGACAGAATCGCAGTAAAAGGCGTTGGTGTAGAAGACGCATCATATCATGCACTTCTCATTGTTGAATGATTTGGTAAAGCTACGGAATGGACTGGCACAAGCACTCACCAAAACCAATATCATTTTTCATGCTTCAGCCAGTTTGCTTTTGCACGTGTAAATTCGCTTATGCTTCACGCTGATCACGTGGCACATTGCTCCAAATTTTTAGCAGTGCACTGCAATGTCTGTTTCTTTAGATTGGAGCTTGGTTATGCTTGTGTTTGAACTGTTTTTACATGGCTTCACATTTTTGCTTGTTGATTTGTTTTTGGCTTTATTATTCTAGCATTTCTAGTCAAAATAATGGCTTCATTGTAAAATTGATTTTTCATGTTTATTGTGTAACATGGTTTACACATTTCTTGTTAGCACTTAATGAAGAGCCATGAAATGACATGAAAATAGCCAGGTATTTTTACTGAAGCTTGGAACATCTTGATGGCAGCTTATTTTGGTCTTTCCAGAAAATAATGAAACACAGAGACACATGATCGAGTGCAAAGTGTGTTTCAAATAACATCGTTGCGTCATCGTCCACTCAAGTGGAACAAAAATGAAGACACAGTGCTTGCTAGTTGTGACAGGCAGAAAAATGCCGTCCTTCTCAACAATTTGTCTTGCTATATTCGTCTTTTAAGACAGTGCCAGATTGTGCTAATTGGCCTGGAGAACCGGCTCTGACCAGAAAGTACTAAGGCAGTTCACTTGTGCTGCATTAGTGTATAGTGGTACTGCCATTTCGTTGTGAGGCCAGTAAGATGGTGCATTGTTTCAGACAAGTAAATTTTGGATACAGCCTCTTTAAAGATTTGCTTTTTTCTTGATATGTGCAGCCCAAGGCGGGTTGGGTATGCATGTTACAAATAGTGCTCGCTTTCAGCGTGCCTGGTTGCCTAGTGCCTGGTTGGGAGTTAATGCCTCATGGTTAAGGATTTACCTACGAGCACACTACGGCTGTAGTATACTCTTTCTCCTGCTTGATCACGTATCATGAAGTAGCTGTCTTGCAAAATTTTATTGCTGGTTGCCCATTCTATTGTGCTCAGAGGGTGTATAGTGGTAAGTGTGAGCTATGTGACGACAAGATAAAGGAATGAGTGCAACTTCAAACTCTCTTCATGTCTTTGTCATTTTGTGTCCTGTTCACAATACAGTTATTGTAAAGTAATAAGTTTACGTTTCGATGAGTAAATTATACCTATATAGGTAGCCTGACAGAAAGAACATTCACTGAAGTACGTAATTTCTCTTTTTCTGTGAGCATGCACCCCAGTAAAACACTCCAGTAGAAACGCTGTTTAGGCACTATTTGAGTGATGGTTATAGTACCAATAAGTTTATTGGTCATAAATGTGTTGCATAGCACTGAAGGTTTAATAAGGACGGCAAGTACTTTCCACTCGGGTGTATATATGCTCAAATGCGGTTGGTAGTCTTGCTAGGATACTTTATTGATATGTAAGGTATTGTTAAGACAATGTCAAACTGTGCTGCAATTTCACATGATCGTAGGACTTTCTTGCAAAACCAAGCCGTCTGTGACATTGTAAAAGATAATGAAAAAAAGTTGCTTTTTTGTCAATACTTAGTCTACGTTTTCAATAGCTAGAAATTTATACTTTCAAGAAGGATTTCAAGTAACACTGTGATACGGAAAGCCCTTTTGGCGTTGAATGGCAGTGTGAGTGTGTGCATAGTATTGTCCGACGGTGTCGTTGCATTTGTGTGTCACTGCAACCAGCATTCGTTATGTGATGTACTTCTATAGGAGTTTTTACTAAGCCAGATGTTGCAAAACATGTTGGGAAATATACAGGGGAATAAAGACGAAAAGCCATGAGATGTCTCTGCGTGTGTTGTGGTGTTTTTTTTCTGAGTGGTGGACAAATTATGTAGGGTGCAGTAAAATGTTGAGGGAACTAAGTAAATGCAGGGCACATTGAAATTTTTACGTTCTCACAAGTCCACACAAGTGCAAACTAAAAGAGATTTTTGGTTATCCTAGTGAGCTTGTGAACTTAGATACGCTTCTTTCCTTCATCGCGTTATTTCGAAGGTTGCATGTTTGGTCCCTTGTTTTCTTTTTGTCCACTTTTCTTTCTTCACATTTACATTACAATCACTTCTAATAATAACCCTTATACTTTCCTTGGCATGAGATGTTCTGTTAGAGCTCATTAATATTGTGTCTCTTTTGTATGGGATAGCATAAGCTGCGACATCAGGCACTGTTGGTGGTACGTTGGAGGGATGTTGGTGGACACTGCCACACAAAACAACCTGCTATCTCTTCTCGCTCTACCATTGAAAGCAATGCAGAGTGCTCGAAAAGTAGAACACATGCACTGCCTCCTGCAACATTTGCTCTGAAAGGATCGAGCACACAAGGCTAGGCTGATTATAGGAAATGGCATGCACTTAAGGGGGGAGGTGGGGATCGAAAGTGAAATTCTTTAGTTTTTGTCGTAGAGCAATGAAATTTGGCATGCTTACTGGAAACTGTGCTAAATGATAAATGACAAAGTTTCATTCAGCTATCTCCAGTAGTTCTGGCATTATAAATTTTTTTACCCATCAGTGTACTACCAAACTTGCCCAAAGCCTGGTGTGACAAAAAAACATGGTAGAAGCCTATAGTTGCTCTTATATTTTAGCCATTGGGATGGTTGATGTCGTGACATTCTGCAAATATTTTTATGACTGTTTTTATTTTACAGAGAACATTGTATACATGCTTGTAAATGTGGTCGTTATCATAATGTGAAATTAGCTTAGGAGTAAAAATACTGAGGTAGTAATTAACAAATATGAAAACGTCACAACATAGAAAATTTACTGAGGAACACAATGCAAAAAACCACATGAAAATCCGTCAAGCCATAGTCATGCAAGCATCGTGGCAAGCTGGACAGTCGGGTCAAAACACGTTTCTGAGAAAACTGGCGTTAAAGTTGAACAGTCAGTAAAGGTCCATCAAAATGCCCCGGGACTGTAATACTTTGTGTTTGCTTGCGAGGGTCTTCTTACGTCCTTTCTCTTTCATTTTTTCTGCACTGCGTGCTTTTCGTTTTCTTTGCTGGTCTTTTTCTTCAGCTCTTTGAAGGGCGAGGCTAGCAGGTTTGATGCCCACGGACTTGCACATTTCAGTGTAGGCTCGCCAATTCCCAAAATTGTAGCGTGCAACTGCTTCATGTACTGTTGTCTCCACTGCGAACAATGAAGCGTGTTGGTCCTTTGAAGTCAGTGACCAAATAACTGAATGCAAGCTTTCCGCCGCATTCTGAGTTTTGTTGCCTTTGCATCGCTCCAACAGTTGCGGGTCAGAGAGACGTTGGTATACAGGCAGCAGAGCCTCCGCTACACGTTTCGACAGGTTATACCTGTGAGGTGGTGCTGGCTCCATTTTGGCCTGTGCTGAACGATGTTTGCACCAGCTATCAGGGCCAGGTGGGCAGAGCTCATGGTGAGGCTCGTCGTCGGTGGACGTGACGTGATAAAAAGTGGCCATCACGGCCCTTTGCATGTCAGGGACACTTGTGTGTTTTCGCAAGGCTAACCCGTGGTAGCTGGTCAGTTTTTTAATCAACTCCTGCGTCAGTCCACCTCTCCCACCCAATGGCTCCCCTTTCTTAGCTCTTGTCACCAGTGTGCGGAGAGCGGTGCCCATTCTCTTCTGCACATGGTTCACGCAGTCTTCTTTGGTCAGTGGTATGAAGCCGTACACCTCATCTTTGCACAGAGCAAGATAGGTTCGGCTGTCACCATCACATATAATGTTGGTGTAGCGGAGGCCATACCTGCTGACAGAGCGCCTGAAAAGTGTCAGAGCAGCCTCCACTTCCATCTGTCCGGAGCCAACATCAGTATTCTTCTGACATTGATGTTTCTCAGCCCAAGTGACGAAGTTGGGGTCGCTCTCTGCTGGTTGTTGACAACACCCAAGACAGAAGTTGGAAAGGACTGTGCAATCCAGCACAAGCCCCGTGTAAAACTCAATAATACATCCTACCCCAATGTGTGAGCTGTGGCCTCTTGTAAGCCACGTGCCGTCATACACAACTGTGATGTTGTTTGGGCTTGATGGCTGCATCTTACTGTACACGTCTTTTACCGCAAGCACAGCATCTGCAAAGATGTTTTGTGCAGCTTCCTCTGCTCCTGGTTTGAATGTTTTTTTTAGGTGTTCCTGATAGGTTTTTTGATGAATGCCCGATGAGAGACATTCATTGTAGCCCAGAAGTCATTCAGGGCAGTGGGCCCTTTTCCAATGGACTTGATTGCTTGCATGGCTCTTAGGTTGACTTCAAAAGCCCTTCCTTCGGATTTTCTACTGGATGACCAAGGTGAATGAATAGGGCCACAGGAAGCACACAAAAGTACCAGTTTTACTGCCAGGCCCAATTTTGTCCCATGCTGCACTGACAAAGTCTTCTTACAACATTTTGGGCAGAGTGCAGGTCCTATTAGGGAATTCATGGCATAAACCTGAATTAGGGTGAACTCATCCTCTTTTGTTGCCGATGTTTGCTCCGTTTGCTGCGCGAACCCGAACTTCCGCTCCGTTGCCGACACCTCGCGAAGTGCATCGCGGACACTGCTGGCTTGCTTCTCGGCGCCTTCCGAGGACACGAAACGAGGTTCCAGGTGTATTTGAACGGTGCGCTTCCGCTGAGGCAAACGATCGCTGACATCCTGGACAGCTGGCACCACGTCGTCGTCCGCCGCCGCGAAAACGAAACTTTTCTCGCGTTCACACTGCACCGTGATGCCGCGGCTAGTTGATGGCCCCGGGTCTTCAGTGTCACTGCCAGGCGTCGATTCACCGTCACTTTGAACAGCCGGCACCGCATCGTCACCCGCCGCAGCGAAAACGAAACTTCTTTCGCGTTCGGGCCGCACCGCAACGTCGCGGCTAGTTGACGGCCCCGCGTCATAGGCCTCACTGCCGAGCATCGGCAGCGAGCAGGTGTCGGCTTCCGACGACACGTAGCTTGGTGGCGACGCGGTACTCGGTTCGTCTGATTCAATCGCTGCTGACTGCTTCGTTTTCCCAACAGGAGGCTTGCGTTTACGCTTCCCGTAAGCGTACTTCGTCCGGTACTTCGTCCTGCGCTTCCGGTCCACGCCACGATCCATTGCGGGCGCTAAGCCTCGCGCTAGAGAACAGTTGGCGTATCGGCGACCGTATCGGCGTATCGGCAGGGGATTCGCAAACTATAGTGCGCCAGCGTGTGCGTAGCAGACGTGCGTGCGCGGAGCAGACGACCAGCGCAAGCAAGCGCGTCCCAGCAGCCACTCACAGAGCGCGCTCAGTACCACGTGACAGGAGCGACCAATGGGTGCGTGTCTAAGGCGTCGCGGATGCCTTCGCATTTTTTCTGTTTGTGCGTTTATCTTAGCTCGTAGAGTCGTGGTTTCACCGGGAGAAGTACGGCGGTGAAGCAAGCTTTCCAGTGACACCAAGCTTTCCGCGAGCGGCGGCGAAGGCACGGAAGTATCGCGCTCGGAAATGGGCCATTTTCGCGCAGATTTCAGCCAGCTTTTTGCGATCCGCGGTCAGAAAAACATTTTTTAAGCTTACTTTGAGATCGTTTTCGGCGGAAATATTTTTAGATATGATAGAAATGGTGATGCAGAATCCAAATCTGCCCTTATCCAAAATTCGTTTTTTTGCGAGAATTTCGCGATTTGATCCCCGCGTCCCCCCTTAACCCACAACAACGCAACCACTCCCCTTCCATATGTTGTGTTGGTCTCCTTGCTTGTCTGTTCAGGCCTGCTTAACATCTCGTTCCCCTTTCAAGTCCCTGAAAATAGCCGTTTTTGTCTATATCGCAATGTACTGCATGTGCAGTAGGACTGGATTGCACCTAGTCATCATTGCACAGATCACCATAGTGGTATAGCGGTGAAGATGCCGCAGAGAAATTTACTACTGTTAGAGTGTTCCTGTAACAGCTACTGCAGTCAAACCTGTATCCATGCCGGAGTACATAGTGTAAGTGACATATAGTAGTTTGGCGTGCTGGTATCTTTCTACGTGGCTATAAAACACGTTGACATAACTTCAGTTGGCACTTGAAGCCATAGAGTACCCGAGAAATCTGAACAGGGCATTGTCGTAACAAAGTTTGAGCGTAGCAGATGAAGGGACAGAAAGATGCAAGCATCTTGCGTGTCATTTTGTGTACTGCCTTGCGCTTGTTCTGCCATGAATTATGTATCAATTTTTTCAAGGTTCTGTCTTCGTCAGCCCATCAAAGTGTTCTCCTTAACAGTAAGCCACACTCCACTTATCATATCTTGAAGCTTAAGTGGCAGTGACGACAATAGATAGAAGCTAGTCACACACACACAGAGTGCCACTTCTAGCACAGTTTATTCAAAAAAGGCCACAGTATATACCCATATACATTATGTGCTGTCACAGATCATCAATGGGCCGTCGCACTCGAGTGAAACCACTTTAGTGATGAGTTGTTTTACTTTAATGCGTCTGCGCTTTGATGATATGCGACAGAATGTGCTGTGTGTATACTGTGGTATTGTCAACAGTGGCGCTCCATGCATATGACTCTGCCTTTTATTAGGCTTTTGCGAATACTGAATATTAGGTTTGAAGTCAATAGTAATTTTGGTCAAATGATTTCTGATTTAATTCGAATAGTATAGATATATCACGTCCTGAAAAATGACCATATCTGTTGTGACTTAACTAACCTGCACAAAATTTTTTCGAAATTTGAAACAAGGCCTGTGCAGATGCCAATCTTTTTGGCTTAAAGGAAGAGAAAACAACTTTGTATAGTAGCAAGATCTGGCTTTCAATAGAATGCAAGTGATATCTGGTAAAATATGCTTTGTTATAAAATTTAGTATACTGTACTTGGAGCATATAAGCCGGTATAACAAGCTTTTAACCTTAAAAATAAATTACACCATCTCTGCCTAAAGGGAACCATGAAGGGATGCGAAACAGCATTGGGAGTGCACACCAAGTTTCCGTTTACGTTCACTCAGCGTTTCTGTTAGTTTGTGTGGTTCGTATTTATTGCTTGTATTATCATTATGTTCTGTCTGTGTGTTGTCGAGGATGTCTTGCTTGAATGGTGTGGTTGCTTCGTAGGTTTCCCAATCTTGCAGTTGTCTCCAAAGCCTCACTACCCTCGCCGCAGACTCGTGTTGTCTCTCTGTAGCGGTTTAACCTGCCACAGTGGTGTAGTAGCTAAGGCACTGAGCTGCTGACTTGCAGGTTGGGGAGATCGAATCCCAAATGTGGTGGCCGCATTTCTGGTGAAGGCCAAAATGCTGTAGGCCTGTGTGCTCAGATTTAGGTGCGTGTTAAAGAACCCCAGCTGGTAAAAATTTCCGGAACTCTCCACTACATCATCTTTCATAATCGTATGGTGGCTTTGGGACGTTATACTCCAACAATTATTAATTTCTGCAGTGGAAGCAGTAGCATTACACCAAAGCTAGGCTTTGGCGTTGGCGTTCCAGACCTCGGTGTTCGCAGCTCAATTCTAACGCTTGGCTTGCGCTTCCCTGGCCTGGAGTTCCGGATCACCTTGTCTGCGCAGGCGTTAGCGTTCGACATCCACGCTCTGTGCTGCTGCTCCGCGACGATATCGATCTCGGCAGAGGTTGGAGTGCTGCTACAATTGGCACCAACTGTGACGTTACAACTCATATGAACGGGAGCAAAGCGTGAATGGCGAAAGCCGACCGAGCACGCGCGCTTATATAAAATGGGGAAGCGAGAGGAGGGAGTGGGTTTAGAACTTGGATGGAGGAGAGAAGGCGACGAACACCTGCGTAAAGGAGGAGAGAGATTAGGCACATGCACAGTGCAGCGCCTAATCTCTCTCCCACATAGTGCAGCACGGACACCACCAGATCAAGCTTGCTCATAAGATGATTCACATCTAAAAATGATGAATTGATGGGAGAGTAATATTGCTACGGGGAAAATTTTTACTATTTGCTGACAGTGGGTGTAGCTAACACCCTGCAGAGTGCACTATACTGCAGGCCAACAGGGTAGCTCAAGAGTCCAACGCACAACAACCACGTTGTCGTCTTCCTCCTTTTGGGTGTCATTTCAGAGATTGTGCCAAAGCAAATGTTCCCTACATGTACCAATGTGTTTATTTAACCTTGAAGTGGGCTTTTACGGCAGTGTTAATTTTATTTGAATAGGTGTTATTATGGCTTAGCACCCCTTCACTGCAATGAAACCACCTTGGCAGTAGATTACATGTGAATTATTTTATTTACATAGGTGCTTTCACATCTTAGCAACTATCTATTGCAGTGAAACTACCTTTACAGGGGTTACATGCGGACCACAGGTTTTCCCGCTCACTCTAAACCAAGTGTCAGCTTAAATAATCTGCATGCCATTGAAATAATCTGAGCGCCAAGCTATTTAGTCTGTGTGCCAAAAATTTAATCTCTGTGGCAATATATTCAATCTAAGTGCCAACTGAATTAGGCCACGTGCCAGTGAGTTTAATCCCAGTGCCACATTGTTTATTCCAATTGCCAATGGCTTTATTTCAGGTGCCAGTCAGTTTAGTCTATGCACCAGAAACACATGATTTGCAAACATGAAGTGTCAGGAAGAACTATTCGCTCACTTATACAAGCTAGCGCTTTTGAAATGAGGTGCAGTGCTAACGTCTTGGTGTCACAGCTTCAATATCAAAAAACAGTGAGTATTAATTGCATTTATGGGTACAAAACGTATTTGCCCAGAGAGTTCGTGTTAGTCTATGCTTCATCCTTACTGCATTATTCCAGCTAATCATCTACACCATCGCATATGCAGACATTCATGTCGTCTGCTCAGCAGATGGCGTCTGGCTACTTATTCGAGGAAATGTTCAGTCATCTGCTCAGCCTGGTGAGAATGATGGTGAACAACAGATGATGATGTTACGTGGAAAATTCATCCACGTAACATGATATTGTCAGGTAACAATATTCATTCATTCTTCAAATGATAAATAACCATTTAAATAATAAAACTTGCATTTATTTGTGTTCATAAGGAGTTAAGTTTTCTCATAAAAGCATCGAAGGAGATACTCTTTTGTTCATGTAACAGATAATGATAGTGTCGTTGAAGCGTGTTTTCTGGAAACACTCGTGTTTTCGGAGGGGAACATTTGCACACGACAAAAGAGTTTTGCTTGAAGTCATGGCTGGATGCATACGAGGACCACACACAAGGATCCAGACTAACCTTGTCGAAAAAACAGTGGTGTATCGGCGGTCGACAGGGCTGCGATTGTGGACGTCTACAGGCTTGGTGGCGACATAAAGCAACTGGTCTGCACCTTAAGCATCAACATAAAAATAGCAAGATCGATTGCCGCTACCGACTGAGGAGCAGCAAAGCATGGTGGAGATTGAAAAAGGAAGTTTGAAGATGATGTCATGAGTACTTTGAGACGAATCGTTCACGAAAACTGTACATTTACATTAAGGCAAACAAAGGAGGTCCTAGAGAAAGAATTGCCTGTAGCAATGATCAGTGCAAGTACAGTCGATAACTTGCTGGATGCCCACAGCTGCTCGATGTAGCTGGTGACACAGAGGCCCACAGATCGCAACCGGGACGATGTCAAGCAGAGCCGCATGCTGTACGCCCAATGGCTGCAGTCTAATGGGCGGTGTGTTTGCCGCTTCTATGTGGACGAAACAAACTACAATATCTGGTGTTCCAGAAGCTTCGGCAGAGCAGCTAAACGGCAACTGGCTGTGCACATGACCACGTCGACAAAGGGAGCGAACTTGAACATTATTGCATACATGTCCGCAGGTGGAGTTACTCACTGGAATGCGGTGGACAGAGCTCTTCGGATTGTTTTCAATGACTTCCTCAGAGATGTTTCGGACTGCGTGGAACGTGATGAGAGCCAAACACAGAAGCTGTATTCATTTTTGATAACGCACCTCCTCATGCTCGAGCACAGCAGGCGGATTTGGCTAACTCCCTGCACTCTATCAAGTGCCTGCCAGGGCACAGTCAAATCTTTGACCCCATAGAAGAAGCATTCTCAAAATTCAAGTCACACGTGAAGGCCTACCTAATCGAACGTCGTGATTTAGTATTAGTGACACCACAAAACATGATGAAAAAGGAGCACAGGCGTTCTTTGCTGCTGGATGCAGCTCGGTACTCTATGCACCAAATACAACGCTTGGACTGCGGGGTCTCTGACGGGCACAATTTTTATTTCTTGCTTACAGCATTGCGTAAAGATGACTTGTGAAAGTTCGTCTTCAAATCCTTGAAGATAGTCCTTTTTTAATAAATATATATACTTACACTCACCTGTGCCTATATTGCATTTCTCGATTAATTTGAAGTAAGCACTCTTAGTTTCTTAATATATATATATATATATATATATATATATATATATATATATATATATGGAAGAAAGTCGCAGAAATATAAAGATAAACAATATTTATTCTGGACTTTCGGCCTGGACCTAGACCGGCTTTTATCAAAATCTTTGATAAAGGCTGATCTCCTGCCAAAAGCTCATAAAAAATATTGCTTTATGTTTTCCACTGTGACCTTCTTTCATATATTTAAACCAGTCAGCCAGGAATATTCTTTTGAAACTTCACACATACGCACCCACACACATATGTGTGTGTGTGTATATATATATATATATATATATATATATATATATATATATATATATATATGCAGATTCACCGTGATCACTACATCATTTGTTCTGTTTTTCTCCCTATCTCTCTCCCCCGCCGCGGTGGTCTAGTGGCTAAGGTACTCGACTGCTGACCCGCAGGTTGCAGGATCAAATCCCGGCTGCGGCGGCTGCATTTCCGATGGAGGCGGAAATGTTGTAGGCCCGTGTGCTTAGATTTGGGTGCACGTTAAAGAACCCCAGGTAGTCGAAATTCTTGGAGCCCTCAACTACGGCGTCTCTCATAATCATATAGTGGTTTTGGGAGGTTAAACCCCACAAATCAATCAATCGTGTATATATATATATATATAGAATTGTTTTTTTTTTTTCGTCTTCTACTCATCCGCTTCATCTGGTGACTTATGACTCAAGCCAATCCAGAGAGACTTTCAAGAAATATATATATATATATATATATATATATATATATATATATATATATATATATATATATATATGAAATAGATGATCAGAGTTTCTTCCGGCTACCGTAATAAAAGTTATAAACTTCGAGAATAGTGCAGTATAGGAAAAAAAACAATAAAATATTTATTTAATCCTAACAGTTTCGGCTGGTGGACCAGCCTTCTTCGGAGGATGTAAGTGAAATATATATATATATATATATATATATTATATACACACACATATACATACATACTTATAGATATAGAGGGAGCGATTTAGAACAAGTGATTTAGTGACCACGGTGAATCTGCAAGCTTCCAATGTGCAGTGAGAGGCATAATGCCATGAAAAAAAAACATACAGAAAAAAAGAGCTAGGCCCAAAAACAACTGGTTGCCCTTATCATTTTATTTCCTCTGTGTTCGTCTCATCATGTTGTGTTAAGTGCGTTGCCAAACTACCTAGCTATATCAACAATCAGTACTTTTCGTATTATGGGTGACACATAATTTTGTTTGAATAAAAAAATAAGAGCTAACACGAATGTAAAGTATACCTTTCATTGTCCTCGTCAGCATCATCAATTTACGTTTTATGTGCACTGCAGGGCAAAACATCTTCGAATCATTCCTAATTCACTCTGCCCTGTGGGGGCCTCCTAATTTCTTGAATATGTAGCTGCTTTCGACTCATCGCTGCCCACGGCCAGGCTTTTTATATAGTGGTACGAGTTTTGACACTCCAATGGGCATAGTCTGTCCTTCACACTACAAGACCTGTCCCGGTCATGTAATGCTATACAAATTCGATTATGACCTTTAGTGACAAACACTGATTTTCATTGCACTGGAAAATATTCGTTAACATGTTCCTGCTTTTTCTTTCATTGCCATTAAAATGGTTCTGCCCGAGCTAAGCACTCATCTACAAACTTGTACTTAGCTAAGGATAAGTGCTCCAAAGCTTGGCTCAAAGGAATTACAGTAGTAACTTTTTTTTCACAAATACTATCAGCAAATACAAATAATAAGGATTTGTTCTACTTTCGGACTATTGTCTTTTATGTTGTACGAACTCCATTTCAATTGTACTTCCAGTTTTATGACCCGTATTCTGATTTCTGTGTATGGATTAAACTGACTAGCCCCAAAAATAAAGCCGTTGGAAAATTGGATTAAACATGCTAGCTCTTGAATTAAACTCACTGGCACGCCACCTAATTGAGATGGCACTTATATTAAACATGTTAAGTGTTTGGCTCATGGATTAAATAGTTTGGCACTCAGATTATTTAGAATGGCACTTGGATTAAAGTGAGCGGGAAAAGTGGCAGTGTACATTTAAATAATTGCTTTCATGGATGAGCAACCCTTCACTGCAGTGAAGGTGCCCTTACAGCATTTACATCCAGATTAATATATTTTGATTAGTTTTTGAATACTTTAAAATGTTCAACAAGTTAAATTTGTATCGAAGTGAATTTAAATACAGTAATATTGGTTCGAATATTCGCACAAGCCTACCTTTTATCTATTCTCGCCGCTGTGCCTTACGCTTCAAAATATGCTGAACCAGCACGTTCAGTCAGTCATTCTACTCATCAGTGTTCTCGGAGTTCATATTTGATGAACACAGATTGTCACTGTGATCAGCATTTGCTTCAGTCATAATGGCAGCTGAAATATTTTTATATCTACATGGTAAATGTTTAATAAAACTTGTGAACATTTGGTGTAGTCATATGAGTAAGTGACCTTGATGCCCTAATCCCCCTTCAAATGAAGCTGGTCTGTCACAGCCTTGAACAGGTTTGCTTGGACCTAAATGAGTTTGAGTGCTAAATCCTTGTTATTAAGCACCCATAGAGACAGTTTGAGAGAGGTTGTTGCAATCGGTTATGTTTATACATTTGTAGCGCTTGTAAAGACCTTTCCTTGCAACTAGCCAATGGGGACTAGTCAATAGATTAAATTTGAATAATTAGCAGTGTGCTTGGTTGTATGCAAAGCCTATGCATTGTTTGTGGCATGTTTACAGTAGTGTATTTTATTGCACATTGCAGCTCAATCAATATTAATCTCATTTCTGTTTCATTGTATTTACCTCATTATGTTTGCTCATCAAGTTTGAATGTTCATGGGTATGTGAATGTCACCATGTATCTAGCGGTATCTTTTTTGTTTACAGTTTTCAGTGTGATCATATTTTCTTACGCTTGCGCTAGAACATTATGGTGATTGTATGTGGTATTCTACATATTACTGAATAAGTGACTGCGATTATTGAGAACAGCACTAAAAAGTGCCTTGTGAAGTCATTGCTGCACTAAATTACTCTTTTAAGGTTTTAGTTTTTTCTAATGGAGACAAAAAATGGTAGGTAATAATGGTAGAAAAAAAATGTAAATCAATGTTCTTAGCTTTCATTAACTTTTTTTAAAGTGAGCACTTTAGCTCATTAGTAACACTGATAGTGGTTTGGATATTGGTAGTATTAGTAGTGGTTTCGTGCCTTTTTCATTCTTTATTGACCGACTTAGTGATAATGTAAACATGAATGCATAATAATATTTGGTCATTTTTATTTCTGTTGATAACTTCTGATTGTGCTGATATTCAAAGGCTGCAGCCCAACATTTTCAATAATTCACTTTCTCTTCTAATTTCTCTACTGGCTCCCATGATTCCCAAGATGTCATATTGAAAGTTTCTTTTGAAGTATTATAAAAAAAACAATCAGGAGCAGAGAGACAAAGTGCTCATTAATCTTGATGGGGCATGTACCCCTGTAGAAAAAAATTAGTGTTTAGAGCACAAAAGTGTTTCAAGTAGTTGCCTCTTAAATTGCCACTTTTACTTCACTTGGCAAGTAATCATCCCCCCCCCCCCCGATGTTCGCTTTAACATGTGAAATTTGTCGAGTACATATTTCGTCACTGTCGCACTTTTTTCCCGTGTATAAAGTATCATTTTTATACTGCTTTATGTGGAATAACTAATAAAGTGTGTTATTTTCAAACCATTTTAATGAATGTCATTTCACAACAGCACAGCTACTGCAATGCTGCGAGACAGTTTGCCATCTGTTTGCTGTTCAATATCATAGTATTCAGCACTCCAGTGGCAAAGTGTAACCACCTTTGTGCTGAGATGTTGAAAATTGATGCAGAAACTTTGTTTCTTCTCATTAGCTGTCCAGAGTGTACATCCATAATGTTTAGCTTTGAATATTAATTTTTTTTCATGATTTGTGGCACCACTAGAGCCATGTTTTCATACAAAATAAATATAAAACATAAGAAATTAACCACAATTTCTGCAAATCCATGGAGTAAATGCTCATAATAGAGCGAAGCTGGCTCCTAAGGTCCAGCATGTCCACGTTGAAATCGGAAAAAGATGAACAGATAGACGGATAGATCTAGGTACGAACGGAAGGACAGACTAAAACACTGATGAACTGGTGTATTTTAAACCTATATGTGCGCTATGAATGCTCTGTATATTGACGCGTGTCTACATGTGGACGAAAACGATGATGGGGGATTTAGTGGACACAAGGTAGTGGGCCTCTAGCTTCACTCGAGACCGAAGAAGACGATCTTGTGGCTCAGCTGTTGAGATCACGCTGCTTTCGTTGCCTCAAGGTGTACCTGTGTTTTATTCGCGTTTTACCGCGACACTGGTGGAGGTGCTGGGCCGCAACCCTGTCTGATACTCCACACGCCCGCTGGGAGCCGTTTATCGAGTCCAGACTCATTGTCACCGGTAGAAACTCCGGTTCATCGCTCCAGTCGACGGTTGCGAGGCCTTGCGCCAGAGCTGATACTCAGCAGCACCTTATGAGCTACGCGGCCGCTCTCCGACGTCCACCACCTTCTATGCCGACGCTGTGCCACCAGCTGCCCATGGCCCCTTGGTCTCCGCCGCAAGAGCAGACACTGCATCAACCACCCATGCTACAGCCATACAACCAGCCGTCCACAGCCACCCCATAGGCAGCGACGCCAAGGGAGATGCTCAGACGTCCACCGACCCAGAAAACCGATGCATAGCGCACAGTGGACAGACGTCCACTATGCTTTCACTGCGGAGGTGCAGGCCATATTGCTCGTCATTGCTGGCATCGAGGTGATTCATTCCGTCCTCATCGACCTTGGTTTGGCGGTCGACGTGCCAACGACGAATACACTCCACACTGTGACGACATTGCTTTTTATGGAGCCCGTTGTCACTTTGAGGACGGCTGTACCACTACAGAGGAGGCAATGCCAACTCACCCTGCTAGTGTGAGATGCCGATCTCACTCTCCGTCCCCTGCGCATTCGCCTTTGTCGTACCGCCGCACCTACGCGAACTTTAATGCAAGAAGGTCACCCAGCCCGTGACGGGGAAACTGAGGGCGGGGACCTCCGGGGGCAAGATTGCAGGCTATAAAGATGACGACAAGAAACCCCCACAGCATGACGTCATACAGCTGATAAGCCATGAAAACGATGAAATTGTGACTGCCAACCTTAGTGTCCTTCTTGACGGCCAGAAAGTGACAGCTTTAGTCGACACTGGTGCCGACTTCTCTATTATCAGTAAGGACCACAGCCTCAGAAAAGTGAAGACGCCGTGGACGGGCTTTCACATAAGAACGGCAGGGGACCAGCTACTGATGCCCTCTGTAAGATGTACCGCAAGAATTGACATCAGAGGTTCTCCTTTCACTGCGTCGTTCGTCATTATCACCGGATGCTGCAGAGATGTAATTCTTGGCATGGATTTCTTATGGGAATATGGTGCCGTCATCAACATACCAGAGAGCTTGATTACGTTTTGCAACAGTTCGGGCTTATCCAATTCTCCAGAGGCGCGACCAAACCAACTGCGTATTACTGATGACGACGTGGTTCTCCCTCCTAGGTCATGCGTGCTTGTTTCTGTGGCCGCCGCTGCTCAGTTTGATGCAGAAGGAGTTGTAGACCAAATAAGCTCGCTGCTCTTCACCCACAGTATTTCGGTTGCACGAGGTATCGTCAGAGTTTCTGCTGGACGCACAGACTTGCTGCTGACCAATTTTAGTGCTGAGCGCCGGCACCTTCCTAAAGGCACGGCTGTCCCTTACTTCGACGATGACGTAGATGCCGAAGGCTGCTTGGTGGTAGTCGATGAGTCGCTAAATCTTGATTCAGCACCAGTTCTGGACGTTAGCACTACTTTGCGAAAGACGGCCGATGCAGACTCCTTGAGCTAATGGCCAAATTTCAAGACTGCTTTTTGACAACATCAAGAGTTGGCCGCATGCCTCTAACCAAGCATTGAATAATTACTGACGAAACGGCGAGACCTATTCACCAGAACCCTTATCGCGTGGCTCCAAAAGAACGTGAAGCGATACAACAGCAGGTAGACAGAATGCTTGAAGATGACGTCATTCAGCCTTCACAGAGCCCCTGAGCATTACCTGCAGTCCTTGTTAAAAAAAAGAACAGCAGCCTGCGCTTCTGTGTGGATTACCGGAGGCTAAATCAGGTGACCAAGTAAGACGTATATCCACTACCGCATATAGACGACTCTCTCGAGAGACTTCGACACGCTCGATACTTCTCTTCAAGGGATTTGCAGAGTAGATATTGGCAAATCGAGGTGGACCCGTGAGGCCGCGAGAAGACCGCTTTTGTGACACCAGATGGGTTATATGAATTTAGGGCCTTGCCATTCGATTTGTGCTCTGCGCCTGCTACGTTTCAGACTCATCGATGCCATGCTTCCTGGGTTAAAGTGGAAAACATGCTTAGTATATCTGGACGACGTCATAGTGCTCTCCGCAACGTTTGACGAGCACCTTGAAAGACCTGAGGTGGTCTTACAAGCCATACAGTCCGCGGGCCTGATGTTGAAGCCTGAGAAGTGCCACTTTTGCTAAGAAGAGCTGCGATTTCTTGGTCATGTCGTCAGTTATGCAGGTGTTCGTCCCGATCCTGAAAAAATCGCAGCCGTAGAACAGTTTCTATGCTGACAGATAAAAGGGCTTTCAGACGCTTTCTCGGCCTCTGTGCATATTATCGACGATTTATCGCAGACTTCGCATGCATAGCACCACCGTTAACTCGCATCACGAGAGAAGATATCACCTTTGAGTGGAATAATGAAGAGGAAGCTGCTTTTAACGATCTTCGCCAGCGACTACAAACACCTCCAGTCCTTGCCCACTTCGACGAGAGAGCCCGTCTCCAGGTTTCCGGCCCACGAGCAGGAGGCGCGCTTTCCCGCGCGGTGGGGGCGCGGCCCCGCGTCACTCTATGGGACCAGAGAGCAAAACGATGATAACTCCTCTCCCTTTCTGATTTTATCATTGCTTTCACGGCTTCAAGTAGCAACTGTATGAACCTTTCTTTGGCTGGAGTTACAGTATCGTAGTTGCAATAGTGCGAGTTCCCTAGCTTATTAAAAGATAATGCACAGTGCCTATGAGCGCTCTCGGAAATATCGGCTGTTTTACCGCGTTTGAGTCGCTGCCCCGGAGACGTGCTTGAAGATATCCAATTGCTTTCTGGGATTTAGGTACTGGCATATGTCTAGTTTATGATGGTATAGAGCGTGTTTGAATTGCGTGGTAAAAAAAAGTTCCCTGGCCAGTTTTCTTCAGGGTGCAACAGCCGTGAAGCCCTCGTAGCTCTATCTAGCGTTGAGATGGTGTACCCTACAGTGCCACGTAAAAATAAGATAGGGTGCGTGAAAAAAGAGAGCACTCTTATGCAAGGCACATTCATGACCCCGTGAAACTATATTTAGGGTTCGTTGAGGTAAAGATCGATAGTATAGCACATCAATGGTGTATTTTGAAAAAGAAAGACGAAGTGCGTGTTTCCGAACATTCAGTGTATGTACCACATAGACCCCTGAATTAACAGCAGATTCTCGAGTTTTACAGCTTACACAGTTAATTACAGCTTACACAGTTACAGTTACACAGGTAATTACAGTTATTTACGGATTGGTTAATTAGTGCTAATTAACTAACACATCCCTGGTCAGGCTTTGAAATTGCGAGTAATATTCACCGGGCACGATATTATGGACGGTGGTATCAACTCGCCGTCCGCGCCGCTTAAATCCGGCATATCTCAGGGATCCGTCCTCGGGTCTCTTTTCTTTCCGGTTTATATCAATAATTCCACCCGTGATGCCCAGCAAATCTAAAGCTTTTTGCAGATGCCTGCATGCTTTAAAGTAGTGAACGCTTCCAGCGACCAGGTTTTTTTTAAATAACTCTTCATCTAAGATTCAACATTGGTGCACAAAATGACAGATGACCTTTAACGCGAGAAAAAATTTGGCGATAACCATAACCCACAAAAAAGGTCTATTAAAATTTTAATACAACCTCGGCAATCAGTTCTTGTCCTTTGTCTCACAGTATACGCACCTTGGTCTTGTCATCACATCCGATTTAAGATGGAACAAACATGTGTCTTATACTGAGAAAAAGGCTTTGAAAATACTTGGCTACCTAAGATGGGCACTCGCTAAGGCATGCAGTGAACCTAAAGGACCTCATGTGAAACGTACGCAATACCAATAGTAGAATATTTATTGGCTGTCTGGGACACGCCCACGCAAGCTAACACAGATAAAGTTGAATCAATACAGCGAATAGCTGTAAAATTCATTTTCAATGCCCAAAAGTAAGACATATCCGTCAGTTGTTCTGGAAAGCGCTAAACTGGAGACCCTGGAATGGAGACGTTATCACGAAATAAGGAAGCTGTTTTATCTCATATATAATAATAAGCTGGCAATACAAAAAAACTAACTATATCGAACCAATCTTGTGCCACGAAACACGTGCCTCCAATCTTGAAAGAGTGACTGAGCTCCTATATACAGGTACGATTTTTTTCCCGCACAAGCAGAGAGTGGAACAATTTGCCACCAGAGGTTCTTGAAACTGTCGATCTCAACTAGTTTCTTCGTGTGTTAGCTCTTTCACATGGCTCATAACTACTACACCTTCATATATATTACAGTGCGCTTCATTTTATTACCCGTCTTGATCAGACTGATTGCTTGAGGTTCAAAGCCTCGATTCTGCACGATTCTTCAATACTTTGATTCTGCAAGGTCTCGCTTTTTAATATTGCCGACTTTATTATTGCTATAGTTGGTGTTTGAGTTCTTAATTTTTACTTTTTACAGAAACAACATAATCTAGTGGGCACTGTTTTTATAGTTTTTGTTTTGCACTTGGGACTGTGGACTGTATTTCATGTCATTTCTTTTTTTTAATCATCGCGCTTTCGTTCAAAACTATATCTACTGCTGTATCTCCTATACATTGTTGCGTCCACTGCGCCACACACCGCTGATTCAAGGCCGGCACTTGACTGGCAGTTTTTCTCTAAAATAAATAATAAATCTATAAATAAATAAATCCACTTCCTCTTTTTTATTGTGCGACTTTCAAATTTTAACAATATAAATTTTAAAAATGTTCATGGAATTGAGTTAGAAAAAACAGATATAATGCTGAAAGGCAGGGAGGTTAAATTATTTAGGAACAAATAACCCTATTTGCACTGTGTAATGTCCACGGTAGCCGGAATAACAAGCGTCCGTAACAGGGAACTGAGTTTATTTTTTTCAAGAAAGGCATTTGTGTGCAGCATAGTCCAAATGGTCCAAGCGCTGGCTTTCGAGTTCGCTGTGGGCCATAAAAGGGATGAGGAGTACAAAGGAGAGGCAGCCAGTGCGCAGGCCCACTGATTGCCCCGACAGTCAGTCAGCCTCGGGCGCCCGGCGTCAACTATCATGGGGGGGAGGTCAGGTAGAGGGCAGGGCGCATCCCTGCAGCTGGCTGGAAGCGGGAATGCACGGTCTGAAGCCCCTCCATGCGTTTTTCGGTAGAAGACGCAATGGAGGGGCTTTAGCTTCAACAAGCCAAAATCTCCTGCCATTTTTTTTTTTTTTTTTACGATAGGCGCCGTTCATTCGGGCATTCCATGAAACTGGCGGGGGACCACTGGTTGTCCTTTGTGGAGTTGGCGCAACGCGAGGCGTCTTCCCTATGTGGTGTGACCTTTCAAGGCGGTTCTGGCAGAATGGCTGAGATGTGCGTTCGCAGCTCGCAAGAAAACATGATATACTCCGGTACCTGGCCCGTCTGGCTCGTTGCAAGTTGCCTGAAAAAAAAAAAAAAAGCGTGCAATGCGTTGCTGTAATGACCCCGTACTTGCAAGAGCACGTTTTAGCTCTACCACGTAGCGTTTGGCCTGTCCGTTTGTGGCTGGGTGGTTCGGACCAGATTTCACCACTGTGATGCAGTTGTCACTCATAGGGTTTCAGTATTTTGGCTGACACTAATGCGATTCCGTTGTTTGAAACCACCTTGTAGGGAAATTCGAAAGTTTCGAACAACAAGCGCAGGAAATCGATGGCATCTGTCCATGTTTTGTCCACTTGGTGAATTTCAACCCATTTACTGTAGCCATCCGGAATTGCCAAGAATGTGTGCCAAGGTGTGCTCGGTCTGCCCCAGTCCACTGCTGGAGCTCGCGCCGGAGTGCGTTCATTTAAGTGGCGGGCTGTGCATTCTGCAGCTATCTCGGTGCCCTTGCCGATTCTCGGCCACCACATGTAGCTGTGGGCGCACTTCATTGTGATCACACCTCGCTGTCCGACATGAATGAGAGCCATTGCTGGTTGCCGAAGTGGGCCATGAATGACAACTCGTAATCCCAATTTGATACAACCACGATGACAGTTGAAGTCCATTTCTTTTTTGTTAAAAGCGTTGAAGTTCTCATTCTTGAAGTTTTGAACTCTGCCCTCCATCAGGGCGTTGTACAGCTTGAACAATGTTGGGTCATCTTGCATGGCCATTGTAACTTCGTCGACTGTTAGTGGGGGGGGGGGGGGCTATTTAGCACTTCGAACATGAGCACGCAGTCAACTTGAGGTGTATCCTCAATGGTTTCGCTGAGGGGTAAGCGGCTCAGTGCGTCGGTGTTAGACAGTACACCACGTCGTAGTCTTATGCTGACATCTGAATGCATCATCGGATCATACAAGGCGAAAATAGCTCTAGAATCTGCTTCTGTAGCTCTAGGGTACTCAGGAGTGGCCTGTGATCAGTCAGAACAGTCACATGTCTGCCCGCGATGTACTGATGAAAATGCATGGCTCCATGGACAATGGCCAGTCCTTCGTGATACACCTGAGAATAATTTAGTTCCACAGGGGCTAACGTGCGGGAAGCGAATGCTATCGCAGGGTTTTCCAGTTTGGTTTTAGTTTTGTTCCCCTGCAAAAAGTTTCATTCCGATTCCGTTCCATAGCGAAAAAAAAAAGTTCCCTAACGGTTCGTAATGGTTTTTATTTTTCTGCAAAACTTTAAAGGTAAATAAGAACGCGGGACCGCACAGAAATAAATTACAACATTCCTAAGGGAAGCGCAAGTAGCTTTACCGTGGGTTCGTAACCAACTAACGCAAACCAATGCTTTTCGAAGTTATCGTATTTAATTCTCTGAAGAGTGAATTAGAAATATTCTGAACAGGCTTAATGTGTGCGTGTGTGTGTGTGTGTGTGTGAGAGAGAGAGAGAGTGAGTGAGTGAATAGTGCGAGCATGATCTCAGAAACAGCCCGTCATCCAGGGTATTCTCTTTTATGCGCGACCACTGTTCTGATTAAGCAAACTTCTGGGTAACCTGTGCGAAAGGCATACGAAAGCCCGCTTGAATAAATGCGAACGACTATGGTTGACACTTTTTTTCTCGTTTTCCACAATATTTGAACACACTTTTACTTACGGATGCCTGCACTACAGATACGCACTGATTCTGTGCCCTTAGTTGTGCAGGATGTTGCTCACGTTGCATGACCTCAGTTGTTCCGGATCGCCAAGTTTTCCCGTGAAACAACTCCCCCCTCCCCTCCTTTTTTTCGCTCAGTAGTCGGCTTGACGGAAGAATAATCATTATTGCGGGAGCAAGTTTTTCTGGCTGGAGTGCCGGTGTGTGGACAAGTGTGGAGGAGTCAGAATTGTGCGCGAGTTGGATACGCGGCAGGATTCCGGCACTGCTTTCGGCAGAGGTAACCACAGCATGCAGCCAGTGACCCAGTGCTTCCATTTTGGACTCGCTCGCTTCATATAAGGCCTTATGTTGGCTGCTCTACGTCTCATCATATTTCGGTTCTGGTTTCACTGCATATTTGCTATTGAACATTCTTTTTTTTTGTGTGTATTCTCTTTCTATGGTGTGCCTGGCTGTTCCATTCACTCATGTTGTTAAGGATGAAACGGGCACACGGCAGAGGTTTTCCTTAGATTTATTTCATTACAATAATATAGTGAGATGAGCAATGCATGCGTGTGGGTGTGTCTATCCTCTTTATATGTAAAATTTATTGGATCTTGTGGTACCTTTCAAGCCTCGGGATGTTTTTCAGGCCACGTGCAGCAGTTTATTCGTGTTTTAGGCCCGTAAGTTATTACTGAAATATTTTGAATTTCTACTTGAAGCTTAACGGCAATGTGATTGCCGGGCATGTGTTGCAAATGACTAATGTTTTATTTCGAATCAACTTGACCTTATTATTTTTTTTTGTGAATGCGAGAAGCTTAGGGGGAGGAGTGGCTTTACTGTTAGTACCCTCAATTCCGCATTTTCGCCGGGCCATCTAACATTATCTTTGTTTTCCTCGGGCCTCTTTTTATTCACACTTGAACGTGTCTTTCTTTTACATCTCCAGATTTTCTTTCGTGAATCATTGCCGGCATCACTAAAAAGCGCGATATTGTCGCAAAACTGAAATAACAAAGGTGTTATACATTAGGCCTTATTATTTTGTTTTCGTTCCAGTTATTTATTATTATGAAACTGCCGCAAATCCAATTCAACAGAAACTCTTACTAAGCGCATTACCGATCATAACTTTCTTGCTTTTCTTGAGGCATGCGGTGGTTGTGGGATCGTTTAGAAGCATGTAATAAACTGTTACGTAGCCTAGGCTACTACGAATATAAGTATTGCTGTTGGCACTTTCTTTTATTATATTGGTACTTATGTCGTTGCCGTAAGCGTCTGCTTATATGCAATTGTCCGTGTTTTCTTATAGTTATTATATATATATATTGCCACGAGGAATTGTTAAGGCGCAGTACAACGCAGACGTTGTTAAAAGAGGAACGCTGACGGCATCGCTACGACTCATGAAGCCCGCCGGAAGGCACGAGCCGGCCCAGCCTGTGCACGAGCTGCTACCGAGCAGCGGCCAAGGAAAAAGAAGAGAAGAAGAGGACGACGGGCGTTCGTTGCTTTCTCCCAGCTACTGTGTAGTTCTTTTGGCTTGGGCACAAGTTCGCCCTTATTAAACCTTGTAAATAGGACGTCCTGGTTGTGAGGTTGTTATATCCGTTACATTTTCTGGTGGAGGTGCTGGGTACATGATTCCGAGCCCCACGCAAGAGCGAAGTCCAAGCACTGACCAGCCGCAACCAGTGGAGCTTACACCGGTGCACCAACGAGTCAGCCGCCGTATCCGAGGAGAGTTGCCAGAATTTGGGCCACTCCCTTCTGTATCAAGGGCATCGGTGACGGAGACAAGCGCCGCCACCACCATGACGAGCCAAGTTACGCCGGCACAACTCATCGTAAGCCAACCGGTCATTCCAAAGGTGTTTCATGGTGACCCATACGAGGACGCCGAAGACTGGTTAGAGCATTTCGAGAGAGTGGGAAATCTAAATCAGTGGAACGAGGAAGGCAAGCTGCGTAACGTCTACATTGCGTTGGAAGACTCTGCACGAGTGTGGTACGAAAACCACGAGGCATCTCTGACGTCGTGGCAAGAGTTTCGGCGGCAGCTACTGAGTACGTTCGCCAACAGTGATCGCCGGGAAAAGGCGGAAGCAGCTCTCCGCACACGGATTCAACGAACGAACGAAACTGTCGCGATGTACATCGAAGACATGTCCCGCCTTTTCAAGCGAGCTGATCCTGGCATGACGGAAGACAAGAAGGTGCGCCACCTCATGCACGGGGTAAAGCAAGAATTGTTCGCGGGACTCATCCGCAATCCGCCCCGTACTGTTGCTGAGTTTCGGTCGGAAGCAACAACCATCGAAACGACGCTTCAGCAGAGAGCCCGACAGTACAACCGCGACGTAGCCGGTGCATCCGCAGGAGTCTACTCAGCAGGCGTCGTGGATAATCTTGACACATTGCGGGAGCTCGTCCGGTCTGTTGTCAGGGAGGAATTAAGGAAACTGCAGTCACCTGATGTCACCCCCGAGCTGTCTCTTGCTGAAGTTGTCCGAGAAGAAATTCGACAGGCCATGCGGGAGCCGCGGAGTGATGTGCCAGCGACACGACGGGCGGTAACGTACTCCGAGGTGCTCAGGCGACCTACTCTGCACTGTTCGCCGATCGAGACACCAAGTACTTATGTGCAGACAATGCGCAGCCCGCCTGAAATCGTAGAGGCAACACGCACTCCACCTCGTGCGAGAGAGATGATGCCACGGAAGAGCGATGTGTGGCGAGATGCCACACGTAGGCCCTTGTGTTTCCACTGTGGAGAGGCTGGCCACCTGTACCGATTCTGCCGATATCGTCAAGCTGGTCTTAGGGGATTCGCCATCAATGCACCGTGTCCGCGAAACGGCGAAAGACCTTCCGAGATTGAAGAATACCTATGCTCACGTCGGGAATTTGACCCGCCTCGTCGTCATCAACCACGCTCACCATCCCCTATGCGCTACCGCTCGTCTAGCCCACGTCCCTTCCCAAGCACGTCTAGGCAGCGTTCGCCTAGCCCAAATCCGGGAAACTGAAGAGGGCGACCTGTGGAGGCGAGGCCGCTGGCGACTTGGGATATGAAGATCCTCCACTGCGGTACGAGCCTGATAACGACGACTGTTTCCAGGTAAAGGAGTGCAGTACAGAGAAAATTACTTCAGACTTGCCGTTGGTGATTGACGGACTAGAGCTCAATGCTTTGATCGATACTGGTGCGGATTATTCTGTGATAAGTTACGAATTAGCGAAGCGACTCAGGAAAGTTCTGACCGAATGGGGTGGACCTCAAGTACGTACTGCAGGTGGTCACCTCATAACCCCTTCCGGCCGATGTACCGCAAGGGTCATGATACGGGGCTTCACTTACGTCGGTGACTTTGTCGTCCTGCCTGTGTGCTCGAGGGAAGTGATACTGGGAATGGATTTCCTACAAGCTAATGGTGCGATTATCAATTTACAGAGGTCGAGCGTGTCCTTTTCGACGGAGCAAGCTTTAAAGGTAGCACGATCAGATGAACGATGTACCACTCCACTGCGCGTCGTCGACGATGATGTGACTGTACCGCCACGGAGCAGTATAATGGTTCTCGTGAATAATGATACATTCAGCGACTACGAGGGTGTGGCGGAGAGCAACGTGGATGTTTTCTTGAAAAGAGGCGTTTGTGTGGCACGAGGGATTATCCAGCTGCGAAACGGGTGCACAGACATCCTCTTGACGAATTTCGGTAACGAATTCCAGCACATCGCAAAAGGGACGGCAATAGCGTTTCTTCATGAGTTCTGTGAAGTGACAGAAATATGCAGTCTTGAAACGACGTCACCGAATGTGAAACTTCCATCTGATGCCTGCGACACAATATACGTAAATCCTAATCTTTCAGAGATTCAACGTCAACAGCTATACGACCTCGTGCGGGAATTTGGCAGCTGTTTCTCCAACAGTTCAAAGGTACGGCGCACGAGCATTACAAAACACAGGATCATAACGGACGAGACAACCAGGCCGGTATGCCGGCACCCGTATCGTGTTTCCCCTAAGGAAAGGGAAGTCATCAAGAAGCAGGTACGAGAAATGCTTGAAGATGATGTTATCCAGCCTTCTAACAGCCCGTGGTCATCTCCCGTGGTGCTTGTCAAGAAGAAGGATAACACGCTACGGTTTTGTGTCGACTACAGGAAACTGAATGCTGTGACTAAACGGGATGTATATCCCCTTCCACGCATCGACGACACGTTAGATCGACTTCGGTGTGCCAAGTTCTTCTCATCACTAGATCTGAAAAGTGGATACTGGCAAATCGAAGTTGATGAACGTGATCGCGAAAAGACTGCTTTTGTTACCCCGGACGGACTTTATGAATTTAAGGCTCTCCCGTTTGGTCTCTGTTGTGCGCCGGCAACGTTCCAACGCATGATGGACACTGTGCTTTCCGGATTGAAGTGGCAGTGTTGCCTAGTGTACCTAGACGACGTGGTCATCTTCGCGGCTACATTTGAGGAGCACATCAAGCGCCTTCGGTCAGTGTTAGAGGCAATCCGTTCGGCAGATTTGACAATCAAGCCAGAGAAGTGCCGATTAGGTTTCGAAGAGCTTCGTTTTCTTGGGCATGTCGTCAGCGCCCAAGGTGTTCGCCCTGATCCTGATAAGACGGCCGCCGTCGCAAGGTTTCCGGTGCCAACAGACAAAAAGTCAGTACGGAGATTTCTAGGTCTATGTGCGTACTATAGACGATTTGTGAGAAATTTTTCAAAGATCGCAGAACCCTTAACGAGACTTACGAGAGAAGATGTGCCTTTCCAGTGGCAAAACGAGCAACAAAGCGCCTTCAACGAATTGAGAAAGAGGTTAGAAAACCCCCCGATTCTTTCTCACTTTGATGAGACAGCCGACACGGAAATACACACAGATGCCAGTAACATCGGCCTTGGATGCGTTCTAATACAGTGGCAGAAAGGTGAAGAAAAAGTGATAGCTTATGCCAGTCGGACTCTAACAAAAGCAGAGACAAACTATTCGGCCACGGAAAAAGAATGCCTTGCCGTCATCTGGGCCATCAGTAAATTTCGGCCGTACCTATATGGTAGACCATTCAAGGCAGTCAGCGATCACCATGCGCTTTGCTGGCTGGCGAACATCAAGGAACCATCCGGACGACTAGCAAGGTGGAGCCTCAGACTGCAAGAATACGATATAAGCGTGGTATACCGATCTGGCAAAAAACATACCGATGCCGACTGTTTGTCACGGGCTCCTACAGACACACCACTATCAGAAGAAGACGACTTTCCGTTCGTAGGAATTGTCGAGACCACTCAAATAGCCGAATTCCAACGTACAGACAAAGAATTACTCCCGCTTATCGAACACCTGCAAGGAATTGACGTACAAGTACCCCGTATATTTTCTCGAAGCCTCGCATCGTTCTGCCTCCGAGGAAACGTTCTCTACAAGAGAAACTTCAAGCCCAACCGCGAAAAGTTCCTGCTTGTCGTTCCAGCAACTATGCGACAAGAAATACTTCGAGCGTGTCACGATGAGCCCACATCTGGACATTTAGGTGTGACGCGAACGCTTGCAAGGATCAGTCTCCATTATTATTGGCCCAAGCTACTAGCTTCAGTGCAACACTACGTCAAAACATGCCGCGAGTGCCAAAGACGAAAAACACCAAGTTCTAAACCAGCGGGCCTTCTACAACCTATAGATCCACCGAAAGCGCCTTTCCGCCAAGTTGGAATGGACCTCCTTGGACCCTTCCCGACATCTTTACTCGGCAAGAAATGGATCGTTGTGGCCACTGATTATTTAACTAGATACGCCGAAACAGACTCTTTGGAACGAGGAACGGCAGCAGAAGTGGCCCAATTCTTCGTACACAAAATAGTCCTGCGACATGGCGCTCCAACGGTTGTAATCACCGATCGCGGAACGGCTTTCACGGCGCAACTTTTGAAGTGCCTGCTCAACATGACTCACACTGTTCATAGGAAAACCACTGCATATCATCCTCAATGCAATGGCCTGACCGAACGCCTTAACAGAACTCTAGCGGACATGATATCCATGTATGTGGATGTCGAGCACAAAAAGTGGGACGAAATTTTACCATACGTCACTTTCGCCTACAATACGGCTGTGCAAGAGACCACCAAAATCACCCCATTTGAACTAGTTTACGGTCGTGCTGTTACCACAACACTGGATGCTATGTTACCAATAGACCAAGATGACTACCCCCCCGATCTTGACGACTTTCTACAAAGAGCGGAAGAAGCCCGCCAGTTAGCAAGATACCGAATACGCCACCAACACCGCATCGATGCCGACCGCTACAACCGAGGAAGACTTGACACGCGATATGACGTTGGCGACAAAGTGTGGATATGGACTCCAGTACGACGACGAGGCCTCTCCGAAAAACTCATTTCCCGGTATTTTGGCCCCTACGAGATAGTACAGCGACACAATGACCTCGTCTACGAAGTCAAGCCTGCAGGCCACCTGCATTCGAGGCGACGCAATCCCACGGAGCGTGTACACATTGTACGGATGAAACCGTACTACGACCGATTCCAAACCTAGCCACCCCAATCCCTTGACGTACTGCAACCTCATTTTGACAAACTTGTACACACAAAAAAAAAAAAAAAAAAAAGTACTGAACAGCCTCATCGCAAGCATCGGGGCGATGCCGCTTGAGAGGGGGGATAATGCCACGAGGAATTGTTAAGGCGCAGTACAACGCAGACGTTGTTAAAAGAGGAACGCTGACGGCATCGCTACGACTCATGAAGCCCGCCGGAAGGCACGAGCCGGCCCAGCCTGTGCACGAGCTGCTACCGAGCAGCGGCCAAGGAAAAAGAAGAGAAGAAGAGGACGACGGGCGTTCGTTGCTTTCTCCCAGCTACTGTGTAGTTCTTTTGGCTTGGGCACAAGTTCGCCCTTATTAAACCTTGTAAATAGGACGTCCTGGTTGTGAGGTTGTTATATCCGTTACAATATATATATATATTTATTTATATGACGTTCAAGCAAATAATCGTAATTGAACATTTATAGAAATCGATTGTGAAAATAGTCCTGCACAGAACAATTTCTTTATTTATTCTTGCTTTTCTTTTGGAGGTCTATAATTTGTGGAGTGTAAATTCTATAAGCTTAAATGTAAGCATTTTGACTGAAATCTTTTGGGCTCGGTAGAAGATTTAGGAAGTTGGGAAGTTCATAGAGGGCCTTAGGTATCAGGAACGACTTGGTAACTTCCTCAGGATCTGTCTTTGTTTGTCACAAAACATATCCGTGTCTTGTTTTGCCAAAGCTGCGGCTTTCCGTTTCCAACACGTTTCCAAAGCCGTGAACCTATACTGAGGAGATTGTTCTTAGAGAGCGGTTCAAGTTTGTTGGCGTGTTGTAAATGTGCCAGGATTCACGCAAGGACCTCCTTCTAAAATTCCTCTCTGTTTCTAGAACAGAAAAGCTGTAGAAATCGATCATATGGTCGGGCTGCTCAAGGGCTCTGCAAAAGTGCCGCTTTGCATTTCTGCCTTCCTGACGTCGTTCTTAAGTTGGCGAAATCTTAACGAGTGGGCGCGAAAGTTTGTTGCTGCCCGGCAAGACGCACGTTAGCGCTCAGCGGCTGGCTTCCATTACGGGAACGCCAGTCCAAGCCTGTCGGCCGCTCCACGGGCTTTCCGAACGGAAACATTCGCTTTTGCCTATGTATAGCTGGCTGGACACTCTGAACACGGCAACTTGCAGACTACTCGCTGGTTTTACTTTTTCCTTCGGCCGTGGTAGCAAGAGGGTGAGCATCGAAGCAGGCTTGCGAACCACCTCGAACCCTGATTTTCCGAGAATTGGGGAGAGCTCTTCACTGGCGCCCGGCACATATGGGATGACAATGCGCTTGGCTGGCTTCAACTATTTTTGCCAGTGGGGTGACCAGGGAGGGAAGGTTGTCGCGTAGTGTCTTTCACGGTTCCCTCTACACGATGCAGTGGTCGTTCTCCCAATACACGCCGTGACGCCCACGTATAATACTAAAGACGCAGGCAAAAACGGAAAGAAAACAAAAGCCATCTAAATACACAATGCTGGGTAATATTTCTGTCTGTCTTTACCTCTCAAGGGGGCTTCACAAAAGTGTAAAAAGTGAACATTTTCGTTGATAAGTGTAAAACCTGGTTGCTGAGATGTTTTAAAAGTGGTAAGCCAACTGAAAAAAAAATGTTAGAAGTGATTTATGCTGTCGTTTACCATAATTGAAAAAATGCCGTAGCTAAGTACTGTGTTACTGTGTTGCTTTCCGGCACTAAAACTCAGCTGTTGCTCCAGTAGTTCGTCACGTACTCCTCAGCGCCAAGAATGTAACCCTACCATCTGTGATGAATAATTTCATATGAGCATTTAGTGTAGCAAAAGCTGCTTAAAATTGCTATTGCTTTCCGCAAAAGCTCTGGGGCTTTGCAACTACACTAGTCTTCTTATTAGGGCACGCAAATTAGAGGGAGCTCTAGTGACTCATACTCAAAAGCTGACAACGACCGATTCTATGAAACAGACCTACCTATACGGTGAACAGTTTAAAAAGAAAAAAAAAAGGCAGGCTTATCAACAGAATGCTATTCTAGTTCGATGATGCATTCTATTGTCGCTTCCCTTTGTAACATTTACAAACTAGACGACTTCGGGTGCTTTAGCACTGTGCGAAAAAATGCAAAATATATAGCAATAATATATGAACGAATGTTATTGCTCAGCTAAGGAAAAAAAAAGGTGATTTGACTGGCCCACACGAGAAGACTGTGGAAGCAACGGTGCTGGTGGCCTACCCCAACTCCTTTCCAATTTCCTCCTCTTCCTCAGTTTCCTTTCTCTCTTTTTGCTATATTATACAGGGACAATATTAAAGACAGTCTATCGACTCGTCATTCATGTAACAGTAATATATATGGCTATGCTTTGCTTTCACTTAGCTTGACGCATGTGTTCCGAGTTCGGAGTGGCTGTCGGCCTGGCTGAAAATGAAGCTCAAAGATTCTTCTGTTGAAAATGAAATGCTACATGTGTCAAGCGTGTAATTCACCTAGACTTTCATTCTGCACTCTTGTCTGAGATGTGTGTGGATTGAAGGTGTAACACTATACAATGGCACCGACCGTGAACTTCAGCTTTCTTTTTACTGGAAGGAAAAACAAAAGCATATCGCTGCCAGTAATGACCTCACATTAGCAACTAATAGAATATTATCAATCGATAACTGCTTTAGAGACTGATACAAAATGTTCTGCATCACTTTTTCTTTTCTTGGCTACAGCATGATTAGTGTCCTTGCCGTTGCCATGTTTACACATACATCAGCGAGATCATTGAGTAAAAAGGTGGATTATCATCCCTATTTTCCTATCTAATATAGGCAATAATTATGGTGCATTCACTCCTCAATCGCAAAATCAAGCTCTGAATTCTGACAATATCCTGGCGCGAGAGAAAGCTCTACATACTTGAGACGTACACGACAATAAACAGTGTGGGTTTAAAATTGGTTTTTAGATGAGCATGTTAGCCCTTACATCGTCTGCCAACGACCCCATTCGATAGCTGCTTTATTGATGCACAGGCCTTCGACACAAATTATATCAACAACGCGGAGATCATTGCACATTCGACTATCTGTTGCAAAAAGCACCTGTAATGTGCGCAATAACACCATGAAGTTTACTTTCACGTGTCGCAATGAAATCTCATCAGATGAAGTGTTACATCAGTAAGTTTTCTATTACTATTTTTAATATATCAAGGTGATTGAAATGTGCCGAAAACATAGATAAATACAATAGTTCTAGGTGTAGCAAATCTTTTGTAAAACACACGATGCTGCATAATCTGAAGTTGCAAACCTCATTAATTAAATGTTGTCAAGTAGTAGTGCAAAAACAATCAGAGGCATGCTGTCCCTTGAAGCAGCCATTGTTTGAAGAAGACTTTAGGGAACTATGCTGGGTACTTTATAAAATAAGACGCTTGAAATGAGATGCCAGCAAATTAGATACTAACACTAAATTTCAAAAAGGTCTACAAAAGCCGCTGCTCCAGCTTACACTGTAACTGTGCTGTCCGTCCTGCGCGTCTGTTGTTTTTTTTTTCCTATGGAACTATACTCAGTTCCTTATGTACATTTACGCCAAGAATAAGCGCAACAAAGAAATAACAAAGTGAAAGAGCTTCCACAAGGGATAACTGGACGGTACAATCTCGGAGCGTTTACCATGTGGTTACCAAGCATATTCCTTTCCTACCCCATGACTATTTTATTATTACTATTTATTTACAGTTACTGCAATCATCATTTGGTGATTTCAGCAGGGTGGTACATACACTTAGTATTGACAGAAACATGACAAAAAAGTGATGCAGAAAAGTAAGCAGAGCTACAGTCGGAACTGAAATCACTTTGGTAGCTTCTGTAAGAGTCGAGTAACATGTTTTTAAGAGTAGTTCATCCTTCAGCCACACCTATTTATTGGCCGCCCCACCGCAGTCGTCTAGTGGCTAAGGTGTTCGGCTGCTCACCCGCAGGTCGTGGGATCAAATCCCGGCTGTGGCGGCTGCATTTTTGATGGAGGCGGAAATGTTGTAGGCCCATGTGCTCAGATTTGGGTGCACGTTAGAGAACCCCAGGTGTTCGAAATTTCTGGAGCCCTCCACTACGGCATCTCTCATAATCATGCGTTGGTTTTGAGATGTTAAACCCCACATATATATCAACCTATTCATTGGCCACCAGAAGTAATTGCGTAATATACGCGAAAATACACACGCACGATGCGGTCAAGTATACAAAAGTATTTCAGGAGGTATCTTTGCATCATTGAAATCATTTAGTTAGTTAGTTACGTTGGGTTTTATGGCGCAAAAGCAACAATCACTATGATGCGCCAGACACTAGGTGATTATGATAATAGGGTTAAAATGTGAGGTGAAAAACAGATTTCTGTTTACAGTTTGTTTAGAAGACCTGTGGCGTCTAGAAACCTAAAAACATCCTGTAAGGGGATGGGTGCATTTTATGATAGTATTAACATTGGGTGTAGAGGTGTTTGTGCTCTGTAAAACTGTTTAAAATAAATGTGTCTACTTTTTTCAAAGACTGGGCATGTTATTAAAATATGATTGATAGTCAGAGGTTCCTTGCAATGTTCGCATTCTGGCTGATCTTCTTCGCGCAATAAAAAGTTTTGGGTTAGGTGAGTATGACCTATACGCAGGTGGCATAGTGTTACTTCGATGAAGTGCTTTTGGTGGTTGCAAGACTTCCATTCTTGTAGAATAAGCTTGATAATTTGAAGCTTGTTATGCACTTGAGCCTGCCACTCCTTTTGCCATTTCGCACTAAAGGCTGTCCGACAACTGTTGAAACAGTCTCTGAATGGTGCCCTTATTTCTGCTATGCTTTGATGGCCTGCCCTTGTTGCTACCCTGTCTGCCTTTTCGTTTCCTGGGATACCAACATGGCTCGGCACCCATACAAGCCGGACTGTCTTGCCATTTTTCTCAGCTCTTTCTAGCTTCTGTAAAATGTCCCCGAGAAACGGTTCGTTTTCCAACCTTAAATGTAGGGCTTTTAATGCGCTAAGTGAGTCAGTGTATATGACAGCTTTTTTGTGATTTCTCGATAAAATTTCTTCGAGAGCAATCAAAAGAGCATATACTTCTGCTGTGAAGATAGATACGAATGGTGGCAGTCTTATACATGTTTCTGAGTGTTTTGATATGACAGCACTTCCTGTATATTCTTGTGTTTTTGATCCATCAGTGTAGTATTCAGAGTGTGTATTATATTTTTCTTGTATGGCTAGGAAATGCTGGATAATTTGTTCCCGTGGAGTTTCCTTCTTCCTTAAATGAGTTAAGGTAAAGTCAGTGTAGTGCGAAAAGTCCAACCATGGAGCCAGACTTTCCGGCATTCGGACAACGCTTAGTGCCTGATTCGGTACTTTGTAGTCTATACATATTTCTTAAAAGTTCAGGAGAAGTGGTCTTATCGTGTGTGGTCTAATCTTGTATTGTATTCTGGTCCCTATGTGAGGGACAATAGTGTGACATATGTGGCTTGGTTTCAATCTGGTTCTTAAAACATAGGATACAGTAGGTAGCGCTCTTCTTTGTTCTAGGCACGGCTCGTTGCTCTCAGCATATAAGCTCTGGACAGGTGAGATTCTATACGCTCCAGTCGCCAAGCGCAATCCATGATGATGTATTGGGTCAAGACGTTTGAGGTAAGATTTTCTGGCTGAACCGTAAATAACGCTGCCGTAGTCAAGTATGCTGCGCATGATCGAGCGATATATGCGTAAAAGGCAGTCTCGATCGGCACCCCAGTGTTTCCAGGATAGTATTTTCAGGATGTTGAGCACTTTGTTTGCTTTCTTTTTTGTGTAATTCATATGGAAAATGAAGTTTAGTTTCTTGTCAAAGACTAGGCCTAAGAACTGGTGTTCTGACTTGAGTGGCAGTACACTGTTGTTGATTTCAAGAACAGAGTCCAGATACAAGCCGCGCTTTTGTGAGATAAGTGGGATAACGGTTTTCTGGGTAGAAAAGCGAAAACCGTTTTAATCTGCCCATTTGGTCAGTTTGTTGATGGTTAGCTGCAGCTGCCTTTCACATGTGGATATGCTTGAGGCCCGACATGCTATCTGAAGGTCGTCAACATATAATGAGTGCATGATGGAGGGTGGGATTACTTCATTAACTGAATTCATTTTGACTACGAACAGTGTAGTGCTCAACACGCAATCCTGCGGCACACCGTTTTCTTGGACAAAAACCTGCGATAGTGTGGAGCCCAACCGTACCTGGAAGTTTCGGTTTGATAGAAAGTCAGAGAGGCAATTAAGCATTCTTCCGCGTATTCCGAGATTCGCCAGGTCTCTCAGTATACCGTACCTCCACGTGGCGCCGTAGGCCTTCTCCAGGTCAGAAAACACTGCTAGGCAGTGTTGCCTATGCAAGAAGGTCTCATGCACTGTGTGTTCGAGAGGAACAAGATGATCGATCGTTGAATGGCCTTTCTTATACCCACACTGATGATCATCTAGTAGGTTGTTTACTTCAAGGGTGTATGTTAGTCTCCTGTTTATTACGCTTTCGTATGCTTTTGCCATACAGCTCATACAGCTTGTAAGTGCTATGGGTCTATAGCTACCCGGTAAAGTCGGTAGCTTTCCAGTCTTTAGAAATGGTACTATGGTTGCCATTTTCCATTTTGTGGGCCTTTTGCCAGTTTTCCAAATCGTGCTAAAAAACTTTAATAATGTTTGCACGGCAGCTTGAGACAGGTGCGCGAGCATTGCGTAATGAATGCTGTCTGGACCGACTGCTGTCTTTTTTCCCGCCGAAAGCACTGTGCTTAACTCTTGGAGTATCAAGGGCGCATTGTACGGCTCTTCTAGGCCACCGGTTATGGGTGGTTTTGTTTTTCGGTTGTCTGTTTGTATGCCAGGAAGGATGGCGTGTAATTAGTGGAACTGGATATAGTGTAAAAGTGTTCTCCTAAAATGTTCGCCTGCTCCTCTAGAGATGTCTGTGTGCCTGGGTCTGTAAGTATGGGTATCGCGTATGAAGAATAGTCGCCGCTGAATTTTCTAACCTGGTTCCACATTTTCTTGGGTGTGGTTGTGCTATTGATTGTAGATATGTACTTCTGCCAGGACGATTTTTCTGCATTTCTACGAACATATTGTGCTTTTGCTTTAGCTTGTTTGAACGCAAGGAGATTGTCACATGTGGGGTACCTACGGAAGTTGCACCATGCTTTATTTTGTAGTTTTTTGGCTTTTGCACACTCACAGGTCCACCATGGCTTTAGCTTTGTTCCCACTAGTCCTGAAGACTGGGGAATAGCTTGCTCTGCCGCAGACAGTATGCAATCAGTGATCTTGTCATTTATTTCATCTATTGTTAGGTGTTCAGAAAACTCATCCTGTACATTAGCTCTCTGTGTGAACAAAGGCCAATTAGCTTTGTGAAGCTTCCAACTCTGTGGTCGAGAGCGTATGGTCGGAAGTGGTGATGTTAGTTTTACAATCGACGGTAGATGGTCACTACCGTAAGGATTGTTTATTGTTTCCCATGTAGAATCAGCAAACAGTGAGCTAGAGCACAGTGCCAAATACAAGCAACTCTTGGTTCCTGTGCCTATAGAGCAGTATGTTGGTGATCCAGTGTTTAAAAGACACACATTGTTAGTAAGAATAAAATATTCAATTACCTGCCCTCTACTGTCTGCCTGTACACTACCCCATAGTATGTTGTGCGCATTGAAATCTCCTGCCATTAAAAAAGGTTTAGGTAGCTGTTCTACAATCAATTCTAGATCTTTTACAGTAAAATGTATAAGAGGTGGAATGTATATGCAACAAATAGTGATAGTTTTATGTGATAAAACGGTGACTGCAGCCGTTTCAGTAAAAGTGTTAACTATAACTTCTCTTACCGCAATACCACTTTGGACAACAATGGCGACGCCGCCCGAGAGCCGGTTGCTTTGTGAGCGGTCGCGACGTATAACAGTGTAACCTTTTAGTATTTTGGTGTTTTTTGGTCCCCGATTCGTTTCCTGCAAGCATAACGCTACAGGAGAGTAGCTTGTAAATATGTCTTTAATGTCGCTTAAGTTTTGTGTCATGCCTCTGCAGTTCCAATGGATGATGTATGCCATTACGTGAAATGATGTGTATAAATTTTAGTATTTTGAGTTAGTTGCGCATAAGCTAAAAAGCGAAACTATCCGTGTGCTTCGTCACTTCTTTTTTTTTGTGGGGCCAAAATTGTGTTTCGGCTCCCTTTCCCTCCTTGGCAGGGAGGAATGATGGGCTGCCTGATCGCCCTGCTGGTTGGAGCAGGGTCTGTCAGGCTTTCAGTGTCCGATGGACTCACGTCCATGGACTCAGCACCACCAGGGTGCTCAACAGTGTTGGTGCCCGGCGAGAATGCTGGCCTCCTCAAGGGAGGCTGGCTACACGGCATGGTTGTTGAGACCTCTTTTGCCTCGACATTAGGTTGGCTGGCACCAACACTAGTCGAGGCTTTGGGGCCTCCCTGAAAAAAGGCACTTGGTGTCTTTTTTTCGATCTTGTCTGGGGGACGGACCGTGGCCACTAGGTCCTGGAGTTCGACCTGTGTGCCTACAGAGACCGTCGGCGGTGCCTTCCCCCTTCGCACCGCTTCAGTGTAAGTGCCCTTTTGGGCAAGAACCACTCGCTTGCACGCTTCTGGATACGGTATGTTTTCTTTGGTTTTCAGTGTAAGTATGTCTTTTTCTTTTTGCCATTCTGGGCAGGAGCGTGAGTACGCTGCACGGGGCCCCTTGCAGTTCACACAGTTTAAAGGGTTAGTGCATTCGCCATCATCATGTTCATTCTGGCCGCATTTCATGCAGGTTGGACTACCACGACATGAATGAGATCCGTGCCCAAACCTCTGGCACCGAAAGCGCCTGCGAGGATTAGGTATGTAGGGCCTCACAAGTAGGTAAAGGTACGCTACCTTAACTGCAGCAGGAAGCGTCATGCTTGCGAATGTTAGTATTACATTCCTTGTGCGGGTTTCCTTCTTATCTCTACGAATGATGATTGCTCGTGCGGCAAGTACACGTTGATCCGTGTCAGTGCACTTGAGCAGTTCATTGTCCGATATTATACCTCGTGTGTAATTGAGAGATCGGTGAGCTGTTACATGGACTTCATGTTGTCCGATTTTTCCAAGGTGTCTAATTTTGTCACTTTGTTCTTTGTTTTTCACTTCTATCAGGAGATCTCCTGAATTCATTTTTTTTGCACTGTAATTGCTTCCAATGCATTCTTTGATTGCTTTTGCAATCGGGAATGGTGATATGTCCTGAATCTTAGTTTCAGTCAATGACGTTACTACAAAGAATTTCGTGTAATCGCTCTCTTTAGTCAGAAGGTTTCTATTTGCTTCGGTGCGACTTCTTTTACGGGACGGATCCCTGTGGAAAGGGGGGGGTACTTTTTCCACAGAAAAGCATGCTCATTCGGTAGCTATGCTGGCCACCCACCATGAAGTCCAACAAGGGGAACGTATACACACGTTAGCCATACACTGCTACTATAACCCTGTGGTCCTGACCAAGGGAGATCAGTCCCCCAGGGTTAACCCTAGCCGCCAAGAAATTCGGAAGTAAACGGAAAAGAGAAGACGACAGGAAAGATAAGAAGTGAGCGATGAAGACGATGTAGGGAGAGAGAAATAGGAAAGGCGACTGCTAATCTCCCCTGGGTGGGTCAGCCCAGGGGTGCCGTCTACGTGAAGCCGGGGCCAAAGTGGTGTGTTGCCTCTGCCGGAGGGCCTTAAAGGTCCAATCACCCAGCGTCGGCTAAACCCCCAGGATCCCCTTTTCCCCGGACACGGCAAAGCCACGCACGGCTAAGCGTGGGAGGGAGCCAAAACTCCCCCATTAGCTCGGGTCCGTGGTGTCGCTACACACCAAACGCCTACTTGCGCAGGCTCTCCTACGGGACATTGAAATCATTTAAATTGTACGAGCTCTGTTATGTCTTTTCGATACATTGTAGAAAAAAACGTAGCCTTTGTAATCAAAACTTTGCTGGCAATGCGAGAATTGCTTACATCCAGTACATTCGACACCAAGATGCAATTGGTGCACATCGTGCCTAATACAGAAGGAAGAAAGAAAACAAGAGGTGGCTTGACGTGACACTCTTCAAGCCCAGTCATAGAAAAATTAAACTGGGACATGCTGGGAATCTATCAACAGCATGAAGCACGAGGGGGATCGGCGTCTGATGAAGTTGAATTGTGGACAAAATAGACGCGCTCTCTTCTACGTATTGTTTACTTTGTGGTGCTGAACGCTATGTGCTACAGCCAACCATGAGAAACTTTTTCTTGGGTCAAAAGAAACCTCGCTTGTGTTTTATAAGGCTATTAACCTAACAGGGCCAAAAACAGAGCTCTTTCAAAGAGAATGCCAGAATGTGTGTACCTATATGTTCAACAACTGATCCAGTATGTGGACATGGTTCTCCTGTGAAAATAGTTGTACTAACATCTTTAATTTTTTGCATGCTTTCCAATAGCCTATCAGCTAAAAAAAAAAGATTAAAAAACTTTGTTTTGCCCTAGAAAAAGTTTGGGTCGGCAAAGAATATGGCTTAGCTACAAATTAAGTATTGAACCTGATATTATGAACACTATAGATTACCTACGACGAGAAACAAACTGAAGAATGTAATGCGGTTGGTCGTAGCTTCTTCGTATATAAATTATCTATGACTATATATTAAAACTGTGAGGACTCGAGCTCAACCGAGCCAAAGAAAGACAGAAGTCCTCAGTCTGAAAAACCGTTCATGGCCGATCCGGAACATGTTCGCGTACTCTACACCGGCCAGCGTTTAAACAGGGGTGGTAGTGGTTAGAAGATAAGAAAAGGCACCTAATTTCTGCAAGCTGGTGGGGAGCACGGCGCAGGGGTAAGAATGCGCTGGCAGCCGGATGCTATTCTTTGGTTCCCACAATGAGGGGCGGGCGAGAACAGGTTCAAGAGCAAAACCATTTCCGTAGGGAACTCATCAGCATCGTGGCGGGAGGAGAAAAAAGCGAGCGGGGGAAAGGGTTAAACTTCATGCGGCGCGTGGTGGGCGTTTAAGGAACTAGCCCCTCGTGAGCCGGAATCCTGGCCTCGCCCTACGATGCTTCACACGGATGCTAGCAGTGTTGGTCTGGGAGCTGTGCTTGTGCAGCAGCAAGAGGGCACAGAAAGGGTAATTGCTTACGCAAGCAGAACGCTAACACGCGCTGAGGCTAATTACTCCACGTCTGAGAAGGGATGTCTCGCCGTGGTATGGGCAGTTACAAAATTTTATCCGTATTTATGTAGCTGCCCCTTCAAAGTAATTAGCGACCACCACTCTCTGTGTTGGTTAACAAATATTAAAGACCCTACCGGCCGATTAGCGCGTTGGAGTCTCAGGCTGCAGGAATTCGATATGGCAGTCGTAAGTCAGGGAAGTGACATATGGACGCCGACTGTTTGCCCGTTCACCCATTGAGTCGGCAACCCTCCCCGAGGAGGAGGAAACATCATTTCTCGGTGTTGTTGACACGAACACCATTGCACAGCAACAACGTGATGACGTTGAGTTGCTTGGCTTTATTACCTACTTGGATGGCAGACCTCTGGATGGCAGATCTCGGAAGGTGCCAAGAGTTTTCGCAAGGGTGTTGCCATCGTTTTGTTTACGGGGCGGAGTACGCTACGAAAGAAATTTTGTTGACGGGATCTGCCTATCTACTCGTCATCCCAGTAGACCTTCGCACTGAAGTACTGAAAGCATGCCACAACAAGATTACGTCTGGCCACTTGGGTTACACGAGAACGTTGGCTAGGGTACAGCAAAGGTAATACTGGCCAAGACTAACCACTGCTGTGAAGAAGCACGTTCGTACCTGTCTCGACTTCCAGCGACGCAAGTCACCACCAGCTAAACCAGCTGGCCTCCTGCAACCCGTACAGGTCCCAATGACTCCATTCCACCAGATAGGCATTGACATTTTGGGCCTATCCCTATTTATACTGCAGGCAACCGATGGGTTATCGTCGCGACAGATTATCTGACCCGTTATGCGGAGACAAAGGCTATCCAGAAAGGTACAGCAGTAGAGGTGGCAAGATTCTTCATCGAGAGTAATGTACTGAGGCATGGTGCACCAACCGTCGTAATCACAGACAGAGGAACCGCATTTACGGCAGCTCTTTTGGACCATGTCTTAATGCTGAGTGGAACAACGCATCGTAAGACCACCGCTTACCACCCGCAAATGAACAGGCTGGCAGAGCATCTAAACAAAACCATTGAAGACATGCTTTCGATGTACGTAGACGTTTAACACAAATATTGGGATGAAATCTTGCCTTACATTACGTTTGCATACAACACGGCCAAGTAAGAAACGACCTGCATGACACCGTTCAGCCTCGTTCATGGACGGGAAGTATGAACCATGTTAGATGCAATGTTATCACACGAAGGCAACGACATCGTCCCGGATGCCGACACGTTTACCGAACGCGGGGAAGAAGCTAGGCAACTTGCTCGTTTACGGATCATCTAGCAGCAAGGGTACGATGCAGGCCGCTACAATGCTCACCGCAGAACAGTCATCTACCAAACTAGTGACAAAGTATGGGTTTGGACGCCCGTACAGAAACAAGAACTTTCCGAAAAGCTCTTAAGAAGATACTTTGGACCGTACATAGGGCTGCGACGACTGAGCGTTGTCACTTATCGAAGTTGTTCCCGACAGTTCGTATTGTACGAGGTGTTGCCAGCACCATCCTGAACTCGTTCACGTAGTCTGCATGAAGCCCTATGTCAGCGAGTGATTGTTTGAGACTTTTCTTGTGAAAAAAAAAACTTCATTACAGACTTCGCATCGAGGCGCTGCTCTTTGAGAGGGAGGCAAACGACGCGTGTCTACATATTGACGAAAACGATGATGGGTGATTTAGTGGACACAAGGTAGTGGGCCTCTAGCTTCACTCGATACCGAAGAAGACGATCTTGTGGCTCAACTGTTGAGAACACGCTGTTTTCGTTGCCTCAAGGTGTACCTGTGTTTTATTCACGTTGTACCGTGAGAATATGTTATATGTAACACCTGTGCATTGGTCCGATGGAAAGCTGCAACAATGGTGTCGATAGACAACGTGGGAGCCTAAAGAGCATCGCTCCTAAAAAAGTAAAATTCACTTGTCATAGTTTATTTGTGAGTTACCCAGATATCTCTGTGAGAGCCAGCACAATTTAGGCCAATCAGTATTTTTTCCTGTAGAATTTGTGTGGGACCGTCTCTCTACAGCTTGCAGTGAAATAGTAATAGTGCATTGCGATGAATGAACGACGCAATCCCGAATATCTTGATGGTGCTAACATTGGGTTTAGGGCAATTCGACTTCAGCAAATACAGAGTTTAAAGCATAAATTCTTTGAGCTGGGGATCAACACAGCTTGGCTAGTACCACAAAAGCTTGTAATGTGTGTATCTTGTTCACTGAATAATTAAAACTTGAAAAATTTTCTCTTGATCTTGTGACGTATTATTCCTTTAGGGGTTTTTTAGTTGGTTTTATTGTTTAAAAATATTCTAAAAATGATTGGCAAGCTTATTTTAATTATTTACTAAGTAACTACTTTGCTACAAAGTATTACAGGAGTAGGCAGTACACGTAATGAAGCACAGAAAAATACCTTGAAAAAGTGGGGCAAAATTATCATTTGACTAATGCAGACATTTTCAGGTGGCAGTTTGTTCTGATATCTTTTAATGGGAAGAAGGAAAGAGTAGCCAAAATCGTCATCCTTACAAGGAGTATCACGCATTTTCAATTGGAGATCTTGTTTTTGAGAAACATATGTTTGGATGTTGAAAACACAACTGCTTGATTATTGCCGCTTTAGAATGATAATTACATGCTCGTATCAGATTTACATTATTCAAAATGAATAGTATGCTTTGACTATTGGTATACGAAAATTTGGAATGTTGGCGCATGCCTACTTATTTTTTTTGTTTCCTACTGCTGACTTCGGCTCTTTCATTGCGTCCGTGAAGAACGACCAACCAGTTTGTCATGTGCCACCGACGACGAACAGGTGAATAATTTGTGACAGTGGCATGTACTGCATTTTTAAAAAGGTACAAGAGGGTGCATGCTTGGTGTCCATCCATGATTCTCATGCAGCGAGATCATTCTCACAGTGACGCACTCACTACAAACCTCAAAAGCTGGTAAAAACTAAAATTAATGAACAATGTCTGAAATAATATATAATTGAAGTGACCAAGCAGTAATCACACCAATTAACTAAGATTGCTAAAAGTGTTTCAGAAACCTGCTGTTGATTGCGGGGCCGCGATATAGAGTTACCGTACATGCTAAGAGAGAGGTAGCCTATTTTTAAGGCGCTATTCTGCACACATAAGCGATTTCTTGGCAGAGTTATTTAACAGATCATTGCACAATTGTGAAGTTCCGGATGACTGGAAGATTGCTTGTGTTGTGCTAATTCTCAAGAAAGGAGATAAATCAATAGTTTCTAATTACAGGCTGACCTCTTTAACATCAGTAAGTTGCAAGCACATAGTGGTGCACAATATTCAATGCCCATTAACAGATAACGTCTTGGCTCTCTGCAAACAATGATTCCGGAAGAGACTGCCAACAACAACGCAACTGGTAACAACTATCCACGAACTTATTGCAGTACAGGATCAATCAAGCCACACTGATATACTACTTCCACTGGTGCACAACTCTTTCGCAAGTGAGGGGGCAGACCTACGTCACTTGTCAGCCGGGACACACACACACACACACACGCACACACACACGCACACATGCACACGCATATATATATATATATATATATATATATATATATTCATGAGACCACGTAACCAGGTTATATATTTTCAATCCAGATGCATGAGCCAAAAAGACCCAGCCCGCGTGACATACGATGATGATCACTACAATGGTTTTTGTCATACAGATGAAGATGAAGTATAGTCAGCGCTCGCACTATTTTCACCCCTTCGCCAAGCAGGGCAACAAGTTAGAAAGGGTTGGAAAGCCGAATATATGGTTTGAGTCGAGAGACGTGGGCAATCTCGGTGTTGCGGCGACGACGATCAGGAGCCGCTTTGACAGGAGCAACGCGATAGTTGACTTCGGATGTTCGTTCCAGAACGGTATATGGACCGAGATATCGGTGAACGAATTTTTCGCAGAGCCCAGGTGCACGAACAGCTGTCCACAAAAGGACTTCGTCGCCTGGGTGGAACAGAACAACTCGACGCTTTGTATTAATGTCGATTTTTCTCTTCTCCTGAGTAGCAGCGTTGGCGCAGGCGATTTCACGGCAGCGGGCGACGCGAGCGGTGAACTCTTCCGGGAGCGATAAAGATGGAACGGAAGATGTGGACAAAAAGGTGGTGTCCAGAACAAAAGTCGGTACATGGCCACAAACAAGAAAAAAAGGGCTGTAATTCGTCGTACGCTGTATGGCAGTATTATATGCGAACGTGACGAAAGGAAGTATAGTGTCCCAGTTTTTGTGATCCGGTTGAACGTACATGGAGATAATGTCGATCAAAGTTCGGTGAAAACGCTCAGTCAGACCATTAGTGTCTGGGTGATACACTGATGTGGTCTTGTGGATGGTGTTAGTGGCCTGGGGGACTTCAGCGAGGACATGTGAAAGAAATGTCTTGCCATGGTCACTAAGAATCACACGCGGTGTGCCATGTCGTAAAATATTGGCGCGAAAAAAAAATCGGCGACTTCAGAGGTAGCACCAGACGGAAGAGCTGCCGTCTCCGCGTAGTGAGCGAGGTGGTCCATGGCAGTAACAATCCAACGGCGACCGGCTGGCGTAAGCGGAAGAGGTCCGTATAAGTCTATGCCCACAACTTCGAAGGGAGTGGGCGGGCATGGCAGTGGTTGCAATGGTCCCGCGGGAAGAGACGTGGTACGTTTTCGGTGCAGGCATAACGCGCAGGAAGCGACGTACTTGGCGATAGAAGCGGAGAGGCCAGGCCAAAAGCAGCGAGTCTTGAGGTGGTCGTAAGTCTTGTGGAACTCTAAGTGGCCAGCTGTCGCGTCGTCATGAAACGCCTGTAATACTTCCAGACAAAGTGAGCGAGGAATGACGGGAACCCATTGGTTACCGAAAGGATGGCAAATTTGCTGACATAATGTTCCATCTTGAAGCTTGAAACGGGCAAGCTGTCGTCTTAAGCGGCTAGCACGCGATAAGCCAGTGAGCCAATCGATAATTGTGTGGCAGTAGGTATCGGCATGTTGGAGCGAGGCGAGATCTGTGGATGAAAGAAGGTCCGCCGAGGCAATGAACTCTTTCGAACGAGCAGCTAGCTGTCTGCTTGGTCACTTTGGTGGGCGGTGACGAACAGATATGGAAGGCGACTGTGTGGTATAAGGCGTCGCTACCGACTACAGCGCTGTGCGGTGGCACGCGCTCGGGGGCCGCCACGGAGAGAAGAAGAAGATGGAATAAACAAGATGTCTCCGTTTATGCTGTGCTATTCATTATGTACGATGTAACATATTTTGGCGACGAGGATTCACCAGCCCATGTGCTACCGGCCTGAACCTCATCTGTGCCCTCGTTTATTGCCTACCATCTTCTACGATGAGTATTTCGGGGCTACAGCCGCCACCTCCGTTCCTGTCGTCACCTGGACACCCGGACATTCCATGGGAGCAATGGATCCAGGCTTTCAAGAATTACATGGTTGCTTCGGGCGCCTTCGACCTACCTGCCATTCGTCGGAAGGCGATCCTGCTCAACTGCTTGGGCTTGGAAGGACAACGTATCTTCCAGACTCTGACGACTACTGACGACCCGTGCCTCGTGCCTGCGAGCGCTGCGGCAGGTACACTGACGTCCCCTAGTCCTGATGTGTTCGACCGCGCCATCGCGACGCTGGAAGGTCACTTCAAAACCACGTTGAACGTCACTGCAGCGCGTCACCGTTTCCGTCGACGTACGCAGGCCCCAGGTGAGACTGCGGCTGATTACGTCACCGCGCTGAGAAGTCTTGTAGGAGCATGCAATTTCGGTGATCTAACGGACGACATGATACGCGACCAGCTCATAGAGAAAACCACAAGTGGATACTTACGTGAACGCCTTCTGCTGGAAGAGTCTCTCACGCTTTCTAAGGCTCTTACCATTGCCAAACAGCATGATCAAGCGACTAATGAAGCAAGAGAACTTGCACAAAATGACTTGCAAGTTCATCGTGTAAAAGATACTTCAAATCACAGAGAACGGCATTGTAGCACATGTACTTGCTATAACATGCACGGTCAAAGTCGCATATCTCCGAAAGAGCAAGTATGTTATCGTTGTGGTTCTACGGCACACCTTGCAAATAGCTCTCTGTGCAAGGCCAAAGCGCATAGGTGTCGACAATGTGAGAAAATTGGCCATCTTGAAAAGGTGTGCAAGTCATTGCGGAAGTTTGAGAAGAATGTTCAGCATGTAGCGGAAGGTAACGATACAGCTGATCCAGACGACCATTTAAGTGTTTGTCAGATCTGGAGCCGTAAGAAGGGAATTTACGCAGCGTTGGAAATAGAAGGAATTTCTGTACCATTTTTGATCGATACAGGATCATCGGTTTCGATCCTGGCCGAAGAACTTTACCAACGCTATTTTTCTAAAGCGTATCCACTGAAGTCTACATCCGTCCAGCTTCTCGATTATTCGAAGGCAGCAATTCCTATACAAGGATGCTTCATTGCTACTGCCTCATTTCACGGCCGATGCACTTCTGTTCTACTATACGTTGTGCCTGGGGGAACAACCATTCTGGGATTAGACGGCATCGCTGCTCTGGATATGAAGATCCAAGGGTCACCGCTCAGGTGTCTTCTAATGACGCAAGAAACTCCTGTGCTACCTCCAGAATTACGTTCTGAGTTTGAGCACCTATTTGCAAAAGAGCTGGGAACTGTGAGAGGTTTCACTCACAAGGTCAGAGTTCGCGCGTCTGTACAACCGGTGGCCAGCAAACTGAGACGACTGCCACTTGTCATTCGCGAGCAAGTCTCGGCAGAAGTTCAGAAATTAGAAGCTCAGGGCATCATTGAGCGTGTCGACTCTTCTGAGTGGGTCTCCCCTATTGTCGTAGCCAGAAAAAAAGACGGCTCGATTCGCATGTGTGTTGACTTACGGGAGCCAAACAAAGCTGTGGTAGTAGACAGTTTTCCTTTGCCACAAACTGAGGAGCTCCTGAACAGCCTGGCTGGGGCACAGCGTTTCTCGAAGCTAGACTTAGCTTCTGCATATCACCAGTTACCGCTCAGTTCAGAGAGCCGTGACCTTACCACGTTCATCACTCACGATGGACTATTTCGCTTCAAGAGGGTTTGCTTCGGACTGGCGTCGGCGCCATCAGCGTTCCAGAAAATGATGCACATGATCTTGAAAGGGTGCAAATGTGTCCTATTTTACATTGATGACATCATCGTGTATGGGCGATCCCGAGAGGACCATTTGGGAAACTTGCGCGCTGTATTGCAACGTCTTTCTGATGCTGGCCTCCGGCTCAACAACAAGTGTGTCTTTGACGTGGCAGAGTTGACTTTTCTAGGTCACGTTGTGAGCGCCAAAGGATTATTTCCGTTGATGTCATCCATTGAGGCGATAACAAAGGCACCATCACCTACAAATATTAACGAACTCCGCTCGCTACTGGGGCTTGCAGGCTTCTATTCCAAGTTCATTCCTCATTTTTCGGATGTTGTCGAGCCAATGCGCGCCTTGCTACGAGGACAAGCCTCTTTCGTTTGGAGTGCGGCAGCACAGAGCAGTTTGGAGCGCCTGAAATCTCTGCTCACATCTTGCGAAGTGCTTCATCTTTTCGATCCTCACTTGCCTGTGTTCGTTACAACTGATGCTTCAGGATATGGATTAGGTGCAGTACTTCAGCAGGACAACGGGACCTCACTGCAAACTGTCGCATTCGCCTCCCGCACACTTCAACCGCATGAGCGGAAATACTCAGTCGGCGAACGTGAGGCCCTTGCCTGCGTCTGGGCTTGCGAACACTGGCACGTTTATCTATGGGGACGACCTTTCATCTTACGAACGGATCACGCAGCGCTGGTTACGCTCCTTTCGACGAAAGGCACCGGTCACCGACCATTAAGGATTGCGCGCTGGTCCTCACGGTTGCTCTGCTACAACTATACCGTCGAATACAGGAAAGGTAGCGAAAACGTCGTGGCTGACGCTCTCTCCAGGCTACCCGTCCAGAGTTTAATCCGCGATGCACCAGAAGAGGAATTTATCTGTTTGTTGTCTCCCGTAGTTACCATGCCAGAACTTCAAGAAGCAAGTGCCAATGATCAGATTATCTGTGAAGTTAAGCACTTCACGACTACTTCTTGGCCTGACAAGAAATCACTGTCAAAAGAATTGCTACCTTACTTTTACGTGAAGGCTGAACTCTCTGTCGTAAGTGATATCCTATGCCGGGGTGACAGGATTGTCGTGCCTGCAACTTTGACACGCCGCCTTATGGATCTGGCCCACGAGTCACACCCAGGCATTAGTCGTACCAAAGCTCGCCTGAGAGAGTCCTATTGGTGGCCATGCATGGATAGTCACATTGAAGAACTGGTGCGCACATGCGTGATTTGCCAGTCTTGTGACAAGTCCGCACGTACCTTTCCAGCGCCACTGCAACCTGTTCCTCTTCCTGACGCGGCGTGGGAAAAAATTGCCATCGACATTGTGGGACCATTCTCGCAAGCTTCGGCCGACTACCGTTATGCAATTACTGCCATTGACTATTATAGCAAGTGGCCTGAAGTGGCGTTCGTGCGAGATGCGACCACTTCTACAGTGAAGAAGTTTTTACTTGAACTTTTTGCGCGAGAAGGCTACCCACGTAGTATTGTATCCGATCATGGACCACAGTTCTCTTCAGCAAGCTTTGACGAGTTTCTCACGGAGCGTGGAATAACGCACTACAACTCTTCCGTGTATTACCCACAAGCTAACGGCTTGGTGGAAAGATTCAATAGGGTGCTGAAGTCGTACATTCAACTAGCCCTGCTTGAACGTCGTGACGTACGAACAGCCATGCTTGATTACCTGCAAGTATATCGCTGTACGCCTCACGCGACTACTGGTGCGACACCCGCTGTTCTTCTTCATCGACGCCAACCTCGCACCAGACTTGACATATTGGGATTGCCCGACAGATGCTTCAGCACGGACCCGTCAAGGGCGATTGAACAGTTGCGAGAGCGCGTACAAAACAAGCAAATGATCTCGAAGAGCTACACCGATGAAAAACGTGGAGCCAAGGAACCCAGTTTCGTCGTTGGTGATTACGTGCGCGTTAAGACAACTGCAGCTCACGGTAAGCTGTCTTCACAATTCTCCGCGCCCAAGAAGATCATTGGAAAACGTGGACCGGCCTCGTACCTCTTGGAAGATGGGCGTGTGTGGAACGCATCCAAGTTAATCGCAGTTCACCCCGGAGCGGTCAACAAAATGAAATCGGGCACCCCTGCTGTTATGAACTGGACACCTGCATTTAATCGGTCTTCTCATGCATTACAGCCTGAAACCTCTGCTCTTATGAACTGGTCCCCTGCATCTGATCGGTCATCTAGTGCGCCCCAATGGGACACATCAAGAGCGGATGGTCATGAAAGGGCAGACCCCGTATCATCTCCACCAGACGGCACGCAAGCTTTGACCAGTCCAGGATTTAATGCGCCTGCAAGGAAAAGCAAGCGTAAAAAGAAGACCCCAAAGAAATTGAAGGACTTCATTAGGAAGTAGACAAAAACAGTTTTGTGTGTTTCTACCATTTATTTTTTATTTTATTTTATTTTATTTTTTTTTTTGCAAGAGGGGATATGTGGTATAAGGCGTCGCTACCGACTACAGCGCTGTGCGGTGGCACGCGCTCGGGGGCCGCCACGGAGAGAAGAAGAAGATGGAATAAACAAGATGTCTCCGTTTATGCTGTGCTATTCATTATGTACGATGTAACAGACTGTTCGGCGCTTTGCGAAAGCGGGCAACGTGACAAAGCGTCGGCATCTTTCGGCTGTCGACCAGACCTATATGTGACGCTGTAGTCATACTCTTGCAATCGTAGTACCCGACGGCCAAGGCGTCCCGACAAATTTTTGAGAGACGATAACCAACTCAGAGCATGATGGTCAGTCACTGTTGTAAAATACCGGTCGTATAAATAAGGGCGAAACTTTTGTATGGACCGCACGATGGCAAGACATTCTCGCTCAGTGATGCTGTAAATTTGCTCAGCAGGTGAAAGAGTACGGCTCGCGTAGGCCACGACTTGTTCTTTGAAAGCGTCGTTCTACTGAAGAAGGACAGCAGCGATGCCAAGTCCATTTGCGTCAGTGTGTAGCAGAGTAGGTGCTGCAGGGTCGAAATGGCGAAGCACTGGCCTTGCTGTGAGGCATCGCTTGAGGGTGTGAAAAGCGGCTTCGCAGTCATCCGACCAGACAAAGGGTGCGCTCGTGGTCAGAAATTTGTTCAGAGGAGCCGCAATCACGCATAAAGCGGCGGAAATACGACGCCAAGCCAAGAAAGCTGCGGAGGTCTTTGGGTGTGGTTGTTGTAGGAAAGTGCAGTACTGTGGCAACCTTGTCGGGATCGGGCTCAACGCCATGTTTACTGACGACGTGACTTAACACCTTGATGCTGTGACTGGCAAACCAACACTTCTTAGTGTTGAGCTGGAGACCGGCCTTAATAAACACGTGAAGACTTCGTCTAGCCGTTCCAGGTGCTGTGAGATGCTGGACGAAAAGATTACTATGTCGTCCAGGTAGCAAAGGCACGTCTTTCATTTTAATCTCCGCAGTACCGTGTCTATCATTCTTTCAAATGTGGCTGGGGCGTTGCATAGGCCAAAAAGCATCATATTGAATTCAAAAAGCCCATCTGGCGTAGCAAACACAATCTTCTCTTTATCAGACTCGTGCATTGGAATCTTCCAATAACCAGAGCGCAAGTCCAGGCTTGAAAGGTACTCGGCACCTTGTAAAATATCAAGAGCATCGTCAATGCGAGGCATTGGGTAGACGTCCTAGCGAGTAATTTTGTTGAGTGATCTGTAATCAATGCAAAACCATACCGTGCCATCCTTTTTTTTACTAGTATGACATGAGAAGACCATGCGCTTGTCGAAGGCCTGATGATGTTGCGCGCGGACTTGTCGTTGACTTGTTCTTCTGTAAGCTTGCGTTCAAAAGCCGACACATGGTAAGGGTGGTGGTGAATGACACGGGATCCGTCGGTGCCGATACGATCAGCGGTCACTTTTGTTTTACCCAGACCTTCGAAACAAACGTCAAAGCAAGTTTTGTGCTTCAATAATAACGCTAGTAAGGCATCAGTTACGTTGGGTTGAGATGTTCACAAAAAGTGGCCTTGAGAGCAGGAGATGAATCTTCAGCTGGCATACACTTTGAGAATGACGAAGCAGATGAACCTGTGACGACACAAACCGGGGCTTCTTCGGTAATGCTGGTAATAGTGGTCCCCTCTGGCAGAAGTAGTGGTTCTGGCGTCGTGTTGCAGGCGGTGATGTTTGCATGACCACGTAAGAACCGCACTAAACAAGACGCGATGGTGAGCCCTCGAAAAATATAGTGCTGGCAAGGAACAACCACAGCTTCACCATCTAGAATGTCTCGTGATTTGATGGTAAGCACACGTTCTTGTCCAGGAGGCAGGATGAAATCCGCAGCTGTGACTAAATTGGGCGACGAAAGGTCGGCAGCAGAAGAAAGCTCAGTGTCCGTAATACGAATGAGGGGCCGACCACACGAAACTACAGCAGATGCAGCTGACAAGAAGTCCCAGCCTAAGATTATCTGATGAGGGCACGAAGACAGCACAGCCAATTGTACGTGATGACGTATTCCATCGATGAGAACACGAGCAGTACACAATCCGGTCGGGCAAATCGGACTGTCATTAATGCCGCATAACATGGGCCCGGGATATGGAGTTCGCACTTTATGCAGGCGAAAACACAATTCACGATCAATTACCGAAATGGCCACTCCAGTGTCTATAAGGGCATAAAAAAACACCTTCCACCCAAACAGGCAGTAAATTGGCTGGGCGAGACGGATGAGTTGTAACGTTTCGAAAGGAAGCAGCTCCTCCTCCAAAAACTGCACCTTCTAGTTTTCCGAGTCCAGAGAGATCGGTGCGAGACGCAGGGGTGATGACGTACGCCGAAACGGCGATGGAGAACGGCGTTGAGATGAACGAGAAGCATGAGGTCCAGCTTGAGAACGTGGAGAGGAGGGCGACCGACGGGATGTGGACGGATATGGTGCGGGATCGTATTCATCGGGTCTCGGGGCAAAGTCTCTTTTGTAAGCTGGATAACCACGACGTTCATCCTGCTGACGGCGGCGACAGAAATGGAATATATGACCCCTTATGCCACAGTAGAAGCAGACGGGGCGCGGAGGACGCCATGTAGAATAGTGGGGTGGCCTTGGCACTTGCGTTGCCATCGCAGCCAAATGGTCGCATTCGACGTCCGCAGGCATGGTTGGAACTGGTGCAGGAGCCCGTGATGCAACTTTCGCGTATGATGGCGCCGGAAAGCGCACAGGAGACGGGGCATGTGCAGCGCTTGTCATTGATGCCACTTCGTTTTAATGATCTCACGCAGGTTGGGAGGAGGTGGGCGGACAGACGCGATGGTTGGGTTGCCTGAAATAAAGCCCCCCAAGGGCTCGCAATTCGTGCTGTCCGGTAAAGCGAGCGTCGCAGGAGGCGTGTGGAAGGCGCATGGAATAAAGAGTGTCCAGGCGTTAGCATGCTGTGGTGACGTCCCGGACGGTAGTTGGGTTCTGGATAACGAGAGCATTGAATGCCACAGAGTTGATACCTTTCAGTAGGTGTCGGATGCGATCCGCCTCCGTCATGTTATTTTGTGCTCTGCGACAGAGAGCCAGATCATCTTCAATGTAAGACGTATATGATTCGTCGCCCCCTGGATGCGGGTTGCGAGCTTCTGTTTCGCTACCGCAGAGCATCCTGCAGACGTGCCAAATACCTTACGGAGATGCCCTGTCAAGGCCGACCAATTGGAGAAGTCACTCTTGTGGTTGTAACACCAGATTTTAGCGACACCATCGAGGTAAAAATGAACGTAGTGCAGTTTGTGCGCCTCGTCCCAATAATTACACACGCTGGTTCGATCATAACTGTCCAGCCATTTTTCGACGTCTTCGCCGCGAAGGCCGGAAAATACAGAAGGGTCTCGGTGAGAGGTACTCACGGTATAGTGAAGCCTAAGTGGCTGAGAAGGAGTGGTTGCAGCAGCGGACGCGTTAGGTTCTGCCATCGCTGTTGCTTGAGGGCACAACCGCCGACCAGATCGGAGCTCCAAAGGTGACGGGTAGAGCAGGAGGACGTGGGAACCAAAGCATGCTCCACCACTTAAGCGACCACGTCCGGTACGGCAGTAACCAGGTTATATATTTTCAATCCAGATGCACGAGCCAAAAAGACCCAGTCCGCGTGACATATGATGATGATCACTACAATGGTTTTTGTCATACAGATGAATATGAAGTACATAGCGCTCACTATATATATATATATATATATATATATATATATATATATATATATATTATGAAAGCTTGGTAGTCTTGGCTGCGTCAGCGTTTATTTGAGGAAAGACCTCGCAAAACGAACGGGCAGAGCCAGTACACAGACGATGGCGATGATTATGACCCAGAGTGGCAATGAGGACAAAGAGACAAGCTGATGATGGTGATTGTGATCATGCAGGGATGATGAAGATGTAAGTAACAAATGCCCACACTAATTCCCCCCACTTGGAAGCGGACACCCTGGCCGCCGTAAGTCAAAGTGACGGGGAACGTCGCGTGAAAGGTTTCGTGCGACAAATGTGGACAATCTCTGTGCTGTGGTAGCGGCGGTCTGTTGGGGCGATGAGTGATGTGACACAATAATTAACCGAGGAAGTCTGTTCTAAAACAATGTATGGCGCGATGAAGCGTGGTTGGAAATTGTCACAAAGACCAGGAGTGCGAATAGGTGTCAAAAGCAGCACCTCGTCACCAGGTTGGAAAGACACAACGCGGTGGGATTCATCATAGATGATGTTCCGCTCGTGCTGTTTCGCTTCAGTATTGATGCGAGCCTGATGGCGAGACTGGCCCAGGCGGGAAATGTATTCTTCGCTAGAAGACTGACATGAATTCCCATGGCTGTTAAAGAAGGAGACGTCGAGAAAGGTAGTCGGGGTGCGTCCGTACACGAGGTAAAACGGTGAGTAGCAAGTTGTTCACTGAACGGCGGTGTTGTAAGCGAATGTCAGGAAAGCTAAAAGAGTATCCCAGTTTTTTTTGGTCGGGTTGGACGTAAAGGGCTATCATGTCAGCAAGGGTTCGGTGAAATATTTCTGTGAGACCATTTGTCTGAGGGTGGTAGCTTGAAGATGTCTTGTGAGTAGTTCCAGAAGCGCGCCGTACTTCGTTTACCATTTGTGACAGGAACACTTTGCCGCGGTCGCTAAGCAGTACGCGAGGAGCCCCATGACGCAGTATTATTGCGTGAAGAATACAGTCTGCAACTTTCACAGCTAAGCCTGTAATAACAGAGGATGTCTCAGCATAGCGTGTCAGGCGGTCCACGGCGGTCACAATCCATCGTTTGCCAGCAGATGTGACTGGGAGTGGCCCGTAAAGGTCAACACCTACAACCTCGAACGGCATTGAAGGGCACGGAAGTGGCTGTAGAGGTCCAGCAGGTGCAGACGTGGGAAGTTTATGACGCTGGCATGGGTAGCAGGAGCCGACGTACCGCGCTACACTAGAAGAAAGGCCTGGCCAGTAATAACGGCATCGAATTCGGTCAAAAGTTTTTTTAAACCAAGATGACCAGCAGTCAAGTCATCGTGGAAGGCTTCGAGCACCTGAAGTCGAAGAGAGCGTGGCAGTACAGGAACTTAGCGCTGACCATCAGGGTGATAGACGTGGTGGTAGAGAACCCCATTGTCCAGCTTAAAAGTGTACGAGTTGACGACGGAGTCGCGCGTTAGGTGGATGAGAAACTCCAGAAAGGTGATCCATCATGCGTCTGCAGTATGAATCGGACCGCTGGTGGGAGATAGATGTTGGCTCGTCGTCCGAAGAGGGTTGTCTTATTGATGCGAGCGTATGAACTTTGGTAGATGTGGCGGTTGAGTTCTCACCAACGCTGATACGGCTAGTTGGAAGCGGGCAACGAGATAAAGCGTCGGCGTCTTGATGTTTTCTGCCTGACTTGTAAGTTATGTCAAAGTCGTACTCCTGCAAGCGTAGTATCCACCGACCCAAGCGTCCGGACAAGTTCTTCAGTGTAGAAAGCCAGCATAAGGCATGGTGGTCCGTAACGATTGTGAAGTGATGGCCGTGAAGATAGGGACAGAACTTCTGGACCGACCAAACCACAGCCAAACACTCTTGCTCAGTTATAGTGTAGTTCTTTTCGGCAGGGGTGAGTACGCGACTGGCATATGCAACAACTTTCTCTAGGGAAGACTTGTCGCATTGTAGAAGAACGGCTCCTATACCAAGGCCGCTAGCGTCGGTATAGAGGATAGTTGGTGCGGCTTCGTCAAAGTGGCAAAGCAGAAGTTCAGACGTGAGTGCCCGCTTCAACAGGTCGAATTCCGTTTGACATTCTTGAGACCACAGAAAGGGGACGTTGGAAGCAAGTAGTTGGTGTAATGGAACAGCAATAGAAGCGAAGTTCTGGATAAACCGGCGAAAATAGGAGGCGAGGCCAAGGAAACTGCGAAGCTCCTTTGGTTTTTCGGGACGCGGAAAGTGAAGGACTGCAGAAATCTTGTCAGGGTCGGGCCGGATGCCATCTTTGCTAACGACGTGTCCTAAGACTTTGATAGATTTGCAAGCGAAAGAGCAATTCTTAGTGTTTATTTGAAGCCCGGCGCCGGCAAGGCACGTGAAAACTTGATCCAATCGTTCTAGATGCTCAGGAAACGTTGACGAAAAGATAATAATGTCGTCCAGGTAGCAAAGGCAACTTTTCCATTTCAGGCTGCGCCGCATGGTATCTATCATGCGCTCAAAAGTCGCGGGTGTGGTGCAGAGTCCGAAAGGCATCACGTTGAATTCATATTGCCCGTCGGGGGTTGCGAATGCCGTTTTCTCCTTATCGTCTTCATGCATGGGGATCTGCCAGTACCCAGAACGCAAGTCGATGCTTGAAAAGAATTCCGCGCCTTGTAGAGAATCAAGGGCGTCGTGAATGCGTGGCATAGGGTACACATCCTTGCGTGTGACCTTATTGAGCGCGCGGTAGTCCACGCAAAACCGCACAGAGCCATCCTTTTTACGGACCGAAACAATAGGAGACGACCAAGGGCTAGATGAGGGACGGATGACTTCCCGTTTAAGCATGTCCGCAACGTTTTCTTCTATAATTTTTCTTTCAGTTAGAGACACGCGGTAGGGTCGGCGGTGTACGATAGATGTCCCAACAGTTTGAATTCGATGTTCTGTAGTATTAGTGCGGCCCAGCTTAGACGAGCAAATATCGAAATAATTTGCATGTTTCTGTAACAATGCGAGCAGCTGCTGCCTCGGTGAATATGTCAATTCGCTGCTGATAGTGGTGGTAAAGGCGGAGGAAGAAACATGCTCACCGAGGCAAGGTTCTTTGGATGCGATGGCCTGAAGTGGCGTGACAAATACAGGCTCGAAGTCAGCAACACGGGCCACAGTAATGCCCTGTGGCAGTAAGATCTTCTCCGGTGTAGAGTTGACAGCGGTGACAAGTGCCGAGCCATTGCAAAAAGGAATGACACCGGACTTAAGAACTATACCTTTGCGAACGCAAAGTGGTGACGGTGAGACCAATACATCCCCGTGATAGATGTCGTTGGACGTAATGCTGACAATTTGCTCTTGTAGTGGCGGCAGTTCGATGTATTTCGCAGCGACCAGACGAAGTGGCTTCTGATTGTCATCGTCAAGCATTTAGTCGGTGTCAGCGAGGTTAACGACGCGTTGTTCACAACAAATCGCCGCGGAAGCAGATGATAGAAAATCCCACCCTAAAATTAGTTGGTGAGAGCAGCGGGACAGAACAGCAAACTGGACATGATGGCGGATGCCGTCGATGAAAACACGCACATACAAAACGCAGAAGGGCGAATGACATTCCCCTGGGCAGCAACTAACGTGGGGCCATCGTAAGGCGTCATTACTTTCACTAAATGCTCACACAAATCAGCACGTATCGCAGACAATGTCGCACCTGTGTCCACCAAAGCATCGACTCGCACTTTTTTCACTTACACAGAAACCGTGTTACACGGGCCTGATGGAGAAATTTCAGTTCTAATTCCGAATGCAGTTTTTCCTCCACAAACTGCATCGCTTAGTTTTCCGAATGAGTATCAGAAGTGAATGAGGCAGGCCGAAGTGGAGAAGTGGAACGGCGGAAGGGCGAAGGCGAGCGGCGTCTCGTGTTTCGGCTGTTTCGTGGTGCAGACGATGCAGGAGGAGATGGAGACCGGCGCGGGGGAGACGAATAACGCCGACCTTGATAAGACGCCCCGTTGTACAAATCCCGTTCACGCATGTCGTTCCGACGCTCATCTTGCTGGCGCTTTTGGCAGAAGCGAGATATATGGCCACGACAGCCACTGTAATAGCATACAGGGCGAGACGAGCGTCACGGTGGGGAATAGAAGGCTTTCGGGGCACCTGGAGATAGCGCGTTCAGGTGGGCCGAAGGGTCCGGGGGCACGGAATGGTAGTTCACCGGGGGAGCGGCAGCAACTGACGCGTAGGATGGACGCGGCAATGTCGCGTGGGCGTCGCTGGGAGGCACGGCAGCAACTTGAGGGTACGTGGATATAGGGTGAGAAGCAGGTGGCTGTACGGGCGCAGAGCCAGTCAGGGATGTAAGTTCCTCCCTGATGATGTCACGTAAGGGCATTTCCGAAGGCTGTGTAGGTCACGGTGTAGGAGGTGTGAAGCCCATGGACCGCAATTCTTCGCGTATAATGACCCAGATGAGGTCACGCAGATGGCCATTTGACATGGAGTGGTGGTCGCCAATGTCCGGTTGAAGGCGAACGGAGTCCAGCGCATCAAGGCGCTGGCATGTCGTCACGACATCAGCGATGGTGGCTGGGTTTCGCACAGTGAGGGCATTAAAGGCAGCAGGCCCAATGCCTTTCAATATATGGCGCAGTTTGTTTGATTCCGGCAGGAATTGATTGACACGCCGGCAGAGTGCGAGGACATCCTTGATGTATGAAGTGTACGATTCACCGGGATGTTGTCGGCGAAAATCGAGTGTCCTCTTCGCGACGGCGGATCCAATGTCTGGTGTCCCAAAGACGTGTCGCAGCTGCTGCTGGAAGGTAGCCCATTCGGGTAAGTCAACGACGTGGTTAAAATACCATGTCTTCGCGACTCCGATCAGATGAAAAGGCACGTAACGCAGTTTGGCGGCCTCGTCCCACCTATTAGCGGCACTTACGTGGTCGTAGTCATCAAGCCAGTCTTCTACGTCTTCTCTCCGAAGACCAGCGAAGAGCGGGGGTTCCCGCTGATGTCCGTGTATGTAAGTAGGAGGGGCTGCTTGCGGCGGTGCGTGGTTGATGACATCAGTGCCGGCAGGCTCGGTCTGGGACATGCTGCCTGACTGTGGGCGCAAACGGCGGCCTTAACGAAGCTCCAGGGGGTATAGTGGGCTGCGGGAGGTCAGAGGACCGAAAATCCACCTTCACCACGTATGAAGTCTTGGCTGCGTCAGCGTGTATTTGAGGAAAGACCTCGCAAAACGAACGGGCAGAGCCAGTACACAGACGATGGCGATGATGATGACCCAGAGTGGCAATGAGGACAAAGAGACAAGCTGATGATTGTGATCATGCAGGGATAATGACGATGTAAGTAACAAATGCCCACAATATATATATATATATATATATATATATATATATATATATATCAAGAAAGAGAACTTTATTGACGTGCTCGCACTTTGATATAAATTTGCATACGCAGTGTGACAGGGTGACACGAAGCGCTTTCTTATATACCACATAGTTCAATCACACTTTAAAAGGCCGAGGAATGGCGCCCTTAGTCTAGATTCCGTGTCCAATATGCGATGCTCATTTTGCTATCACGTCTCTATCTCTCTCTCTGATTAGACTGCTGGTTAAAATCTACAGATACCACAATAGTTTGTTTAATAAATTTATCATCGGTGTTAGTTGTCCGGATGGAGATGGACTAAGCGTCAACGAGGATACATATATACACGTTAAACAGGGCTGTAGCCGCCAAACACTAAAAAAATACATTCAGCAAACCCTTATTTATCAATGTACAGTAAATATTAAATTACCTCTGTGAAGGTGCGTTTTACATTTGCGTTTTACTGCCGCTATAGCTCCAACTTCCAAGTTGCCATAAGCAAGGCTGATCAGGTTTATGACAGACTAAAAACATTTTTTGCCGTTTTAGTGCGAAAAAACTTAAACATCAGAAGCGATTCGTTGAACTCATCGGCCGGCAACAGCTTCGACAGAGCATCGATGATAATATACCCTTTTCGAAGAAAATTATTTTCCGGAAGCCGCAAAACATATGACTGGTCAATGAATAGTTTGCTCGTTTCAATTCGTAACTGCATCAACAAGGCACAGCAAAATAAAGCATGAACAAGTGATGTGGTATTATAGGGCCCCTGTTCAGCACTTGCCTGCTCTGAAATACCATAGCACAAGATGTGAAAACGCTGCATAGGCGACCCGTATAGCAAAGAACCTACAAAGAAAATTATCACAGCGGAGATGTTGCAAATATCTCACTATGTTGTAAATTACCTCTTCACATTTTTCATTCTCCCGTAAGAACATAACTGAGTTAATACTGTTGTGACCGAAAACTTTGCCTTACTTGTTGGTTTCCCCAGCGTGCCGCCAAGAGTCACTACTGTCGAAAGTGAAGGGGCTCAGCCCCCTTAACTTTTCTCAGTGGCGGGTGGGTCGCGCCCCCTTGCCCCTCCGGCTGATATACCTATGACTACTACTTCATTTTTGAAGGGGTCTGATAAGTTTCTGCATTGTAAATTCTTCTGATATTACATAATATATAGGATTGCCGCTTTATATTTAGGGCATTACTAATAAGGTTTTAGGTAGTAGGCCTGCATTCACTACATTATTTTTCGTCATTCTTCTGAGAAGTGTGGTTTCCGCTAAACACTTGCAAGGAATTCTGTGCTAATTGTCCATGCAGTGGCTGAGGACGATGAGGAATTAAGGCTGAAGTGAGTATGCACCACAGTTAATAGAGGAACAAGAACGATCTTTTGCAATGGGTTGGAGCATTGGACGGCCCACTCGTTACGCTATTCACGTTGTGCGACGACTGATTGTTATTTCGCTGTTGTAAAATGCTTATAAGTCGTACGTGATTGCTTTTCCGACATCGAGCCTGCCTAAGGCAAGCTTGACAACAACTCACAAGCACCGGCGTAACTCAGTGGTAGAATATTGGGCTGATACCCAGCGGACCCGGGTTCAAGCTCCACCGTGTCATTGGTGCAAATTTTTTTTTTCTAATTTCGCGCGATGTGGTTGCGGACACCGGCGGTGGCGGCAGCGGTGGCGGAGGTGGACAACATGCAACTGGGCGTCACCCGAAAAGTGTTCGCATAACAGCTTTTGCTGTAAAAACACCAGGCTTGCTCAGAACGCGCAGCGCAGTCACAGCGAAAGCTAGAATAGCGGCATTTCAGGGCCTTTCTGAACACTGTTCGGGTAACTGCGACGAGCACACTGCTGGATACCCACTACGCCATAAATAATCATAAATTTTGTGTAGTAGGCAAGCATTCATTATGCTATCCTTTGTCATTCTTTGAAAAAGTGTGGTATCCGCTACACACTTGTTAAGAATTTTGCGCAAATTTTTTATGCAGTGGTTGAAGACAATGAAGGAATATGCCTGAAGTCAGTATGCGCTGTGGCACAGTTAATAGGTGATCCAGAAGAAGTTTTCGAATGGGCTGGAGTATGGGACAGCCCGCTCTTTAGGCAATTCACATTATGTGACACCTGGCCTTTCCTTTGATGTTCTAGAACTATTTATCACTCATATTAATGCGATTTGTTTTGCGGCAGCCTGCCTAAGGCCAGCTTAGAAACGCGTTTTAAAGGCTGCCGTGGTTTGTGGTAGAATACTGGGAGGGCACGCAGCGAAACCGGGTTCGAATCTAATTGTGCCATTGATGTTATTTATCGTCGAAGTTTTTTTTTTGTTTTTTTTTTCGTTCGCTACTGGTTACGGACACCGGTGGTGGTGGCGGCGGACAACAACGGCGCCGAACATGACCCGTGTTCTGATCTCATAACAGCTTTCGCTGTGAAGAAAGGATGTGCTGCTTGACAGCTAACTTGCAGTTATGCACCAACGTATGGTCACTGGTGCCAAATGCTCAATCACGTACGATTATGTTGGTCCTAACTGTAACTTGTCCGCGATACAAAACATTTTTATTTTATTTCTATATGGACCATTTTCCTAATGGTACTGCTCTTCCTAATTTTGTAGTGCTCTTTGTCATATAATAATCATGTTTTGTATAATGAACAAGTCGTAGTTGGGAGCAACATAATCGTGTATAATTGACCATTTTCCACCAGTGACCATAAGTTGGTGCATAACTGCAAATTAGCTGCCAAGCAGCACATTCTTTTTTTAACCTCAGTTGATCCGTTACTTCATCGTGCTGTTCCTACTTCTAAATGTTAGCATATACGTAACGGTGTGTTGCACACATCAGTACCACTTCCCGGTTCTGCGTAAGCATATATATATGCAGGATGCCAGACGGCTGCATGTGGCTAAATGCTATCTAGTATGTCTCGCGTTTCTAGTTAACTAAGGGTAATACTAGCTTGTGAATTGAATAGGCACGGAAAAAGTATATTACGCTGTCCAGATGATCCCCACGTTCGTGCACCTTGTACTTACTGCTAGGTCACATTTTAAAGCATAGAAACACGTCCAAACCCCGAGAGCAGTAACACAAATTCAAAAATGTTGTTGTGGCTTAAAACAAAAGTTGTTCTGATAAAATTTTCCAAGTAAGTAGCCTATGAAAGTTGCTAATAAATCTGCTATTGAGCATTTCCTTTAGTAGGACCGCCTCAGTGTCTACAGCAAAACATTCTGCCAATATGCAGTTGTTAACTATCAAATTTCTCCGAAAGTTGTCTTTCTATGCAAAAATCACCAATGTGGACCAGATTCTGCATACTACAGGCAACATAAGAAATTATTAAAAGCGTAAAAGCTCTTAAAGTTTATTTAAATAAAAGGTCCGTCATTTTTCTAAAGGTAAAAATTTGTCTTTACCTAATTTAAGAAGAACGCATTTTTCTACAACGTGTTTTACAAGCCACGGTTTTGAGCTTTTCAAAAATATTCAAAGGATAATAGTGGTACTGGAAAAGTTTTTTCAAAAAGATGTTTTGGGGAAACACTTTTGGCTTCAGGTACATAGTTCTGAATTTTTTCAAGCAAATCGGAGATGGTCGAGCGCCAAGGTTGAGACAGTTGGCGTGGAATCACCCTTATGTACCTAGCGCAAAAAACACCTGACTCAATGCCTATTGAACTCTTCCTGGATGACCGTGTTGTATTTAAGAAAATAACCTGCTTTGAAAACCATAACCTTTTACACCAAACTTTAGCGGCATCGAATATTGGTCCACAACGTGGGACATTGAATTAAACGTTGATGAAACAGTGCTCATGAATAGAACGTGAAAAACAAACCTCAGTGTATTTACCTACAATACCTGTGGTTCTCCTGTTAAATATGTAACGCAATGTTGGTATTTCGGGGTCACCATTTTTTGGGACATGACATGGCGGGGCCACCTTTCGTCAATCTGCACTTCAGCATTTAAAAACATTTTCTTCCTAAAGGAAGCTCACAAAGGCTACTGTGAACGTAAACAAGTGTACAATGCTATTGTAAGACCTAAATTAGAGTATGCATCGCTGGTGTGGGATTGGTACACAAAAAAAGATATACAGACCTTAAAAACGACACAAAAGAATGATACATTTATATTTATTAAATACAAACGGATAGATTTCCTTGCTCAACTCATGAAAGCTTATATAATTGCCCCACTAGCTATCCGCAGAAAAATCAGTCGACTTAAGTTCTTGCGTAAAATTTTTTAACTGTATGCTTGGTAAGTCTGAACCCACATGTTTGATGGCCGCTACAGCCAGAACTATGTGCCGTACTTATAACCACACCCTTAAACAAATTTTTGCCAAGACAAGCATTTAAACAGTTGTTCCTCCGCAGTGTTTTGGATTGGAATGGTCTGCCTGAGTTTGTTTGCGAGGCAGACAATTTTGAGGAAGCCCTTGAACAACATCTGTCATGTTGTATACTCAATTGCTGAAACTGTTCTATAACTTATTGTGAGAGTATTGTATTGTATTGGTGCTGTATTTTATTTATTATTTTGTTTGAAGATCACTTTATGGCAAAACTGGTGTATTGCATGTGGTGCTAGTATTGTTATCACTTATTTTCTTCTGTTCTGCTTGATTTGTGAACCCACTCCTCCCTGAGCCAACTTAGCCTGCAGTATCTTGAAATAAATAAAAACTGTAACTTTAGGTTCGCGCAACAATGGGCGCTAGCGCCTGACCCAGCGGGTGAATGCCCCAGGCCTTCTACGATTCGCCGGCGCTGTGTCGTTACCTTTGATAGGGGAAACAACTCACTCGATAGACCTCGCTGTGGATCACGCGTGCCGCAACTGCCGTAACAAGCAGAAAATCTATGAACCACAACAAAAAAGTCACAGCGTTGCCGCAAAGGCAAAGCAATGAATGCGATAGCAACGAATTGTAACGCGAAGAATGGCAAGGAGATCAAAACGTGCCCGCGTTTCTCACGGAGAAACGACGCACAAAACATACCCACAGGCACAGATGAACGCAAATGAGTGCCTCAGTTGTTATTTCGCTGTGTCTGAAAAGTGCGCCCTTATCGCGAAATGGAGTCTGTTCAGTGAGTGCAGGGACCTTTGAGCGCTCCGTAACTACAAGAGTATCGTTCCGGTGAAAGCCTAAGGCGTGCGATCTTCTCCACCGCGAGATGAGCGCATGCACGCGTGAGTGTACATCCCACCTTTCCACGGGGCAAAGTATGCGGGGATATGAGACCGGGCGCCGCCGCGTCGTGATGATCTGGCGACGCGTGCTCGTTGCACCATCTGGCTGATAATGCTGAAAACACGATAGTACCCTCGAGATTGCCATCGGCAGCAGTAAGCGGTAGACGCAAATAGCTTACCGTTTAAACGTTGAAGAAGGTGTTCCTTCGTGGCTCAGTGGCTAATGCTCCGCACTCACAAGAAGGAGTCGGACGTTGCATTGCGCGCGGTGGAATCTTTTTCTGAATTATTTTTCTTGCGTTTTCATATATATATATATATATATATATATATATATATATATATATATATATATATCCAGTGAGTGTCTTCTGTGAATCCAGTGATGAATAGAAATTGGCTTGAGCGGACAAACGTACGAAAACTTTTATTGCTCCTACGTTTCGGCCGGGGTCCGGCCTTCGTCAGGGAATTCCCTGACGAAGGCCGGACCCCGGCCGAAACGTAGGAGCAATAAAAGTTTTCGCACGTTTGTCCGCTCAAGCCAATTTCTATATATATATATATATATATATATATATATATATATATATATTGAATGTTGAATGAACTTGCAGATAGCACACTTGACGAAGGCCGTGCCACGGCCGAAACGTTAGTAAAGGCAATTTTCCTTTTCAAATGTGATATATGCAAGTTCATTCAATATCGAAATTACCCGGACCTGTCGTGCCTTCTTTTCAATATATATATATATATATATATATATATATATATATATATATATATATATATATATATATATATATATATATATATATATATATATATAGCACAGCGTAATTGAAGGCCATCACCTCTGGTTGATGCCCCTCTGCATGCGCATGTCCATCTTCTTGCTGAGGTACATCACAAAGCGGAACTTGAGGATGGGCTCCTCTGCGATGTAAAACTCGCCGTCCGTGTAGTTCCGACACGTGCTGGAAACCTGCGTATGATCAACGTATATAGTTAAGGGGCACTCCAAGTGTCGACACTTGTGAGGCGGCTATATATGGAGCTGCTTGTGTTCGCAAACCTTTTTAAGTAACTTTTTGTATTTGTATTCAGTAAGTGTTGCTTGCAAAGTAAGATGCCCTAACTGCGCGAGCAGCTAAGCACGGACGAACATGTAGTTTTGGTACTCTTGCCGATTTCCAGACTAGACAACGCTATTTAGTTGTATCTGCTTTTGGGCTATAGGTTGTGCATGCTTCAATAGTGCAGTCGGCGCTAGGAATGCGACCAGGAAGGAACACTCAGGAACACATATACAAAACGTACTTGAACATGACCCCTTATAATGAACAAATTTGCAATGAATAGCAGACCAAGTGGGCACCGTTTCCACAGTAGAAGGTGCTCGCAATCGAGATTACATTTAGTTACGACAGAAAATAACGATTTCAGGGGTATTACGTGTCAAAACCACGATATGACCACGAGGTGTGCTGTAGTGAGGGCTCCAAAAACTCTGACCACCATGGCGTTCTCTGACGCACACCTGTCTAAAGCAAACATAAGCAACGAGTACAAAAGGCCATACACTGGTCTCTACAGCATCTGGCGTAGTGATCTCACGTATTAAAAAATTTTGGTGAATATTAAGCAAACCAACCAGCCGCGGGCACACGATGAGTGCGTCATATCGTGCTGTACATAAAATGCATGCCACTATTTTCATGTTAGCACCTGTAATTCATGTTCACCCTAGAGATCTATTTTGTCGTAGAAATTTTCGCATATATACACTTCAGCAGGCGCCCGCCAGCGCACCGAAACACTTGCGAGGTGATCGAGCTGGACCATTCACGTGGCGAATATTGCTTAGAGCGCGCGGCGGCGAGAAAAAACGAACGTGGTACTTTCCCCGTTCCAGTGAATTAAAAGTACATGAAAGAGAAACAACGTGTTGTTTCAGACTAATAAACTGCACTCTGAGAACTTCAATGTCTCAAGCTTCATTGTTATAAGTTCATTATTAGTGGAAAAAATCAAGTTGAAGTTTCATTTTTAAATTTTTGTGCCGTAATCTCCGCGCGTGACGAAAGGAGATGCACAATGTATTTTTCGCATTTTCGCTATATTGGCTCGATCGAATTTTGTGAGGCTCCGTGTGGTAAATCTATCCCACCAACAGATTACAACGCCCTTCAATTCTGTCGATTAGAAGCTACATAGGATCCAGTAGGTCTCGGCTGCCTTTTACAGCCTGCTCGATTCTCCCCATGTTATGCCTTCTGATGTCGGCTACCTTACGCCTATTTATTAACTTCTAAAGGTCCACTAGCTCTATTTTGTCGTTTACATTTCATGCTTTCATGATTTGTCGTCTCTTAATAAGATTTTTCGTCTCCTGAGATAGCTTGCCAGTGTCCTGTGTAGTGACTACCTCCAACTTCCATTGCTCACTCTTTGATAGTATTAGTAAGATTATCGTTCATTGTGTCAACGCTAACGTCGGTTACATCGTTTAGTGCCTCGAATCTATTCTGAAGCGAAACTTTGAACTCCTGTACTTTCTCTCTCACTGCTAGTTCAATAATTGGCTTCTTGCGTATCAGTTTTTGTCTTTGCTTTTTTAATCTAGGTGAATAGGAGCTCTTACTAATATATGGTCACCACATCGGATCTTGCCAACTACTTCTACATCCTGTACAAGCCCTGTGTGTGCACACAGAATGTCTTTTTCATTTTTAGTTCCACCATTAAGACTTCGCCACGTCTACTTATGGTTAGCTCGTTTTCTCAAAAGAGGTATTCAATATCTGTAAATTATGACGTTCTGCATACTCTACTAATAACTCCCCTCTGGCATTTCTAGAGCCGATGCGATGCTCCCCTACTGCATAGTTTTCGGCCTGTTTCTGGCCTACTTTGGCATTAAAGTCGCCCATCGGAATAGTATACTGTGACTCTACTTTATAATGGTGGACTCTACGTCTTCGTATAGGCGTTCAACAAATTATCATCATAGCTCGATGTCGGTGCATAGGCTTGTACGTCATTCATCTTAACCCTTTTTTAAAATTAATTATGACACTTGCCACCCTCTTACTGATGCTATAGCATGCCTTTATGTTGCCAGCGATATTCTTGTGTATAAGAAACCCCCACTCTAGTTCTTTTCGGTTGAATAATCCACGGTAGCATAGAAGGTGTTCGTTCTTAAGCACTGTATGAGCCTCTTGTGCCCTCCTAACTTCGCTGAGCCCTATTAAATCCTCTTTACCACTCTCTGATTCCTCGAGTCGCATAGCTAGACTAGCCTCACTAGTTCGTGTTCTAACGTTGAATGTAGCCAAGTTCAGATTCCAATGGCAGCCTGTCTGGGCCCAGAGATTCTTAGCACCCTGTGCAGCGTCACAGGTCTGACCGCCACTTTGGAGTTGCTTCGCAGAGGCTGGGGACTGAGGACCAGGGTTTATTGCTATATTTATGGGAGGTTGTGGCGAGGTACAACACCAGGATGACCAATCCTGCTCTGATGAGGGAGTGCATTAGCGGTAGCTGGCCGCCAGTGACTTCCGGTTGAATCCGCAGATTTTCGCGAAGTAGAAAAAAAAACGGCAGCATATACACGGAGTGAATGATGGATAGTGGGGCGAAGCATCCGTCCGTCTATTCGTTCTTGCTTCCGTCCATACATGCGTGCGTCTGTGTGGTTGCCCGTGCGTCCATCCGCCCGTCCATGCGTGCGTCGGCACGTTCATCTGTGCGTCCGTCCATGCTTTCGTCCATGCTTCCAATCCTGCGTCCGTCCATGTGTCCATCCGTCCATGCAGCCATCCGTGCGTCCGTCCATGCACCTGTCTGTGTGTCCGTTTGTCCGCCTATTCAACACTCCAAGTACCACCATCTTGCAACTTTTCATCATATTGTTACGGGTAACCTATTTAATAAATTAAATACGAGGCACCGTGCTCGGCGAACAAGATGGCGACAGTTCATCAACAACCAGCTACCAACGTCGTCTTTCTCTTTCTTGCAGCAAGGCTGTGCCGGCTGTTGTGTATCATAACCCCCCGACGGTAGAAGCACGGTCTCGGTGCTTGAGCAACTCGGATGCGGTAGAAGGAAAGTGATAAGGCTTGAGTCAAGCTATGTGCACGATGTCACTCGAAGGTGACGATGATGACGTTGAATCGGCTGGAACGATCTCGTATGTAACGTCAGTCACCTGGTGAACGACGCGGTATGGTCCAGTGTAGCGTGACAGCAGTTTTTCAGAAAGCCCTACACGACGAGTGGTAGACCAAAGGAAGACAGGGAACCCGGTGAAAAGTGCACGTTTCGATGATGGGAATTAAAGAGCTGTCTTTGGTGCTTCTGTGAGGCCTGCAGGTGGCTGCAGGCGAGTTGGCGTGCGTGGCCGGCTCGCGCGACGGCTTCGCCGGCATACTCAGTTACCGAGGGCAGCAAGGTGTCAAATAGTAGGGCGGGTTCTCGGCCGTATAGAAGATAGAATGGTGGATAGCCGGCAGTGTCGTAACGTGAAGAATTATATGCGAACGTCACAAATGGCAAATGAACGTCCCAGTCCTGGTGGTCAGCCGCTACGTATTTAGGAAGCATGTCGGTTATGGTGCGGTTGAGGCGCTCCGTAAGACCGTTCGTTTGCGGATGGTACGAAGTGGCAAACTTGTGCTTGGCAGAGCAAGAGCACAGGATTTCATCAACGACAGCTCATAGGAAGGTCCGGCCCCGGCCAGTGAGAAGTTGGCGTGGAGCTCCGTGTACTAAAATAATATCATATACCAGAAAGTCCGCCACATCGGTTGCGCAACTCGTGGGATGTGCTCGTGTGATAGCGTACCGTGTCGCATAGTCAGTGGCGACAGCGATCCATTTGTTGCCTGAGCTGGAGATCGGGAATGGGCCAAGCAGGTCGAGGCCAACTCGAAAAGAAGGTTCAATGGGAATGTCGATCGGCTGAAGGAATCTAGCTGGTAGGGAAGATGGCTTTTTGCGGCGCTGGCAGGGCTCACAAGCGACGACGTAACGTCTAACAGAGCGGGCAAGACCAGACCAAAAGAAACGACGACGTACACGGTCGTATGTGCGAGAGACGACCAAGTGGCCCGCCAAAGGAGCGTCATGAAGTTGGTTGAGAACAGTCGCACGAATATGTGCTGGTACGACGGGGAGCAAGTCATGGCCATGTGGATCGAGGTTACGGCGATACAGGATGCCGTCTTTTACCAGGAACATTTGTAGAAATGCGTCGCGAGGCATTGCTCAAGCTTGTCAATGATGGTTCGCAGGGAAGCATCCCAGCGTTGTTCGTGGCCAAGGTTGAGTAGCTGCGTCACAGACAAAAGGTCTGGAAAGGTGTCAGTATGGGCAGCCTCTTTCACAGCGTAGCGTGATAAACAATCCGCATCTTGATATGACCACCCTGTTTTGTACGATACGGTGAACGTGTATTCTTGTAATCGTAGGGACCAACGAGCGAGGCGTCCTGTGCGATCCTTGAGTGAGGCCAGCCAGCAGAGCGCGGGGTGGTCGTTGACTGCCTGGAATGAACGCCCGTATAAGTATGGGTGAAAATTGGTGACTACCCACACAAGAGCGAGACAATCACGCTCCGTGATTGAATAGTTGCCCTCGGCGGTAGATAGCAGTCGGCGTGCATATGCTATAACACGGTCATGTCCGCGTTGGTGTTGCAATAGCATTGCCCCGATGCCGTGCCCACTAGCGTCAGTGCGAACCTCAGTTGAAGCTGATGGATCGAAATGAGCTAAAATCGGCGGTGTTGTAAGGAGCGTCGTGAGCTGGAAAAAAGATGAGGCTTGATCAGTGCCCCAGAAAAACGGGGTGTCCTTCTTCAGGAAGTTTGTGAGTGGGCACGCAATGATGGTGAAGTCCTCAACAAACCGTCGAAAGTAGGAGCACAAGCCCACAAAACTGCGAACGTCCTTTGTTGACTTCGGAAGAGGAAAGTCCGTGACGGCGCGAATTTTCTCGCGATCCGGTTGGACTCCTGCGGCATTGACGATGTGGTCAAGAACGGTTATTGGACGACGAGCAAAGTGGCATTTCGACGAGTTAAGTTGAAGTCCGGCTCGACGAAAAACTTCAAGAATCGCCGATAAACGCTTGAAATGGGAGTCGAATGTGGGCGAGAAAACGATAATGTCGTCTAAATACCATAAGCAGGTTGACCATTTAAACCCTTGGACCAATGAGTCTATCATTCTTTCGAATGTGACCGGCGCATTACAGAGACCAAAGGGCATAACTTTGAAGTGATAAAGGCCGTCAGGAGTGACGAATGTGGTCTTCTCACGGTCCTTCTCGTCCACAGGGATCTTCCAATAGCCAGATCGAAGGTCGATAGTGGACCGTGAGAAGACCGCATTCGCTGGTTGTTGATGAACTGTCGCCATCTTGTTCGCCGAGCACGGTGCATTGTATTTAGTTTATTAAATAAGTTACCCCGCACCTTCACCAATAATGTTACGGGTAACTTATTTAATAAATTAAATACGATGCACCGTGCTCGGCGAACAAGATGATGACAGTTCATCAACAACCAGCCACCAACGTCGTCTTTCTCTTTCTTGCAGCAAGGCTGTGCCCGCTGTTGTGTATCAATATATTCCTCATATAGAAGCACCGCCATTCAGCGGACATTCCAAGGACTGAACATGAGTAGGCACACGCACACTTTCTAACGGCTTGCGCTTCGTGTCTACTTCCCACCTTTAGCCACCTCGCGTTCATGGTATATACTAGTTCACTGTATTCATGGCACTGTGGCCCAACGCTCGCTAAACCTTTCTAAAACCTAGGAGGTTACGCCCAGCGAGTATAACGTAGCAACCCTTTCTTGTCTTCTGTGCGTTGTTGAACATTCTAAAAAAAAGGGAGCGAGAATGGAGAAACGGGCTCCGTTCCTCCTTCGGCGCAGCGACTTCCTCCCTTTTGGGCGCTTTATTCGTCGCGCCCTCTCGCGGCAAGGACCAAAGGAGCTACGTTCTTCCTTCAGCGTTCAAGTTTCTCCTCAATCATGGGGGTCTTGCGCGCGCGCATGCGCACGCCAAGCCTAGCCGGCCATGGCCAGTCGCGAGCGATTGCTTTTACCTAAGATTGTTGTAAGCAATGCAGGAGTGACGTTTTCTTTAGTTTTATTAGTGTAGAGTAAAAGCCTCTTTTTTTTATCGTTAGACACTCGCACGATGCTCCGCACACTTCCATTTGTGTCTCGTGTTGTTTCATACTACCAATTTTTCACGAATACAAGGAGCTCTGCTTCCCAAGCAGTCTTGCTTTATCGATTGCCTAAGAGTGTACAAAAATAATGAATTTTTTCGGTGTCAACATACTTGGTAAGCCCACGCATTTTTAGTTTCGCACGGCACCAACAGCACTCATAAATTTAACGAGGTGCGTAAAAAAGCATCACACTTAATTTTCCAACATTCTAGGAAACCTGATACCACTCTACAATCCATGCGTGAAAGCACGATCATATACAAGTGATAGAGTTATACGTGCCACTACCGCCATATAGGTGTTCTTTGAAGTTCACCCCCATTCGAATACGGCCGCCATGGCCGGAAGTCGAACCTGCGTCCTCCAGCATTGTCACACGACACCCAATAAGGCTATGCTACCACGGCAGGTGAAAGCACAAAGGGAAACGGGCTGAAGTTTCACCAAGCGTTTATTCGCCAGACTAGGTTACAACCATCAGAAACGTTTTAAACATCATCATAACTAAACTTTTGTGAAAAGTGAACCAATAACTTCTGCAGGTTAAACCAAATTCTCAATCGCATTCGTTTCGAATTGCCCATGCCAGCACTGAGAAGTAGGAAGGAACTATGCACGCGTGCAGTATGCCTTTCTCGTCCATGATTCTCCTTTGTCGTGAGAAACTCAAGACAAAATGTACTTCTCGTAACAGCTGTGCACAGCAAGTAAGTACTAACGCTCACTCACCTTTGTGAAAAGAGTATTCTGAATCCAGAGTAATAACCACCTCAGCCACAGCGCTAACAACAAAATTGTGGCACGCACTATGATTGCAAGTTGACACGCGAGGCGAATCGCGAGAGGCATCTGGACCAGAAAAGTATGTAGGCACAACATTCTATAAAGTTATAGTAAATTTGCGCACTGCAGCGATAGTTCCTCCACTCAAGTATTAGAGCTGCCGCGACGCCAACAGCCACTGTCATAGCTTACGAGAAAATACCGTCGGATGCGAGTTAATCGCTTACTTCTCTCGAAAGACGCGCGTTGTAACGTACGTATACACTGCTAGGACGGTCGTTACCGCATCACAAACATTGTCATTGGAGGGCTAGTGGTGTACTGTATCCATGGCTAACGGTCACACTTGTGGTAAGCACGTAAAAAAATATAAGCAAACGTTAACACGAAACAAATAAACGAGGTCGACGTGACCACAGAACACCTACCACGGCGGAGACAAAGTTTGGTCTGCATGCTGCGCCCTCTCCAAGTAACCAGAAGAAAATAAACGTTACCTCCGAAATGGCTAACGCGCGGTAAGTGTTTGCGTTCTCGGAGGTTTCAAGAAAAAAAAGTAACAATGGCAGTGGTCGAGAGATGGCGCAGCGTTCGGAATGCCGCGGACATTCTATGCATGGCTTGGGGGTATTCGCCGTCGTGAAAACCTGATAAGCTCTAGTAATTATTCCGTTCATTATTGTGCAACCATTGATAAACTTACGTTTGTCTAAGCATCAGATACAATATATTTACTTGTGCGCATGTTGTGGTATTGATACAAAACGTAAAAAAGTGTAAGAAAACCTACTTGTAACTTGTGCCACTATGGTTAGTCGAAATTCATCGCTATATAAGCTGTTGCGCTTTTATAGTAGGGTGTGAATAAACACGTCGAAGAAAAAAAAATAAACACGTCGAAGACACTCCACTTTCTGATTCGGTGGGAGACGGACGTGTGATGGCTCGCTCGGTGCGAAGTTCTTCGGCGGCCGCTGCTGGCCGTGGTGTTAGGTTCCCTTCTGCACCATCGGATTACCGGTTTTTGTTGCCTACATTGCCGTCGGGTGACAGTATGGAAGAGTGTGTGTTTCTGCACGGTGATTCGGAAAAAAGACCATACCGATTGGAAGACTTTCGGGCCCCGTTGGAAGAAGTGGGACTCATCAAGGCGATCACTGGCATTGGAGCCTTCCAGATGAATTGCATCTGGCAGGTGAAGATGCGAAGCAAGGATGACAAAGATGCATTACTCAAAACAGGTGGACTCCGAGTCAAGGGTGGCTTCTGTGCTATCATCGACCCTATCCAACATGATGCAACCGTGAAAATCCACTGAATTGACTTTGCGGTCTCGAATGAGAGCATTCGACAAGCGTTAGGTGAGTTTGGTGAAGTTCTGGAGGTTTCCAACGACAACTGGACCGTCGCGGGCTTTGAACACGCGATATCGACGGCGAGGGTGGTGCGACTGAAACTGAAGGAAGGCGTGGTGCTAGAAGACTTGCCGCACCCTTTTAAGATTGGAGGGGGCACCGTCCTTTTTGTGGCCCCGGGTCGGGCACCGCTTTGCCTAAGGTGTCACATGCAAGGACATATACGACGATACTGCCAGACTCCCCACTGTGGTGGATGCCGAGCGTTTGGACATGAAAGTCAAGATTGCGTCAGGAGTCATGCCAGAGTTACGAAGACCGCGCTGCCAACAGACGACGCCCAAAATAATCTAATAGACGCCTAAGAGGCTGAGAAGTTGGCCCCTGGCAGCAATGCCGTGGGACCCGACGCCGCGGTTTAGGCAACTGGAGAAGAGACAGCCGACGCGACAACCCAAGACGGCAAAGAATCAACGAAAGAATCCAAGGAGTTGGCCGCAACAGGCGGCCAGCAGGACATTCAAGAATCGATGGAGGAAGACATAGGTACCAGTGGCGAGATCGCTACGCCAGAAGCCAGCACAAAGTCTCCGGAAGCGACCACGGGACGCGGCAAGCGTTACCAAGTGGAGAGGACGGAACGCAACCTGAAACGCCCGGAGCGTCTGTGGCATCGCGTCACGGGCGCTAAGAGACAAAAATATGCCCTCGAAACCCGGTCGGTGTCATCGTCGCCGGTTCGGGGACAGGATCGAGATGCGTAAGGCCCCGGTTTTCCCACTGCACGGTATACGAGACACGGTAAGCGCAGCATTGTAGTTTTCATCTTTGTCATAAACATGGCTAGCATGACTGCGCCTTTACGCATTGGTACGCTGAATGTACGTGGTCTAGGAACGCGTCGCAAACAGTACCAGTTGAAACGCTTGATGCAAGAAAAAGACCTTGACTTTCTCGCGGTCCAGGAGACTAAAGTTAGTACTGAGGACGCGACTGATAGCTTGGTAGCAGAATTTTCATTGCGGTACAATGCGTGTGTGAGCTATGCAGTGGGAGCTTCAGCCGGATGTATTATTTTTGTCAAGAACTCTCTTGGTATTGTAGTGGAAGGGGTCAAAAGTTGCTTACATGGGCGTTTTGTTTTGCGTGACTTTTGTTACGGGAACACTAAATTTAGAGTTATCTGTGTATACGCACCTACAAATTCGAGAGACAGATGTTTGTTTTTTCGGGAAATGCAAGCGTACTTTGAATGTCAGAAATGTGTGGTTCTGTTAGGTGACTTCAATTGTGTTTTGACCCTAGAAGATTGCACGTATACTGCTAAATTAGGTGATGAAAGCGTTGGTTTGCTTAGAGACAGCCTTAATAAGTACTTTTTACATAACGTAGCTCTGTTTGCGATGAGTGGCAGTCGCCAACACTTCACACATTTTCAAGGTTTGAGTCACGCACGACTAGATCGAGCATATGTTTGTTCTGAGATAGTACCCTTATGTCAGAACTATGACGTTTATGCTGTTTCCTTCAGCGACCATTGCTTAGAAGTGTGGCAGCTTGGGCTAGTTGGTATGGCATGACGATAGTTAATGCGCGAGAACAAAACGACGACACAGAGACAAGAAGGACACGAAAGACACGAGCGCAATGTGTCTTTCGTGTCCTTCTTGTCTCTGTGTCGTCGTTTTGTTCTCGCGCAATAACTATCGTCAGACCATTGCTTAGTTTCGTTTGAGATAGGTAGAAAGTGCAAAAAGAAGGTTGTATGGGAAACATGAAAACTGAATACTAAGATAATTACGCACGAAGGGTTTGTAGATAAGACAAAGAAGGAAATATAGAATTTTTTCAAAAACGCAGGAAGGAGTGCCACGGAAACATGGGAATTATTTAAGCAAAAGATAATAATGAACGCAATAGGGCGTGGTAGCTACATGCAGTATCAAGCTCGAAAACAGGAACGTGAGCTACGGGCAGAGCTAAATGATTTGGTGAATATTGAAGCAGGAAATCCGGGCTTATTCACACATCAACTGCAGGTTGTCAAAAACAAAATTGAATGTCTTAAAGAAGATAAATATAAAGGCGCAATTATACGAGCAAGAGCTCAGAGATACCTCGTGGGTGAAGCCCCGACAAAGCGAGCCTTGTCAGATGAAAAGGCATATGCGTGAGCATACGACATACTAGAGATAGAATGGAATGGTAAAATAATGAGAGAACATAAAGATATTATGAAAGCTTTTTAAAACTATTATCAGGACTTGTTTGCTTATCGCGTACCAAAGGAGCCGGGTTTCGTAGATGAGTTCTTGATAGAAATGCCGACACCTAATGCTGAGAACACAAATTTACTGGAAATGTCTATTAGTATAGGGGAAATTGAGAAGGCTATCGATGATCTTGGCATGGGCCAATCACCTGGTCCAGATAGCATTAATGCCGCCTTTTACAAAGCGTTCAAGGAGGATATGGCCGCCGCATTGCATGAGGTTTTTTCAGAGTCTTTAGATCGCGGAACTCTGCCTCCATCGTTTAATCGGGCACACACCGTGCTGATTCCTAAAGGGAAAGAGCAACTTGTTTTACGCAAAGTGACAGGATACAGGCCAATCACGCTAACAAACGTAGATTATAAGGTGTTTATGAAAGTTCTGGCTAGGAGGTTGCAAGGAGTTATATACAAGTTGGTCGGGTCACATGAGACTTGCGGCATCAAGCGTAGGAGCATATTCACGAATATTCATGTTGCCAGGAGCATTTTGGAGTATTGTGATGCTGCGCTTCTAAAAGTAGCTATGTTGCAAATTGATCTAGCCAAGGCTTTCGACATGGTTCCACACAATATACTCTTCATGCTAGCTGAGTACGTTGGTGTTGGTGCGATCATATGTAAAGGTATTAGATTGGCATACAAAAGTTCAACCACAAATTTAATTGTAAATGGAGAACATTCACAGCGCATACAAGTACTTTCCTCCGTGCGCCAGGGGTGTCCTTTTAGTCCTTTGCTCTTCGCTCTATTTTTGGAACCATTGTGTCAGAAAGTGATTCACCATGCAGGGATTAATGTTTTCAGGTTGCAGTCATGTGAAGTGCGTGTTTTGGCATACGCCGACGATATTGCCTTTTTTGCTGTTGATAGAGAGAGTGTCACTTCGTTATTAAAATCACTCAAAGGTTTTGTGACACGAGTGGAAGTTTAATGAACAAAGAGAAAAGCATTGGTTTATGGCATGGTAATTGGGGCCTTACGCCCAGTTCCTTTGGAAATATTCAGTGACTCACGACGCCTAGTCCAACGTTACTAGATCCTGCCAGTTCTCAAACTCCCACGGCGGCTGCCATTGATGCGTGGCCCCGTTTCGTTTCCGCTCACCAGACGGCGCGGCGGCCATGGTTAGCCCGTTGCTGTGCAGCAGGAAGCCGGCGGCGCGCGTTGTAAATGGCCGTTCTTTGCCTTGAAATACTCGTTCAATGCGTCTCAAATTTAAACTACCATTAGGGACCTCTTCGAACAATCGGGTGATGCTTTATGTATTACATTACATACATTACATTTCTAAATACGCATTATTTCAACTGTTACTATTAATGTTAACATTAATTTTGTGTTTTCGAAATAAGTATCCTGTCGTTTTTTTCTATGAATGAGCTAAATTTCCATTTATTTAATGCCTTGCTCTGTGTATCTACTTTAAGGTTGTGAACAAGTGCATTTTTTGTGTGAATCCTTGTCATGCTGCTGCTATTGTATGGGGAGGTGGGACTAGTCAAGCTGCCTTTAAGCAGCTTTTATAGCTTTTATTCCGCCATCCTTGCTACTTATGCATGTTTTGTGTTTATGTAGCAATAAACTTCACAAATATATATATATATATATATATATATATATATATATATATATATATATATATATATATATATATATATATATATATATATATATATATATATATATATGAGCGGAATGAAAAGCAAAGCTATAGCGGCGAAGCTGCCCGCAAACGTGCGGCCAATGTTTGCGGATATTCGCTACTGCAAACAAAAACTGAGCAAAAAAAAGGAACTTTTATTCTCAGTGCCGCGAAATGCGTTCATTGCCGAGGCCCAAGGCACACGCACACAATGCAAATGTTCAACGGCTTCACAATAGGCGAGCTTTCTTGGTGGCGATGGCAACTTTCTCGCGGGTTTGAAGGCGTCGGTTGACATTCCTGGCATAAAAATGCATTCGTGTCACGATGAAAAAATACAGGACCTGACACGCGAAGGTAGGCTTGTGCTGGTCGCAACCCAGCCTCGTCAGATCGCACTCATCCAACTCGTCCAAGACCTTCCAAAACAGGTCCGCACAGAGACCTTCCTCATCAAGAGAAAATGAAATAGATTCATTTACAACTCTGATGAAATGTAGCATCTTGATGCTGGGGTGCCTAAGGCTGCCTTCCTTGAACCTCCGGTATGTAGTTAAGTATGCATCAGAGCCAACGACAGGAGCTTCTGAACTAACGTCCTGTAGACACAACTGGCACTCTTTACGCTTGGTCATTTTGTGTACAACATATCCAGCTAAGTAGTACACAACACTGTCTTCTGGTGAACCTCTGAAGTAGCTGTGCTCATCACTCATTTGGTCAGGAGTAATACATGGAAATGATGTCATGTCCAGTAGCCTAGCTTCAATCTCAGTGCGCAAGTTAGCTCTGTTTGACCTGTGAGCTTCTCCAGCGGTCTTCAATGTGTCTTCCACAGAAACGAGCACAGCATTTGGTTCGACTTGAACACTTCCACGTAGCGCTGTCTTGATGGGTGTGTACAGGCTCAACAGGCGGAAAATCTGTGTAAAAATTCACGACTGTAGGGTGCGACTCATCACCTCCAAATGAACTTGCGAGACCAAAATGCCGCTGAAAGAGAAATAACAATCATTAGAGGGAAAGTCCATTACGTCATTAAATTCTAAATTAAAAGCAAAATAATTCGTGCTACCTCCAAGGGGTCCTGGTTTAGCTTGGCAGTCAACACGTACGCTGCGTCCTTGTTGAAGAGATAACTGATGATGTCTAGCGTAGCACAGTCCACAAACATCTGCGGGTACTCGCGCAAACGTTACCAAGCACACTGCAGCGGGCTGTTTAGAACGGTCGTCCAGCCGTCCGTGTCTGTCGCGACTTGCCGCAACTTGTCGGGCAAACTCCGTCGCGCGCGCCCCCACGCGGAGCGCAACGAAACGGCGTCAGGCGGAGCTCCGCAGTTTGAGAACTGGCAGGATCTAGTAACGTTGGCCTAGTCGTTACCTAAGGGTACCATTGGACAGGTATCAAGACAGTGAAGCATTTTGACTTGGAAAGGCTGAAGAACTGCGCGCGACCGCCGAAGGATGGGGCGGTCGTGGCTTATCAATTTTCTCTCGGTCAGCTGTATGCAACGTGTTTCTGGCTGCTAAAATTATGTACCTTTTGCAAGTACTTAGTTGTACGCGTAAAAGGAATCACAAAGTCCACAGGATATTGGCCACGTTCATCTGGAACTCTACGTGGGAGAGAACATCTAGAACGAACTTGTTTCGGCGAGTTAAGCAAGGAGGGCTATCTCTGTGCCATCTGTTTCTTAACCAAGTAATATCACGTTTCCTGCTCATTAGAGACCAGAGAGACTCTTCTTTGCGTTCTTTATTTCAAACAACGCTGTTACACCACATGCCTGACTTCTTTGTATCTTCAGACAGGCGAGAACGACACACCTTGTCACCGTTCTTGCGCGAAGTTGTGTTCTCATGTCGTTTCTTAAGGACGAGGTTTTCGATAGATTACCTAACTAATGTGAAAGGAAAGCGCCTTATGAAAGACCTAATAAGGAATGTTTTTCCTGTGCCCCTGTACCGTTCAAAGTATGAAAAATCATATGGTCTGACGTACTAAAGCGAGTGAAAAACATGTGTATACCACCCAATGTGAAAACTTTCTTTTTTAAACTTCATACGGGAACCTTGCCAGTAAAAACGTGGCTTGAAGAGAGAGGGATGTATGTACCATGGGGAAGCAGCTGTCTCCTGTGTAACAAACCTGAGACCATTGAACATGTGTTTATTGATTGTAAGAACGCTATTTTCTTTTGGGACATTTTACAGAGGACTTTAAAAAGAGATTTACCTCTTACTCCATATGGAATTCGTTTTTTGCCTTGTGGTAGCTCTGTGCAAAATTTAAATGTTATATTTTTACTTGGTCTTCATTCGGTTTGGCGTAGTATGCTATTGTACAGACACTGTGATGTGAGAGTTCTATCCGTTAACGAGTGTTTAGTGTAAGCTGTTATAAAAGTGCGAGATATGTATAAGACTACCGACTGTGTTGAAGATGTACTATCTTTGTTTGACGCGTTATCACGTATGAAACACGTGCGATAGTGATTGTCATATTAGCTTGACCTGTAGTCAAGAAGGCAATAAAGAAAAAAATGGCAGCATATCCACGGAGTGAATGATGGAGAGTAGGGTGAAGCATTCGTCCTTGCATGCGTCCGTCTGTGTGACCGTCCATGCGTCTGTTCGTGCGCCCGTCCCTGCGTTCGTTCATGCATCCGCCCCTGCGTCCTTTCATGCGTCCATCCATGCATCTGTCTGTGTGTCCGTTTGTTCATCTATTCAACACTGCAAGTTCCACCATCTCGCATCTTTTTATCATATATTCCCCATATAGAAGCACCGCAATTCAGTGGACATTCTAAGGACTAAACGAGAGGTGGCACACGCACACTTTCTTACGGCTTGCGCTTCGCGTGTACTTTCCACCTTCAACCACCTTGAGTTCATGGTATATACTAGTTCACTGTATTCATGGCACTGCGGCCCAATGCTCGCTAAACCTTTCTAAAACCAAGGAGGTTACGCCCAGCGAGTATAACGTAGCAACCTTTTCCTGTCAAATAGTGCTCAATGTACATGCCAGTGGCTGCTAATGTGACATGAGAGACAGGAGGATTCAGCTTTTAATTTCTTACGGCTTGCGATTCGTATCTGCTTCCCCCCTTTAACCACCTCGAATTCATTCGTGATATATACTAGTTCATTGCATTCACGGTCCTGCGGCTCAACGCTCGCTAAACCTTTCTAAAACTAAAAAGGTTACACCCAGCGAGTATAATGTAGCAACCCTTTCTTGTCCGATAGTGCTCAATGTACATGCCAATGGCTGCTAATGAGGATCGCAGCGTGCGCGTTGACTGATAGCCGAATGCTCCTGTCTCTCATTCCCCATTAGCATCCATTGGCATGTACATTGAGCACTATTTTTTATTGTTAAACAACGCACAGAAGAAATCTCTCACCGGCACCACCTTGGAGGTCAAATGTTATACCTATTTCAGGTATGTGCCACTGGTGGTTACGTACTACGAGGGACGCACAGGCCACGCCATAAGGAGCTTCGCCCCTAAAAAGTAAACACGTCGAAGTATGGGCCGTTGCTGCGAATGGTTGATTGTTCTCTTGTTACGTACTTGTTAGTGTATATGTTAGCGTACTTGTTGCCTACTATATGTGTAGTTTGTGTCCATGTGTGCATGTGTAGCTATATGCATTGCATCAGCACATATTAGGCTTCCGGTGTCAGTGAGTAATCCTGAATGGGCTGAGGCGTAAATAATCCGCAAGGGAGCCGTGATAGTGGGTATGACAACGTACGTCGCGGCAGAAAACTTTTTTTAGTATCGTTTAGTCCCTCCAGATGGCGCCAGCTACCACCTGCTTCACGGTGGTACTACTAGTTCACTGTATTCATGGCACTGGCACTATAAATATAGCCGCAAGAGTCGAGGAAGAAGTAGGCGAAATACCAGGCAAGGACTGGGAGTATAGTGAGCTGTTACATCTAATGACGAAGGAGATAGGGAAAGAGAAGAAAACTGTTTGCTGGAAAGGAAAAAGGAAGCCAAAAAGTTGGTGGAACAGGGAAATCCGGGAGGCGATCGAGAAGCGACGCGAAGCATCACGGGAGCATAGAAAGGCAAAAAAGGAGAAGCGGCCGCAGGACGAAGTCAAAAAAAATATGGGAAATATATTTAGAGAAAAAATCCCTTGTACAGAAATTGGTAGAGGCAAAAATTAAAGGTGAAAGTGAACGCTGGATGACAGAGATACACGAAAAAAAGGAGGCCGCGCCTAGGTTTTTTTGGAGCCACATAAAGGCGCTAGGTAGGAAGTCTGTCACAACGCAACAACATATTCTAGATGAAGGAGGAAATCAATTGGAAGGGTACGAAGCGCTAGGTTACATCCAAAAGGTAACAGCCGATTCGTTTCAAAAGAGCGTCCAGGGGATCTCCCCGGTGAGTAAAAGTGTGGCGGAGAAAGCAACAGAGGAAGAGCTAGTACTTGATAATTTCAACTGGAAAAAGGCCGAAGGAAAAATTCCAAAGCGCACTGCCGCGGGTTTAGATGGGATTCCCGTTAGCCTCATTAACGAACTAGGACATAACACTAAAGAAGCATTGTTAAAAGCAGTAGAAAAAAGCTTAAAGGACGGACAAATACCGGACAGTTGGCGACAAAGTAGAATGAACTTAATCTATAAAGGCAAGGGAGAAAAGGACAAGATTCGCTCGTATAGACCACTAACCATTACATCGGTACTATACAGGTTGGCGATGCAAGCAGTAAAAATGAAAATAGAAACATGGGCCGAACATAACGATATTTTGGGAGAACTTCAGAACGGATTTCGAGTCGACAGGCGGTTAGACGATAACCTGTTTGTTCTCACTCAGTGTATAGAAATATCTAAAATAGAGAATAGGCCCTTGTACGTGGCTTTTCTAGACATCACTGGGGCATACGACAACGTTAATCAGGAAATTTTGTGGGATATATTGAAAGGAATGGGCATGGGCGACGACTGTATACAGCTTTTGAGGGAGATATACCGAGAAAATACAGTTTGCATAGAGTGGGAAGGAATGCGTAGCAAAGAGAACGTTGAGGTTAGCAAGGGTCTGAGACAGGGATGTCCTTTGTCCCCGCTGTTATTCATGCTGTACATGGTGAGTATGGAAAAAGCGCTAGAAGGTAGCAACATTGGTTTTAATCTGTCACACAAACAGGGCGGCATGATGATTGAGCAGAAGCTTCCAGGTTTATTTTATGTGGACGATATCGTCTTATTTGCGGACAGTCGAGATGATATACAGCAGCTGGCGAATATATGCGGAAGGGAAGGTGAAGCTCTTGGACTAGGATTCAGTGTAACGAAGTGTGGATTGATGGTATTCAATGATCCCTGTGATCAGACGGTGTCCATACAAGGCCAAGAAATACCGAGGGTAAGCGAATACAAGTACCTTGGAGTATGGGTAAATGAGAGTGATAGATACATGGAGGTACAGGAAAAAGCCTCGGCAGCAAAAGGAAAGAGGAATGCGGCAATAATGAAGCACAGAGCGTTGTGGGGATACAATAGGTATGAGGTGCTTCGAGGTCTGTGGAAGGGTGTAATGGTTCCAGGGCTTACTTTTGGGAACTCAGTGGTGTGCATGAGGGCAGAGGTGCAATCGGGAATGGATGTAAATCAAAGGACTGTGGGACGCCTCGCGTTGGGTGCTCACGGGAAGACGACAAACGAGGCTGTAAAGGGCGATATGGGGTGGGCAGGTTTTGAGGCGAGGGAAGCGCAGAGCAAAATAAGGTTCGAAGAAAGGCTAAGAAATATGAAGGAGAGTGGATGGGCAGAGAAGGTGTTCCGTTATTTGTATAGGAAGAGCGTGGACACACAGTGGAGAAAAAGAACTAGAATACTCACTAGTAAATATACGGCTGGTACTGTAAGCCATATGTCAACAAAGAGCGTTAAGGGAAAAGACAGGGAGGCGGAGAGGATTTACTGGATGGCAGCTATGGAGAAAAAACCGGCTTTGAGTAACTACCGAAAGGGCAAAAATGAAATAAGGAGGGAGGCATTTTACGATAATTCAAGGGGAAGCGCTTTACTGTTTGAAGCGAGATCGGGTTGCCTTAGAACGCGTAGTTATAAAGCAAGATTCAGTAAAGAAGAAGAACAATGCACATGCTGCGGGAAAGATAAGGAAACGGCGGAGCATGTTCTGATTGAATGTGGAGATATCCACCCAGGTGTACGTTTGGGCACGAGCCTACAGGAAGCCTTGGGTTTTAGGGACAACAATGGAAAGCTGAACACACCCGCGATTGAAATAAGTAAGAGACGGTTAGAGTATTGGTGGCAGAAAATTAGAGAAAAAGGACAAAAATAAATATTGGAAAAATAAAATATGGACAGTGTGCCGTAAATGGCAGAGAACGTAAGCTGAAAATTTACCTTTTTTTCCATTAAGATAGAATTTATCGAAGTAGAGGCATTAGGCCAACATCAAAAAAGAAAAAAAAGGTTTTTTTTTGTCGAGCCTGGTGGCATACTTGTCACCACCCCGTTATAAAGGGGACGCTCATAGCATCCATCCATCCATTCACGGCTCTGACGCTCTCACACCTCCAGCTTCTTATAGAAGCTGAACATCTATCTATCAAAGCTGCACTACTGAGTCGGAATGGTTTCGGTGCGATCGAGTCTACGGTTTGGAGGCACATCTCGTGACCTGCGGACCCGTAAACGCATAGATAATTTCGCTACACTATGCGAATCTGCGAGAAATAAATACTACAGTAAGCCTAGCATGCACTCTTCAGGTGAGGGCTCTGCAGTATCCGTGTCTTATGGAGTGAACGTCGCTTCGCTGACCGAACGAAACGTGCTTGCTCCATCGTTCTCTTTCGCGATGTGTTCATCGCCACAGGTTCGTCTGTTTGTTTTTATAATCATTTCGTTCAATATCAAGCTCAGCTGGACCGTTTTTTGTAACTCTCAGTGCCGTGTACTCCTTATCAGTCGAGAATCGTTGCATTTGCTAAGTCTACTCGCTTCGCCGGAGGGCAGCCATGTTGATTTTCATGAGGAGGAACATCTTTCTCCGTGGATGAGGGAGCAGCGTTTCAGCGCGTTAACTAAAAGCCGAATTCTCCTGTCTCTTATTCCCCCTTAGCAGCCATTGGCATGTACATTGAGCGCTATGTTTTATTGTTCAACAACGCACAGAAGAAATCTCTCACCGACACCACCTCGGAGGTCAAAATGTTATACTTGTTACACACTACTACAACGGCTACGAGGGATGAACGGGTGCCGCTCTAAAGAGCTTCGCCCCTAAAAGTAGCTCCATGGAGTGGATCTCATGACGGAGCTGTTCCAGATCTGCCAATGAAACATACAGGAAGCACTCTCAATCCGCCAATTGAATAAACTTCCTCCACATGGAGCAGAAGAAAGTATTACCGGAAGTGCTCTGAATATGCCAATAGTTGACACCCTCAGTCTGGCTCAGCGTGAGAACGCTTCCGCTGTTTTGGTGACTCCCCAGCACAGATGCGGTGAACAAAAGCTCACGTTGTTTGGCAACAAAGCCGCGTGTAGAAGCAAACATATTATTACTTCGTCTGCACAGTCACTTTTCATTATCTTCTCTTTTCGTCAGGCGCCGTCTACCGACTGGCCATCCCTCGCTTGCCCCGAACATAACTTCTTCCAACCCAAGAATGTTGTATGTAAGCTTGTTGTAGTTACAACTTGAAATACCGTATGGGGGAGGAAGTCGCACCTAGGTACGCTGCCGCTGACCCCTCGAGTCGTGCGTAAACATCATGAAAAAATAACCAAAACAACAACAAAACATCATGTTACAGGGAATTCACTTAACGTTATTACATCATTACAAAGCACTATCACACAGGTGTCCCTCCCAAAATGTTTGTGTTCATTCAAACGCGCAAAGTCACGCAGAATACCACGAGAAAGAAAAAACAAACGAAATAAAAAATGAAGAGAAACGCACTCAATTAGCCACACCCGCGCACTGGTCGGACCGTAGCTCGCAGGGTGGACCCTGTTCCGTACATTCCTTGCTGCACCATGGCAAATAGTGAACATTCAGACACCATGCTCTTGTGCCTGCCTAAATTAATAACTTCTATAGTGTTACTTCACAACGTGCCCATTTTGTAGTACAAGTGAAAAAAAGAGAGAAAAGGAAACAAAATCTTCCACCTGTCCCCTCCAGCTTTCTCTGTCCGCTGTCCAATCGCGACAAGGCATCAGCGCGCTAATTATGAGATCCCTTTATGAGAGAAAAGGAGATGTACTTCTGTAATACCAAGGCCCAGCAGGTCAGGCGAGCACTAGATGACATGGAGCGGGTAAGGTAGGTTAGTGGGTTGTGATCAGTCACAACTTTTATTCTGGCGCCAAATAGTCAGATGTCCAACTGACCTAGCACACACACAACCGCGAATTCCTCTCTTTCAATCGCAGACCACTTTGCCTGCTGAGGCAAACAAGCTGCTACACGCCTTTCAGTTATCACAAACCGATTGTCGAGGTGGGGAGCACTTAGCAAAATAACAGCCTTCAGGGTCAACCTAATAGCATTGAAAGCGCTTTTACTTTCTACGCTCCACGGGATGGCGTTAGGTACGCGGCAGTTCGTGAGGTCAGTCAAAGGGCGCACTATCTCTGACTACGCGGGAATGTATTCCCGATAGCTATTAAAAAGCCCTAGCGCACTTCAGAGATCTCGCTTTGTGCGTGGTGTTTTCATAAGCGCTACCACACTAACCCTACCGGGGTCAAGGAAGTGAGACCATGAACTAACCACGTGTCCAAGTACATAACCTTCGCTTCTGCGAGCCGGCGCTTTTGCGGGTTAATCGTTAGACCTACCTCCTGTAAAGACGTTTTTTTTTCCGTGGACGCTATTGTCTTGCTAGCGGGTGGCCTTTTTGTGGTCTGGCAACCCATCTGTTATGCGGGAAGCTCGCTGCTTGCTTTATGTACAGTGGCTAGAATACTAGAAGTGTGATCATCGGCAAGCGGCTGCAATGGGAGGTAGCGACGCCGCTTTGCGATGTTTCCGCTAGGCAGCGCGCGCTGTCGTATACACGTCAGGCTCTCAGGCTGCGCACGTTGTTCAGCGCTGCAACTCGCCGGTCAAACGTGATTCTTTTGCCTGTTTAAGCTATTCTTTCGTGCTGCATTTGCTGTTCGGACAGCCTTCTCGTGTCTACGTTATGTCTTTTGCGGAGTGTGTGCCATGAGCAGACGTCAGAGCCACTGTTTTGTGCCCAGATGCTCAACTGGGTACAAATCGTGCAAGCAGAAGCTTTCATTGTTTGGAGTCCCGAAAGACGACCATTTGTTCCAGCAGTGGCAGCGTAATATAACAAGAGCAGACAAGCCTTTGGAAAACAACGCTGCCGTTTGCGAGCTCCACTTCAATCAGCAGTTCATCTCGCGCCACTTCGAGCACGTTATTAACGGTGAGGTAGTGCGCTTGGACAGAGCTAGGCCAGTACTATTGCCGCATGCCGTACCAACGATCTTTCCAAATACTCCTTTATACCTCTCGAAACGTGCGGCGCAAAAAAGAAACCCCAAGGAGAGATCACGCCGACGCCGACGCCGCTTGTGATTACTCAGAAAAGACGTCGAAAGGACGACGACCGGGAGCCGCAAGAGGAGCCGCAGGATGAACCGGAGTCACCCGACCTTTCAGCTGCGCCCGTTTACGACTACAAGCACGTTCCAGTTCCTTCAAATCGTTGGGGAAGGTACGTATTCAGTGAGGAACCGCCAAATGTCACCTATATAGCTTGTGCACACCTAGCTCGGACATGAGCCTTCTACACGCAGAGAAACTTGTTATATTTTGTGCTAGTGGAAGTGCCATAACACATGAAGTATTTGTGCGTGGTGTGAAGATTTCGATGAATGGGCCATATGAACCAGCTTCTCTTCTGGAGGCTGTTGATGCCATGCCAGTGTGTTCAGGAGCAACCTTGTTGTGCGACTTTCCTTTTGCATCATCTGGTAAGAACTTGAAGGTCTGGAATGGGAAGCTCTACCATCACAAGTGTAAAGGTACGTCAAGTCAAGATGAAAGACGCTGCATGAGTTGCAAGTACTTCAGAAAGGTCCTTGTCAATCAGAGATACCGGAAAAAGAAAACAGCAGGCAAACTGACCCATGCAACAAAGCTTAAAGCTAAAGATCAAACAGTACGCCACCTCAGAAACAAGGTGAAGATTCTCGACCAGACTATTGCACAGCTAAAACTAGAGAATGAAGAAATTGTAGAAAGCGCACTCTTGAGCTAAATAGACAAGCTCCCATCCGAACAGAAAAACGCTATAATGCAGTGTTTTGAAGCTGCATGGCACAAGTCCCGAATTGCATGCGCTACAACCCGGAGTGCATGTTGGAGTGTGTCATCATGCACATGAAGAGCCCACGACTTTATCAGCATGTGCGTAGGGAGAAAATTCTTGTGCTACCCAATCGTACATGCCTCAGAGTATTCATGAAGATGTACGACACATGCTTTAGTTTTAATAAATGTGTCCTCTCGGGCATTTCTAAGAAGACTGCTAATATGGGAGACTTTGAACGTCATGGTGGACTGATCGTTGACGAAATGAAACTTGCAGAAAACTTTGGTGTTCAGCGGGGAAGTGGAAAAGCTGATGGATTTGTAGACCTTGGTTCTTTCACTCCCGGGGCTGACAAAAGTGTTCCATGTGATCATGGTCTTGTGATAATGTTTCAACCTTTGTCAGGTTCATGGCACAAAATCTTGGGTGCATTTGCATCTAGAGGCAATGTGAAAACCCAACTGCTTTCCAAAATCATTTTAGAAGCAGTTATCCTGGCAGAGAATGCTGGCCTCAAGGTAGACTATGTGACATCGGATGGAGCATCTTGGAACCGTGCAATGTGGCATTGATTTGGCATATCTGGTTGGGCACCAGCTATCAAGCCTTCAGCACCTCATCCAACTGACGTCAAGAGGTGGCTTTTCTTTCTGTCTGACTTTCCGCATTTAGTAAAGTGCATCAGGAACAGCCTAATTAAAAATTGCTATAAAACACCAGATGGGCACGTTGATGTTAGGCGAATCAAGATAGCTCACGACTTGGACAAGTGTGCTACAACGTTGAAAGCTATGTCGAAGATTACAGAAGTGCACTTGAACCCCAACAACTCCGAAAAAATGAAAGTTAATTATGCATTTCATCTCTTCAGACTTGAGGTTACACGCCGGCTTTTCTTATTCAAAGAAGCAATCTCAAAGTCATGTTCATATAGAGAAGCGACAGAACAATTTGTTCGCTTCATGGAAAAGCTAATTGTTGTGATGACATCCAGAGCGTCTTCAACGTCTCTGAGAAAAAATTCTGAACAAGAAAGAGTACTGCAGGGTGTTCTAGCATACTTAGACCGTTGGGAAGCCTGCACCGGACCTACGAAGTCAGGCTTTTTTCTGCTAGCTCTGCAGAAGGTCTAAGAGTAACTCTGCAAGGCACTTTGGAACTTTAACGTACCTGTCAGAGGATGTGCAGTACAAATATTTGTTGACTTCACGCCTCAGCCAAGATCCAATCGAAAAGCTATTTCGGATAATTCGTCAGTTATCCAGATGCAACGATCATCCCACATCGACCTAGTTCCTTACTGCCGTGAATTCCCTTAGCACAATGTAAATGCACTGGAGGACGCATTTACATAGTGGTTCAGTTGTAAGAAGCTCCAAAGGGACACTATAGTTGAACTTCTTAATTCAATGCAGACCGTACCATCTGTAGGGTGTGACTCACACAAGCAAGATCTGACGAGCAACATAATTAAGTTTTATGTTCTCACACGGCTTCACTTCTTCACGAAATCTCTAAGCAAACAGAGAAGTTCTGCAAGATAAAGGTAAAAGCACCTCAAATTTCGAAGAACGATGTGATGTGCATCACACTGTAGTGTGCTAGCTTTGTTCCCTACTATGATGCCCCCAACTTCAAATAAAATTTGTAAGAAAAGTAAAACGCTGTTTCATTTTCTGTGCAGTTGTTAATCGAAAAATCTTTCCACTGTGAATACGCAAGAATAATTAAGACCTTAAAAACTATCCCATGCAAAATGTTAAGTATAACAACATTAAAGAAATTGATATCAATGTCACAGTAGCATTTTGTGCTTCTTGAGCTTGCTTATAACCTTGCGAAATGGCGATCCCCCCAAAATGCTGATCGGTTACATTTCTTAGCACCAAGGAGCAATCGCTAGCAGTGGCAAGCTTAGCTGGCCGCGATGTTTGCGATTGATGTAAAGCGTCATTTATGATGCTATGGGTATGGTCACACCATACGGTGATAATGTTTGATGCACTTACGCCCTGCAATATAGTAGAGGCACATAAAATTTACGGTACAAACGAAACCACATCAGCCACAAATCAGCCTTGACATGGCAGCTTCGCTGCAGCGAGCCGCCGAGCGAGCGACGTATGGATGGATGGATGCTATGAGCGTCCCCTTTATAACGGGGTGGTGACAAGTATGCCACCAGGCTCGACAAAAAAAAACCTTTTTTCTTTTTTTGATGTTGGCCTAATGCCTCTACTTCGATAAATTCTATCTTAATGGAAAACAAGGTAAATTTTCAGCTTAAGTTCTCTGCCATTTACGGCACACTGTCCATATTTTATTTTTCCAATATTTATTTTTGTCCTTTCTCTCTAATTTTCTGCCACCAATACTCTAACCGTCTCTTACTTATTTCAATCGCGGGTGTGTTCAGCTTTCCATTGTTGTCCCTAAAACCCAAGGCTTCCTGTAGGCTCGTGCCCAAACGTACACCTGGGTGGATATCTCCACATTCAATCAGAACATGCTCCGCCGTTTCCTTATCTTTCCCGCAGCATGTGCATTGTTCTTCTTCTTTACTGAATCTCGCTTTATAACTACGCGTTCTAAGGCAACCCGATCTCGCTTCAAACAGTAAAGCGCTTCCCCTTGAATTATCGTAAAATGCCTCCCTCCTTATTTCATTTTTGCCCTTTCGGTAGTTACTCAAAGCCGGTTTTTTCTCCATAGCTGCCATCCAGTAAATCCTCTCCGCCTCCCTGACTTTTCCCTTAACGCTCTTTGTTGACATATGGCTTACAATACCAGCCGTATATTTACTAGTGAGTCTTCTAGTTCTTTTTCTCCACTGTGTGTCCACGCTCTTCCTATACAAATAACGGAACACCTTCTCTGCCCATCTACTCTCCTTCATATTTCTTAGCCTTTCTTCGAACCTTATTTTGCTCTGCGCTTCCCTCGCCTCAAAACCTGCCCACCCCATATCGCCCTTTACAGCCTCGTTTGTCGTCTTCCCGTGAGCACCCAACGCGAGGCGTCCCACAGTCCTTTGATTTACATCCATTCCCGATTGCACCTCTGCCCTCATGCACACCACTGAGTTCCCAAAAGTAAGCCCTGGAACCATTACACCCTTCCACAGACCTCGAAGCACCTCATACCTATTGTATCCCCACAACGCTCTGTGCTTCATTATTGCCGCATTCCTCTTTCCTTTTGCTGCCGAGGCTTTTTCCTGTACCTCCATGTATCTATCACTCTCATTTACCCATACTCCAAGGTACTTGTATTCGCTTACCCTCGGTATTTCTTGGCCTTGTATGGACACCGTCTGATCACAGGGATCATTGAATACCATCAATCCACACTTCGTTACACTGAATCCTAGTCCAAGAGCTTCACCTTCCCTTCCGCATATATTCGCCAGCTGCTGTATATCATCTCGACTGTCCGCAAATAAGACGATATCGTCCACATAAAATAAACCTGGAAGCTTCTGCTCAATCATCATGCCGCCCTGTTTGTGTGACAGATTAAAACCAATGTTGCTACCTTCTAGCGCTTTTTCCATACTCACCATGTACAGCATGAATAACAGCGGGGACAAAGGACATCCCTGTCTCAGACCCTTGCTAACCTCAACGTTCTCTTTGCTACGCATTCCTTCCCACTCTATGCAAACTGTATTTTCTCGGTATATCTCCCTCAAAAGCTGTATACAGTCGTCGCCCATGCCCATTCCTTTCAATATATCCCACAAAATTTCCTGATTAACGTTGTCGTATGCCCCAGTGATGTCTAGAAAAGCCACGTACAAGGGCCTATTCTCTATTTTAGATATTTCTATACACTGAGTGAGAACAAACAGGTTATCGTCTAACCGCCTGTCGACTCGAAATCCGTTCTGAAGTTCTCCCAAAATATCGTTATGTTCGGCCCATGTTTCTATTTTCATTTTTACTGCTTGCATCGCCAACCTGTATAGTACCGATGTAATGTTAGTGGTCTATACGAGCGAATCTTGTCCTTTTCTCCCTTGCCTTTATAGATTAAGTTCATTCTACTTTGTCGCCAACTGTCCGGTATTTGTCCGTCCTTTAAGCTTTTTTCTACTGCTTTTAACAATGCTTCTTTAGTGTTATGTCCTAGTTCGTTAATGAGGCTAACGGGAATCCCATCTAAACCCGCGGCAGTGCGCTTTGGAATTTTTCCTTCGGCCTTTTTCCAGTTGAAATTATCAAGTACTAGCTCTTCCTCTGTTGCTTTCTCCGCCACACTTTTACTCACCGGGGAGATCCCCTGGACGCTCTTTTGAAACGAATCGGCTGTTACCTTTTGGATGTAACCTAGCGCTTCGTACCCTTCCAATTGATTTCCTCCTTCATCTAGAATATGTTGTTGCGTTGTGACAGACTTCCTACCTAGCGCCTTTATGTGGCTCCAAAAAAACCTAGGCGCGGCCTCCTTTTTTTCGTGTATCTCTGTCATCCAGCGTTCACTTTCACCTTTAATTTTTGCCTCTACCAATTTCTGTACAAGGGATTTTTTCTCTAAATATATTTCCCATATTTTTTTGACTTCGTCCTGCGGCCGCTTCTCCTTTTTTGCCTTTCTATGCTCCCGTGATGCTTCGCGTCGCTTCTCGATCGCCTCCCGGATTTCCCTGTTCCACCAACTTTTTGGCTTCCTTTTTCCTTTCCAGCAAACAGTTTTCTTCTCTTTCCCTATCTCCTTCGTCATTAGATGTAACAGCTCACTATACTCCCAGTCCTTGCCTGGTATTTCGCCCACTTCTTCCTCGACTCTTGCGGCTATATTTATAGTGCCAGTGCCATGAATACAGTGAACTAGTAGTACCACCGTGAAGCAGGTGGTAGCTGGCGCTACCACCTGCTTCAAATTTTATTTGAAGCAGGTGCCACAACCAGCGCCACCTAGACAGCGCCGGTCGAGGCATCGGTGGAGAGCGTCAGCGCAGGCGGCGTGGTCTTCACACTTCCCCTATTCTAGCCACTGTACTTTAGGTTTGTATAGAAGGTATAGTGCGGCTGCAGTTTTATCGTTCTGTTTTAGTTTGTACGTTGTGAATTTTGACTGAAGTGTTGCAGGTTCTGTAGAAAATAAGTTTATGAGACGTTCTGGCAAGTTTTAAGTTGTTGAGGGTCAATTGTTTTATTATACAGTGCCCGCGAACGAGTACACCTCTATTGATGCATCGTTTTTCTGGTCGAAGAATGCGCAGTATTTTCAGGTCGTTCTTTTCCAGAGTGAGCAACAGCACTTAGAGAACATAGTGAATATATTTTTTGAGCTGTGGTCATCCGCTTTTCTAACAAGATTTCTTTACGCCACGCCGTTGCATCGGCTACCTCTCCTGCATGAAGCCGTGCGTTGGAGTGTAGTGGATCGTCTTTATTTCGTGTCACTGGCGGTTTTTGCTAAGTGCGCAGTAACTGTTGTCTAAATTTTTTCTTATCTCTGAAAAAGTCACCGTATCTTACTCGCCCGTTTGTTTTTGCAGGTGTGTAGTTTTTTTGCAGGTGTGTGTTTTGCAGGTGTGCAGGTGTGTAGTTGAATACAGCTCTCACATCAAATGACGCTGACGTGCCTGCGTGTCCCCCTTTCATCTCATTTTTTTTAATCGCGATATTTGAGTGACAATCGGTGCTGTGGTACTTTGACATGCGATAGAGAGAATTTTTACGTGGGGCTGTTTATCAGGGAAATATTGCCATCGTTGGGAAGGCTGTTGGCAGCGTATACCATCCGTTCATAGACGAGGTTGAGCATCAGTGTCGAAGTCGTTGCAGTTCGTTCGCTTCAGAAGAAGTGCACTGAACATAGCCTTGTACCCGCGGAAGGTAAAAAAAGTTTCCTATTTAAGTTTGCAAGCCATAGGAGCCACTGCTCCTCGTTTAAAAGATGCGGCTTGAAGTGTCCACGGCCACAAAAACTCCGCGTCTGGTGATGCACATGTCATATTTCTTCCGACAGCAGTTGTAGTTGTTAGTGCCCCCCAAAACAGCATAGTGGTTCTCTGATGATCAATTCTTGGTGGTAATAACAATGAAGAAAGACAAAATCCGCAGGTTGGCTTACTACATGATAAACCGCTCGATAATGCCACACATACAGCATCAACACACACACTCCAAGCCGTCGCCCGCTTGCCAGAGAGGTGGAATGCGTTGGTTGCCAGACCGGATCTCCTCGCCCGATACAAAGGTCTGTAGCAGCCAACACCACGTCCAGCTGACGTACATGCAACTCCCAGCTTTCCGAGTACACAGCTATGTCATCGATGTAAGCGCATCAATAGCCTCTATGCTTTTGAAGTACCTTAGTAATAATCCTTTGAAAAGTCGCAGTGGAGTTCCGCAGCCTATGCGTATGGGTCACTTGTATAGTCGCGAAAGCGGTAAGCTTCTGCGAGCTCTCTTCTACCGGTATCTGCCAGTATCATTGAGTCATGTGAAAGTGCTATGTAGTTAGCCTTCGCCACTTCATAAAGCAATTGAGCTGTTTTCCCCATTCGAAAGTTGTCTGGTTCTGTGACGACATTCAGTTCGCGGTAATCAATGCGCATTCTCACCGTACCGTTTTAGCAACGCACTCCACCAGGTGCGCGAAGCTACTTTCAATCGGGTGTATGGAGCTCCATTCCTTCAACTCGAATATCTGTCTTTCCACTTCTCCTCTCAGTGCTACCAGCACACGGTAGGAATAGGACTTTGCTGGTGTCGCGCCTGGGAGCAAATTGATTCTATGCTTTCCTGCTTTAAATATTTGAGGCTTTTCCGAGAAAGTGTTTTCATACTTTTCAGTACGTCCTTCAATTCATGTGCCTGTGAATTCGACAGGTGTGTTCTTCCCTAGAGCGCTGTACCTTCACCATTGTCTATTTCCCTACGCCGTGGACTTGTTTCTAACTGACCAAACTCTTCATCTGCCTCAAACACCACTGCTGTGTTATCTACCTGGACATAGTACTTCCTGAGGTGATTGGCATGATTCCATTTATCTGCACCTTCCGGGAACTTAATGATGTAGCTGTCTTGTCACACCTGCTGCATTACCTTTGCCAGTCCATTCCTTTTAGGTGGCATCTTCCCTAGGTGTCCTGTCTCAAGAATGCGCCCCCATGCGCCCCCATGTCAATCTCTTTAGGCTTGGCCCGAAGGTTGTACTGCTGAGCATACATCTGCTGTATTCGTTCAGCGATTCCGTCAACTGCGCGAGCTGCTTCTGCCATTCGATCACGTAGCTCAGTCAAATATGCACTCACAGATTTATTTAGACATATTGGAGATTGCTAATCTCCCTTCCAGCTTTTCTTCAACATGTTTCTTGGTCATTGGGCCATGAGACCGTACATTAACTCGAATGCTGACACCCCTGTTATCTTATGAAGGATCCCACGATACGCCCACAGAACGCATGGTATGTATAACGGTCCCAATCTCGCGCATGATCGTGTATGACATGTTTCAACATCGCCTTAAATGTTCCGTTCCACCGTTCTACTGGGCCGTTACTAAGAGATGTTGAAAAGCGTACCTACAAATTTCTAGTCTTTCTGTCATATCTCTAGTTAACGCTGCTGTAAAGTTAGTTCCCTGATCACTGCATATCAGTTCTGGGACCCCGCACCATGAGAAAATATCCAACAACGCCTGACGAGTTGCGTTCGTGGTCAAAGCTTGATGCGGGATGACCTCAGGGCACCTTGTGCATAAGTCAATCACGCACAAAGCGTACCGATGGCCACGCGATGATGCAGGTTCTACAGGACCGATACAGTCAAAATACACTGCTTGAAAGGGTGTTTGCGGTCGTGTGACGGGAGCAATTGGCACTCGATTGGCCACCTTTCTACTCACACACTTATGGCATGCATGGCAAGACTGACAATGTTTTTTGATGTCCGACACTATTGTCCACCAAAAGAATACACTAGGAACGCGCTCTTGTTTTCTTTCCTGAAAAAAGGCCACCAAATAGTGCTTCATGAGCGCCAGCACCTCTTCGCGGTGTGCTTCAGGTAACACAAGTTGGTTACACTGTCTCCCATTCAACAGTTCCCGGTGGAACAATAAGCCCATCTCTATCAACATTCCGCTTGTTCCTTCACGCGCCTGTTCCCAGGGCAAATGCGATGAGCTATCCTTTCGTTGGTCTTTTGCGAACATATCATCTTACGTCTCAGCAGCCGCGACTTGACCCGTCAAAGAAGCTGCTCGCGATCCCGTGGGATCTGGCTGGTGCTCCGGCTTATCTTTAACGCTTATCTCATTTTCACGCTCAATTTCACCAGCAGCGTCCTGCTCCGCCATGCGGGTGACTCACCAGCACAGGTGCGGTGAACAAAAACTCATGGGGTTTCACAACAAAGGCGCATGCAGAGGCGAAAGGCTTAGTACTTCGTCTGCGCAGCCACTTTTCATTATCTTCCCTTTTCTTTTAGTGCCATCTGCCTACTGGCCATCCTTCACTTGCACCGAACATAACTCATGAACTTTGTGTTTAGAAAAAGTTTATTTCGACGTAGTACGTAAAAGACAATTGGACATGGTGTCTGTACAACAAGGACAGTAATGAACGCACACACAACGAGTAAGCACTATGTACCGGGAAAATTATCATAAAATGCCCGAGTCCTCGGAATGCCCGAAACACGTGGTACTACGGACAACGCAAACCTACCATAATTCATGCAAGTGGCAATATACACAACACACAGGCCGATATATACACATTATGTACATAAGTTCATGGGCATGAAAGTATATATGTACATCAGGTGTTACGATGAAGGCTATTTACATAATTACAATCTAATGGCATGGAACTCTCTGGTACAACAACACCTTAGAATACGGCCATACACATAAAGGTAGAAGTAAATATATGTTATATGCATGCGACAACTGAAATCTGTTGACCTGGCTACAAGAACCAGGCCAGATGAAAGACAAGCCGCACACGTCTATTGAACATTGACAGAAAACGACAGGACCACTGCCATAGGAATTCGTTTTCCCCAACCATGAACAATTCCTCCAAAAGAAAGACAAGAGTTCAGTGTATAATTGTTGCGAAATTGCAAACAGAGCATGACGACAATGACCAGCTGCAACAGCCTCACATCTGTCACATCTGCTACGCCACAAACAATCAGAAAGCGAGTGAACCGACTACACGAGCAACGACCAGACGTGACAAAACAATTTACTCCTTGTCCTCGGAAACGAGCGTTTACGACTCTCCGAAATACCCTTGAAATTACGCATTGCTGTAGCACATGCTGGTTTGATTCCTTGTACGGGCAATCCTGGCAAGATTGCACCATCACGTTTCCAGTCTGTCTCGTGTTGGGAGCACTCTCCATCCCAGCCGCCACATGAAGTCACGGAGATGGCCAGACAGAAAAGGCACCATTATAGCGCACCCCGAGACATGCCTAGAACGTTCTGGTAGAGCTGGTGGAACCAGAGGTAACAGCAAGGCGGCCATTATATCTACAACGTGGCTTTCCATTATGTCAACATCCGAACAAACCTGCTTTGCGTCGCGAGAAAATGCTACAGCTGTGGAGCAAAAAACAGGCGCGCTACCAACTTTTGGCGAGGCATTAAGTCGTAGATCCGGTAAGAAATAGCGCATCTTCGTGCCTATAGTAGGCAAGATCACGCGCTGGACACTGTTCCCCATGTAATAGGTGAAGTAGGAATCCCAGAGCAAGTAGCCGGCAGCAAACAGTCACGAATGGGAGCGCGAATCATCCACTGTCGCGTGTTTGCGCAAGCGCAGCACGGCAAACTAGCTCCGTCCTACCCGACCAGAAAAATCAGCTCAGAAGGGATTGTAGTGACCCAGGTATTTGAAACGGTGGCTGTACAACATGAAAAATGCACCATGCTCGACCGCAAAATACAGTCTTTGCCAAATACCTTCTCTCCAATAGTGGTAAATTGTAGTCTTGCACTTCCCAGACGTGACGTTTTACATCTTCGAGTACTGAAACCCACACAGAGGTTGATATGCCATCACAGCAAAATGCGAATAGAGTTGCGTTTTTGAATACGCAAGATTGGACTTAGACATGTGGCTGGTGAACCAATGAACAAATTTCAGCATTTCGACAAATTCAACGCTTCACCAAAAACAGTTTCATATTTGGCAAAAAGTCGCAGGCTGCGGGATAGAGTATTCTTGTTCTTCATGTACAATGTGATGTCATTGGCGAAAGCTTTCACTTTCACCGTACCACTTCCAAGTAGTGTAAGGCTTCAAATGTAGGGATTGCTAAATAGTGGGCATAGTAATGGCTCGAGACTACACACAAAAAGGACCGGAGATAGAGGACACCCTTGGCGAACTGCGCAAGTAACAGGGAATGTGGAATTGTCATAGGCATCCAGAAATAACGTGCTATGTGTATTCCTGTATGCTTTTCTGAGAAGCGCAATGAAGCTTTGCGAGAAGCCAAAAATGCCGCCATTGCACTGAATATGTAGCAGTGCTCTAGGCAATCGAATGCCTTTTCTTGATGGAGTGAAACCAACAGCCCACGTGCAGATCGCGATATCACGTACGCAATGACGTCACGCGTATTAAAGGAGAAACTATGAATTTCTCTTTCAGGGATCAAGCACGCCTCATGATGTCCTACTAAAGAAAGCACAAGGCTTCTCAAGCGCCGAATGACAATTGCTGCAAATATTGTGTTATCGACGTTGAGAAGCGTAATTGATCTCCACTCCTCTCGGTGAACTGACGATGGATCATGTTTAGGTATTAGCACAATACGACCATCGCAAAAGCTATCCGGGAAGTCGAAGTTCTTGAAGTAGCAACAAATAACAGAGGCATCAATGTCATCCCAAAAGGGTAAATAAAACTAAATTGGTAGCCCGTCCGGCCCGGTAGCTGAACCACGTTTCATAAAAGACAATGGCTCCTTCACCTCGCCAGCTGATGGACTTGTACAAAGTTGTGCGGCTGCCTCTGGTGGAACCTGAGGCACACCACTAAGCATTGTGAATGTCTCGGCTGTACTATAAGGCTTTGGCGTAGTCGTATACGAGCCACGTTTTCAAAATAACTTCGGAAGAGCGATAGGTCACGTGCAGGTGGTGACGCAACAGGAAGGACTCTAGCGGCTTGCATAATCAACATACTCGACTCTCTGATAAGGGAGCTTCTCGCATAGCGCAGAATTTCTTGGTGGGCACATGGATTACGTCTGCAGTGCCAAGCAACCACCGGCGACGATGATGCTGCAACAAGGCGCTGAAAGCCTTCGCGCCGCTCTCGCTTCCATGCACACATTAGAGGAGTCAGTCGATCAACCCGAATAACAATGTGCAGCTTTGTGGCAGTGTCTGTTAGTTCTTCCAATAGGCTGTGGACCAAAGGGCGCGACAAAGCTATTTGGGTCGCCTCAGCATTATTGGTACCGACCGCCAGGGATGCCAGGAAAATGAAACTTTCGCTGAACTCATTGAGTAGCTGAAGTGACAATGCCCTTGTGTTTTCAAAGAAGGTTTCCTGGGCGCTTACATAATCAGTCGTTACCCCCCTTGCTCACAACTAGAAAAGAAAATAATATGCACAAGCAAGTCTGGCTTTGCTGCGTCTACTCCCTAGGCTACGCATTAGAAGACTCGGTTTCACTGCGCCTACTCGCTAGGCTGTGTGTTCTGGGGCTACCATCAGGTCTCGTAAACTTCACTGCCGGGTGCCTATAGACGCCGTTCCAAAGCACGCCCTTCAACGGTGCAGTGTAGATGCCACTGCACCTTGAGCGCGTCTCAAGATTCTAGACCTGTTATGAAAAGAGAGATGCACAGAACACTCGATAAGCTTCACCGTGAACGTGTGTCATGCAGAACGCGAATGTCAAGACGCCATGGTCTCATTGACAAAGAAAAAAAAATTGACAGATACCACGCACAGTTGGAATCCATGATATGCGAAGCACGAATGCGAAATGATGATATGCCACTTTAAAATCAGCACAACGCTACGAGGTGGAGGTAAATGATGTGATACATGACTTCCGTGTCATAATTATCATGTTTGGATGTGTCTTTTACCTTCGTCATCTATTCACGTCACGTGATACCAAATTTACTATATGTGGAGCTAAGGAAACGGCCGAGAGCATGCTATGAGCGTGGTATATTGTCACGTTCTTACATGGCACGCGTATCATGATTATCTTGTTTGCACCAGTCATAAACCTTCGTCATCCATTAACGCCACGTAACACCACATTTAGTGTATGCGGAGCTAGCAAAACAGCTGCGAGTGCATTATGAAGGGCCAAATATACTCAAACGTAATGATCACGCGCGCGCGCGCTGGGCACAGCGACACTACACGTTAGCAAAACGTGTGAACTCCAGTCTGACGCAACGCGCGACCGGCGTCCGTCGGCGTGGGCCGACACCAACCAGCGTGAAATGCGACATGCTGCATTTCACACCCACTACGTTACCCAGACAGCACTGTGTCTGCCTCTTTTCCTGACGGAGGGACGCCGGACGCGCTGAAACGCGCATGCCTCAAAGCAACGCAGCGTGGCGCGCGCCTGCGAGTATATGGCAGGACCGGCGACTGGCGTGGCGACGCCGGCGTGACGCGACAAAACGAACGCCAGCCTCACGCGCACCGGAAATGTTGTAGGCCCGTGTACTCAGATTTGGGTGCACGTTAAAGAACCCCAGGTGGTCAAAATTTCCGGAGTCCTCCACTACGGCGTCTCTCATAATCAAATGGTGGTTTTGGGACGTTAAACCCCACAAATCAATCAAGCCTCACGCGCACCGTGTCACGTCGAAGTGTATTGACGCCTTGAGTGTGGCATGTAGCCATGTTTTTACATGACACGCATTTCACGATTATCATGTTTTCAACAGTCACATACCTACCCCCCCCCCCATGCCCCGCCGCGGTGGTCTAGTGGCTAAGGTACTCGGCTGCTGACCCGCAGGTCGCGGGTTCGATTCCCGGCTGCGGCGGCTGCATTTCCGATGGAGGCGGAAATGTTGTAGGCCTGTGTACTCAGATTTGGGTGCACGTTAAAGAACCCCAGGTGGTCAAAATTTCCGGAGTCCTCCACTACGGCGTCTCTCATAATCAAATAGTGGTTTTGGGACGTTAAACCCCACAAATCAATCAACAGTCACATACCTTCGTCATCGATTGACGTCACGTAATACCAAATTTGGCAAATGTGAAGTTAGCAAAACGGCCGCGAGCGCATCATGAGTGTGGCTTGTAGCATTATTGTTACATGACATGCATGTCGGGATTATCAAGTTTGAATGTGTCATTTACCTATGTCGTCCGTTCGCGTCACGCAATACCGAGTTTGGTACATACGAAGCTAGCGAAACGGTCGGGAGCGCATCATGAGCGTAGCATATAGTCATGTTGTTACATGACACACATCTTATGTTTATTATGTTTGCACTAGTATTATACCTTCGTCATTCATTCACGTCCCGTTATACAAAATTTGGTATAAGTGAAGCTAGGGAAATGGCCACCAGCACATCATGAGCATGGCATGTAGTCATGTTATATGACACGCATGTGATTATTTTCGGGTTAGGGTTTGTCGCTTGCGTTCGTCATTCAATCATGCCATACCATGTAATGAGAACAAAACCGCCGCAAGTGCAGCAAGACCATGAAATGTAAATCACGACATAAATGACATACATGTCATGATTTTCATGTTAAGACTAGTCAAATATGCTCGTCATACAGTCTTGTTATGCCGTACCAAGTTTGGTATCGATACCATTATTCAAACAGCCAGGAGAGCTAAAGTCGTACGCGGATCGATCGATAGATAGATAGATAGATAAATTGATAGATAGATAGATAGATAGATAGATAGATAGATAGATAGATAGATAGGCTCAAAGTCACCGAAGCTCGCTAAGAAGTGCTTCGCATTTAAAAGGAAAGCACGTCTGAAGAAATACTGGTCGACGATCGGAGACATAGACAGGGAATGATGGCAACGGTAACACATCACATCGCGACACATAAGAAGCTAGCGCACTTGGCATGTGGAAGAGATCCAACCTGCAAGAAGATAAGCCACGTCACCAAGTCCAGGCAGGCTGTGATCCATGTCTAGACGGTACGCATTAATTGATTGATTTGTGGGGTTTAACGTCCCAAAACCACCATATGATTATGAGAGACGCCGTAGTGGAGGGCTGCGGAAATTTTGACCACCTGGGGTTCTTTAACGTGCACCCAAATCTGAGTACACGGGCCTACAACATTTCCGTCTCCATTGGAAATGCAGCCGCCACAGCCGGGATTTGATTCCGCGACCTGCTGGTCAGCAGCCGAGTACCTTAGCTACTAGACCACCGTGGCGGGGAGGTACGCATCAATTAACAGAAGTGTTGTACAAGGCGATGCAGGTCGCTTGCGGTCCAGTCAGGTCGACCCCATCCCTTGTCCTGCACGCCAAATCGCGTATCTAATATGCAGTTAAAATCACCATTGAGTATCACATGCCTACTGTCAAGAAAATGCACATCTAGGTCACGGAAAAGGTAATTGGAATTGGCTGCTTTGGCTACCCCATAAATACACAAAATGAGTAACCTAAATGCCGATAGGACGCCGTCGAAAGCCACTACTCGACGAAGCCCATAATAAAAAACGTGGTGATCACGTTAAAAGAGTCCGGTTTTAAATAATGGATTAAACTCCGCTGAAGCAAGATGTTGTGAATGAAAAAGTAACACTTCAAGGTGAATGCACTTTTAATTTCGCGAACATGACTAATGGTAAAGAACTTTACATTTGTCCAGGCACTGACAGAATATAGGTGGTGCTGGCGTAGTACGTAAGTGCTTTTAGGTATTGTCTTACGTTTGGGGAACGCATCTGGTGCTGGTGAGCGTCTATGCTTTAGAGTACTGACTATTTGAAATTTGTTTGTTTGTTTAGACAGTGAACAATTTCGTTAGGTGCTTGAGGTAACAAAGCGTAGGGCGTTTAATCAAATTAATACAAAAGGCTATTTCGCGTATACTCAGCGTCATACCCCCTCGTAAACAGGTGCATGGCAAAAAGTTATAACAGTGAGCAAAAGAACCGTTGCAACCTGTAAATGTCTGCAAAGTTACAGAGTAAAAAGGTAAAAAAGATAGTAAATTAATGCCAAAGAAAGTTAGTAATAGCTCCTGTTACTAACTTCATGCCTGTGGCTACAAGGTTGCTACTATTTTTTGAAGCGCACACTCAAGGTTCAGTGATTCGGTCATGAAGAGACATGAATTTGTTCGAATACAGTTCAAGTTTAACGAGTGCCTCAAAATGAAGGAGTGTGGGCCGCATAAATGCTTTCAAAAGTTGATGACGTCACAGTGTTTGGGGCGGCAATTGATTGGTGGCGTCACCACCCGCAGTTTGCAAATATTTCTAACAACACCAGTCCTTTACTATAATGTACATCGCCTCAGCAGAGCGAAGATGTACAAGGTTCTCTTTCGAAGACAGTGGGTGTGTTCCAGTACTCACCGTAGACGTCTAAATAGACAGCTATATGGACGGCGGCCACCTTCAGTCTGATTACAATTCTCACGTAGCCGACAAAACAGAGAGCTCCGAGAAGACCACATCGTCGACAAATACGATGCAGGCTACTTTGCTGTCTAAACAAAATGGCGGCTCAGCGAATCACCCAGATAGATCGGATCTCGCCAGAATGGTCGTCTGCACACAAGCAGATGCTTCTCCAACAGCTCGATGTGAGTAACGTATATTTTTTTTTTCAGATTTCAATGCAAAATACGTCAGGAAATATAACCGTTACGTTTCTTTTTTTCGGCTTTCTCTTCTCGATGCGAGGTGGCGCCTCGTCGCGTGAAATCTGTCCAGACGTGTCCTAATTCTTGGACAGCATGGGCTTGGTTCTTTCTTCTAGGCGGTCTGCGTAGACTGTCTGCGTGCTGTCTAAGAATTGGAACACAGCCAGTATAGATCTACTTGTGTCAGTCCCTGTCTACGACGAGCAAATCTCCACGAGAAATGGACTCATATGCAGGCACTGATAGCTCCTTTTAATCCGTCCTTCGGAAATAAAAGGAAATCGTGAAAGCTTCAGCAACACAGATGAATGTAGGAATATATGATTAATCTTCCTGTACATAGCAGTCTTCAGAGGAGAAAGACTTTAAGGGTGAGGCTTGTCGGGCGTTCGTATGTCACTGCGACATTATATGGGGCAACGCTCGGGTAACGTACGAAAATGGGAGATGCAGAAAAAGGTTTAGCACTATTGTTACAGGACTACATCACGCCAAAGAAGCGAAACAGACACCCAGAAAGACGACGTGATTCCGGGGTGTGGGGCACGCTCTCACTTGCCATCTTGGCTTAGGCTTGGTGTCGTGCAAATATATCACAACTGTCACCTCGTTTCTCTGTGTGCCCTTCCGCAACATTTTGGTGGAGATGCTGGGTTGTAAGGCACGACGGAGCTTCGCAGTGGACGCTAAGTTGCCGGTTCTCACATGTCTACCGACAGGGATGCTGCGCTAACAGCCATGTCTCGCGCATCAACGGCGCCCACCTCACCTGTTATCACTGTGACCACTCCAAACTGCGATCCTGGAAACTTTTTGGGCTGTGACGGCAAAGACGTCAATGAGTGGCTTCAACTCTACGAGCTCGTGAGCGAAAACCACAGGTGCAACCCAACTATGGTGCTGGCAAACCCTCTTTAACTTGAAAGGTACGGTCAAGGTGTGGTTCAACAACAACGCGGAAGAGCTCACCAGCTGGGACGTCTGTAAGACGAAGTTGCGCGATTTGTTCGGCCAATCTGCCGTGTCCAAGCAGGCCGCGAAGAAAGAAATTGGTAACCGTGTCCAGACATCCACGGAGTCTTACTTGGCCTATATTCAAGATGTCTTAACCCTCTGTTGTAAGGTTGATACCCCCATGACCGAAGCCGACAAGGTGGCGCACGTACTCAAGGACATCGCCGATGATGCCGTTAGCCTCCTTGTATTGAAAGGCTGCTCGACAGTTCAAGACGTTATTAAGGAGTGCCGACGCTTCCAAGAGGCTAAAAGCCGTCCCATTGCCCACCACTTCACCGGTCTTTCTAACACCGCTGCAACGTCAACTTGCGAGGACCTCCGTTTTGAGACCCAGCCCAATCTACCCTCTGCTGACATTACGAGGGTCGTTCGACGCGAAATCGAAGCGATGTCACCAGCACCCTTGAGGGTCTTGATGCCGAATGATCCTCAGTCCGCCATATCTCTCATGCAGAGCGTTGTGCGCCAAGAATTGGGAAACGTGGGCCTTCAGACAATCTGTTCTGTGCACCGACCCGATGTCCATCCGCCTACCTTAAACACCCGTCATCACTACCGGCGTCCTTCTCCATGCAACCGAGATACAAACGCATGAAGGACGCCTGACGACAGGCCAATTTGCTTCCGGTGCGAACGAGTGGGACACATTTCACGGCATTGCCGAAGCGCGTGGACCTTGCCCTCGTGCACAAGCCCAAACTTCACGAACTTCGACGTAGCAGCCTGCCCTTCTGGCCAAGAACCACCCCGCCGTGATGACTCGACTCATTACAACATGACCGCCACGACCAGTGCCCAGTACAGGCACTCGCCTTCACCGCGACGTGGATTCTCGTGGTCTCCTCCACCACCCCAACTGCACCAGTGATGTTATCTTCGGTCTAGACTTTTTGTCCGCCCATTCGGCCCTCATTGACTGTTCAGCTAGCATGGTGCAACTAGACCTGCACTGTACGACTGATACACCAAGACCACCCCAAGTTCATCTCTGCTCTGCTGAACATGTCCGTATGTCACCGCAAACAGTTACCAGCATTGCCGTAACAGCATCGCCACCTGTACTTGATGAAGACTACGTGCTCACGCCCATTACATCCGTCCTTCTGACTCACAGTGCTAGTTTTTCGCACACTATTAATACGTTTCGGGAAAACCGTGCTTGCATCCCTTTGCTGAACTTTGCTCTGTGTCCGTAAGTGCTTTCCTGTAGAATAGCCCTCACCAGGTTGACATCCTCTCATGATTGCGTCATCTCAACTTTGTACCCCAAGAATGTGCGTCGCCCAAACGGCATGCATGTCTGTTCTTCGACAGAGAGTCCATATTTTAATGTGAAAAAAATGATCGCGGTGGACCTTTTGGCATATCAAGCTGACGCACTCCGTCACGTTCTTAAATTGTACTTGGACGTATTCGACTTCTGTGGCCGTCCGCTAGGTCAAACCAGCATTGTGAAGGACTGCATTAACACCGGCGATGCATCTCCGGTACATCAACGGCCGTACCGCGTTTCTCCTGCGGAGCGTCAGATCATTCAAAAGGAAGTCAACAAGATGCTCGCCAAATACATAGTTGAGCTATCTTCTAGTCTATGGGCTTCCCCTGTTGTTCTTGTGAAGAAAAATGAAAACACTTGGCGACTCTGTGTCGACTGCCGACATCTGAACCGAATCGCTAAAATAGACTGTCTAACCGCTACCGCGCATTGCCGACACCCTGGATTGCCTTCATGGCACTAAGTATTTTCCCTTCATCGACCTTCACTCAGGGTACTGGCAAATTGCTGTCGACGACACGGACTGCAAAAAGACTGTTTTTTCTGACCCCTGATGGTCTTTACTAGTTTAAGGTCATGCCGTTCGGATTACGCAAGCCCCAGCCACCGTCGAACGAATGATGGACACTCTCTTGCGCGGGTTTAAGTGGTCAATTTGCCTATGTTACCTTGACGACGTCATTCTGTTTTCCCCGACCTTTGAAACACACCTCGACCGCATTTCTTCCATTCTTTCCGTTTTTCGTAACGCAATGCTGCAACTGAACTTATCGAAGTGCCACTTTGGACGTTAGCAAATAGCCATGTTGGGCCATCTTGTGGACTCCTCTTGTATACCCACTGATCCTGAGAAATTTGAACCTGTGCAAAACTTCCCTGCCCCGACCAGCACTAAGTCCGCAGCTTTTTAGAACTATGTTCTTACTTCCGACGTTTTGTAAACCATTTTGCGGGCGTGGTCTGAGCTCTTACGGGCTTGCTGAAGAAGGATGTTTCATTCTCTTGGGGTGTTGCGCAGATTTCGGCGTTCTCTAATTTCATCGCGTTGTGCACAACACCACCTATTTTGGCTCATTTTGATTTGTCTGCCCCAACAGAAATCCGCACTCATGCCAACGGCCACGGAATCGGTGCTGTTCTGGTCCAGCATCAAAGCAGCTTCGCCCGCGTTAACGCATATGCTTGCTGTCTGCTCTCTAAGGCTGAGCGGAACTACTCGATCACCGAACGGGAATGTCTTGCTCTATACCCGGCGACAACTTTCTGTGGCAGCACGGCCAAGGCTACGTGGGCGGAGCCTATGCACATGTGCTACTGCGCCAAGTAGTCCGACCGCTTCGACGGGTGTTTCGGTTTTGATTTCACCAGCGCAGTCCGCGTCTCGCAGTCCGCGTCGGCTCGCGATTGCTCGCGTTTCGCTCCAGGAAACGCGAGTCGCATCTTTGGGAACTCGAGAGCAATTTTTAATAATATTGTGACGTGATTTACTGACGCGTGGACCCAGGTTGCTGGGTGAATGATACATTCAATTATTCATGTAATGGTTACACAACTCATCATGCACGTACCGCTTAATCCGGAAGACACTGCGCTCGCTAACACCAGTGAGCTCGCTGACGTTCCGACATGCGGCTCTCACAGACAGCTGCGGGTCGCTTTTCCTTACTTGCGCCATCTACTCCATCCATCTACTTGACTGTTTGTGCTTGAACAGGACACCTTGTACCGCTACAAAGTCAACACAAACGAGCGCAAACTGCTTTTTGTGGGGCCTTCCGACCTACGTTCGAGTGTTATCGCCCAGCTTCATGACGACCCCACCGTGGGTCACCTTGGTCTCTCTTGGACTTACGACCGCGTTCATCCTTGAGTTTACTGGCCGAGGCTTTGTCGCTCCGTCCGCCGCTACGTCATCGCATGCGACCAGTGCCAACGTCGGAAGAAACTCCCTATGAGTTCTGCCGGACTCCTCCAGCCACTTGATCTTCCTATTGACCCCTTCTTTCGTGTTGGTCTTGACCTCCTAGGCCCTTTTCCTCAGTCTACCTCCGGAAACAAATGGATAGTTATCGCTACGGATCATACAACCCGGTACGCCATCACGTGGTTTGCCAACCAGCTGTGTTACATATGTTGCCGATTTCCTTCTGTGCGATGTCAACCTCCATCATAGTGCTCCATGCCAACTCCTCACAGATCGTGGACGCTATTTTCTTTCCCGAGTTATTGACGACCTGCTTCGCTCTTGTGAAATCCGACATAAAGTTATGACGGCCTACCATCCACAAACTAATGGGATTACCGAACGATTGAACCGGGCTTTAACTGATATGCTCTCCACGTACGTCTCCTGTGACCACCTAGACTGGGACGCAGCATTGCCCTTTGTTACACTTGCATACAATTCCTCACGCGACAATACCGCTGAATTTTCATCATGTTATCTCTTACTTGGCCGCGACCCAACTCTACTTTTCGACACCATATTTACGACAGCTCTCAATTCGCCCACTGAATACGCCCGTGACACTATCACCAGAGCTCGCAGAGCACGAGAAGTCGCTCAGAAGCGCCTCTTAGCATCCCAAGAGCAACAGAAGCAACGTTATGACGCACATCATCGCGACGTCTCTTTTTCCCCTGGTTCCCTTGTGTTGTTGTGGACCCCGATTCGGCATGTTGGTCACTCTGAGAAGCTGCTTTCCCAGTACTTTGTATGACCATATGGTGACATTTCGGCATGACAGAATTTTTCTGGTAGGCGATTTTAACTTGCCTGGCGTTGATTGGGAAAATACTATTTGCAGTACAGGATTAAGCACTCACGCGTCTTACCTTTTTGATATAATGTTAAGCCATGACATGCACCAAATCGTAACACAACCAACACGTGTTTCAGGGTCAAGCAGCTCGATGCTTGATCTAGTTTTTCTGAACCGTATAATTGAAAATGTTACTGTGATTGTTAGTAGCGGTATTTCTGACCATTTAATTGTTGAGTTTTCCTGTGTTTTTGAAAATATACGCTACCCCGAGCCTCGGCCCAAATCTGTATTTGTCAAAAATTTTTCAATGGCCCAGGATTAAAGTGTGTTAGACCATCTCGACCTTTCCCTCAGCTGGTTTTGTGGTTCGGATGTCGTCAAATTATGGGATAAATTCAAAAACATTTGCTTATATTGCCTTGACAACTTCATTCCAAAAAATAAGACATGTACGAAAAACAACTCCATGAATAACGCGTGAAATTTTGCATATCAAAAGGAAAATCAAAAGGCTAAGACGAGGAGCGGCTGACCGTAATACTATTAGTGCCAACAAAATTGTTCTCAACTCCGCAGTCGCAAACTCAAAGCGTCTGTACTTTAAAAATACTTTGCCAAACTATATCAGAAATGCCCCACAGAAGTTTTGGCGCTTCCTGTCCAGTAAAAAAAGCCTATAAAACAACTTAACCGCGGTGGCATGCTCCTTGTTGAACCTCTCCATATTGCTGAACATTTTAATGCTTATTTCCAAAGTGTTTTTTCTAAATCGAGTGATCCCATGCCTACAATCCATGTGCCTTCAGCCCCCGATGATGACTTTATGTCTTTACCTGGTGTTGTTTCATTGCTCCTTAACCTTAAAACAAAAGCTTCCCCAGGCCCGGACAAATTGCCCAATATTTTTCTTCGTCGTTATGCCGAGATGTTGGCTCAATTTCCGGTTATAATTTTTCGCGCATCTCTTTCAACCGCAATTGTACCTCCTGACTGGAAAATAGCCCGCTTGGTACCCGTGTTCAAAAAAGGTGACCCTACATGCCCTTATAATTACAGGCTGTGACGAAGCAGGGAAAGCGAGAGCAGACGACGGAGTGGCCGATCGCTGGAAGGCGAGAAAAACGAAGGAGCTCGGGCTGCAGAGAAGATTAAGAAGGGCGCGCGCAGGCGAGACAGTTTTTTTTTTTTGGAACGCCGGCAGAACGGGCGGCAGGTTGTTGGAGAACCCGCATCTACGCGCGAGGTTCGCATACACAGGGCGCCTGTCTTCGGGACAGCGAGCGCCTCACGGTCCTCGCCTGGCAAGACCTGGGACGCGGCCTGCTGCTCTCGGAGAACCCGCACCTACGCGCGAGGTTCCAGATTGTCCACCGCCGTCGAGACGAGCGTCGCAAGGTCCTGGCCTGGCGCGGACGAGCCCTATCTGGCTACCGGCTACCGAGCGACGGTTCGTTCACTCGGCCCTTAACCCCTGCTGCTGCTACGTCGTTTCCACACCGGACATCTACCCGACGACGATTACGTCATCACAGGGACTCTGCCAGCCCCACAGCCTCCTGGTCCCCAGCACCGCCACGTGAGACAATTGACTAGCAGTGTACGCTGCCGCTTTATGTATTTCGTGTGTGTATGCTGTCAAATACAATTGTAGTGTGGTTTGTTAACGTCAGATACCGTCTCCTCCATCCGCAACGCGTCACACGCTCTGCGGCGCGACGAACCTCACCACTAACTTCACAAGGCTACCGCACTAAGTTAGATGTGAAGTTAGTGGTGAGGTTCGTCGCGCCGCAGAGCGTGTGACGCGTTGCGGATGGAGGAGACGGTATCTGACGTTAACAAACCACACTACAATTGTATTTGACAGCATACACACACGAAATACATAAAGCGGCAGCGTACACTGCTAGTCAATTGTCTCACGTGGCGGTGCTGGGGACCAGGAGGCTGTGGGGCTGGCAGAGTCCCTGTGATGACGTAATCGTCGTCGGGTAGATGTCCGGTGTGGAAACGACGTAGCAGCAGCAGGGGTTAAGGGCCGAGTGAACGAACCGTCGCTCGGTAGCCGGTAGCCAGATAGGGCTCGTCCGCGCCAGGCCAGGACCTTGCGACGCTCGTCTCGACGGCGGTGGACAATCTGGAACCTCGCGCGTAGGTGCGGGTTCTCCGAGAGCAGCAGGCCGCGTCCCAGGTCTTGCCAGGCGAGGACCGTGAGGCGCTCGCTGTCCCGAAGACAGGCGCCCTGTGTATGCGAACCTCGCGCGTAGATGCGGGTTCTCCAACAACCTGCCGCCCGTTCTGCCGGCGTTCCAAAAAAAAAAAACTGTCTCGCCTGCGCGCGCCCTTCTTAATCTTCTCTGCAGCCCGAGCTCCTTCGTTTTTCTCGCCTTCCAGCGATCGGCCACTCCGTCGTCTGCTCTCGCTTTCCCTGCTTCGTCACAATTACCCCCCACTTAAGAAGGTTCTTCCCTGTGAAGAACTTGCAGCTGCCACTGGACCCCTTGGGACACCGTAGTACACGCGCACTCGGAGCACTGCACTACACTTCCGAGCTCCGCACACTCGGCACACATAAGAGACACGAAAGTTGTCACCAGTGTTCAGGGCCCCGCACACCCGACACTCTCAAAGGTACTCGCAAGACGAGATGAAAGTTGGTCCGCCACGGTAAGTAATGTGCACCGAAAAAAAAAAAAATTTCATGAATTATACCCGACACTGCGAAATCCTCAAGCCGTGTAGCGATGATGTTCATGCGCTTGGCAACCGGCTCATATAGTCTGCTCCTACATTCTCACTGCCTTTTATATATTCAACGCTGAAGTCGTACTCCATGAGTATGAGGCTCCAACGTAGAACACGGCTGTTGATGTGTTTGGCGGAGTTGATGTAAACGAGAGGCTTGTGGTCGCTTTGTAGTATGAACGTTCGCCCCGAACAAGTAAATATGAAATTTCTGGATGGCCCACGTGAGTGCCAGGGCTTCGCGCTCGATTGTCGAATAGGCAGTTTCTCGTGGTTGCAGTCGTCGGCTAGCGTACGACACTGGGTGTAGCATAGCACCATGCCGCTGCATAAGTATGGCACCTACGCTTGTTGATGAGGCGTCGGTGCGAAGTACAAAAGGCTGAGCGAAATCGGGTGCTCTCAAGACAGGTTGTGTAGACAGCATGGTCTTGAGTGCATCGAAGGCTTTCTGTTCCTGCACTCCCCAAATTACTTTGTTAGGGGCTCTCTTTTTAGTCAGTTCAGTTAATGGTCCTGCTATCTCGGAGTACTTGTGGACGAAATCTCTGTAATAGCCCGTAAGTCCAAGGAAAGAGCGTACTTCTTTTTTCGTCTGTGGGCGCTTGGCTGCCCGTATTTTATCAAGGGTTTCGATCTGTGGTTTGATGATGCCATTTTCGACGTGATGACCGAGGAACTTTACTGACCGCTGACCAATCTCACTTTTCGTTGGTCGAATCGTCAACCCGGATTCGCTAACTCGTTGAAGAAAGGCTTCAAGTGTGGCCACGTGTTCTGTCCACGTCTCGGTTGCAATGAGCACATCGTCGAAGTAAAAGTAAATATGTGGTATATCTGCTACCACCTTCCTCATTAGACGGTTGAAGACAGCTGGGGCGGTTTTAATGCCAAACGGCATGAAACGAAACTGATAAAGGCCTGCTGATGTAGAAAACGCTGTCATTGCTTTGGACTCTTCATGCATCGGGACTTGCCAATACCCTTTAGCAAAGTCGAACTTAGAAAAATATCGTGCCTTCCCCAGTTGTCCAAAAATAACATCAACTCGAGGTATGGGCTCATTGTCGTTCAGCAGTATCTTGTTGAGTTGCCGGAAGTCAATGCATAGACGTATTGTCCCGTCTTTTTTCTTGACAACTACTATCGGCGACTGGTAGGGAGACTCGGATGGCTCGATGATGCCTTGCTTCAGCATGTCTCTAATTTCTTGTTGAACTGCCTCTTTGGTAGCAAACGGTAGTGGATACGGCCGTATGTTCACTGGTGTATCCGTTGCGACATTCAACTTGCACTGGGTGAGATGTGTTCTGCCGGGAATGTCGGTGAATACATTCTCGTAGGTATGCAGTATTCTAGCGATCTGCGTGCGCTGTTTAGTAGAGAGTGCTTCCGATATGTTCACATCGGCAGCAGATTCTTTTTGCTGAAAAGGTACGCATGGTAGATCGTCGTGCTCAGTATCATCAGCCAGACACGCGACTGACGCTTCTTTTGTTGGCTGTGGTACCGATGGTCGTTCTTGATATTTTTTGAGGAGGTTGACGTGAAACAGAGATGTTCGCGTTCCTAAATCAATAACGTAATCCACGTCATTCTTCCTCTCTAGAACTGTGAAAGGCCCTTTCCATGTTAGAATCAGTTTGTTGTTGTCCGACGGGAGTAGCAGCAGCACCTTGTCTCCAACAGCTAAACGCCGTGGTCTAGTCTTCATGTCATAGTGCTTCTTCTGCACAAGTTTGGCTTTCTGCAGCTCCTCCTTGGCTAGACGACAAGTGTTTTCAAGACGTCTCCGCAGGTCAACTACATAGCCGTACGAGGTCTTCGTCTCATCATCTAGATGATTACCAGTCCACATTTCTTTCAATATTGACATGGGTCCTCTGACGTAACGGCCATACAGTAAGTCAAACGGGGCGAAGCCCAAACTTGACTGCGGAACTTCTCTATAGGCGAAAAGTAAAGGCGCTAAGTACCGGTCCCAACTTTTCGGGCACTCTTGACACATTCGTCTTATCATTCGTTTAAGTGTGCCATTGAACCTCTCGACAAGACCATTTGCCATGGGATGATATGGTGTCGTCGGCAACTGTGTGAAGGATAGAAGCCTGCTGAATTCGCGCATTAGGTGGGACGTAAAAGACGTGCCTCGGTCGCTGATGATTTCCTGAGGTACCCCCACTCGCGAGAACATCTCCAACAGTGCTTCAGCGATCCTTTCTGTTTCAATACTTGGCAGCGCCACCGCATCAGGATACCGCGTTGCCATGTCCACCATTGTCAAAACGTATCTATTCCCTTTTTCTGACTTGGGAGATAATGGTCCCACAATGTCAATGGTCACTCTCTTAAACGGTGTATCAATGACGGGGGTTTTACCCAACGGTACTCGCCCAACTAAGTGTTTTGGGAAAGTTCTCTGGCACGTGTCGCACGATTTCACAAATCGTGTGATGTCAGAAAGTACCCCGGGCCAATAGAACTCCTCGAGGATACGGTCTGTTGTGCGTTTTATACCCTGATGGCCCGCAAGAATTCCTTCATGAGCCATTTGCATTACACAATGGCGGAGGGCTGTAGGTACAACAAGTTGTTCAGTTTCTCTCTTCGATCTGAGCTTGTACCTCCTGTATAGAATTTCTTCTTTTGTAAAGAAAAGAATCTCGGCAAACCTGGTCTGGATGGGTTTATCGACGGCCTCAAAGCATTTCTGTAAGCTAGCGTCATCCCTCTGACTTTTCTGCAAGTCACGTGCACTCATATCCAGGGGACTTATTGTTGGTACCGGCAGGCGACGAGAACTCTGTCCGACTGTCGCGGCGACTTCGTTTTCCTTTGATTGCCTCGCAACCGAAGTGAATGCATCTGTAGTATAAGATCCAGTCAGCGATCCGTCGTCCGCTCCCACCCTAGATGATATTTTCATCGGACTAGCTGGACGTAGGTGTCTTTTCCAATCTTGATCAGGATCGGAGGCGTCACGGACCCCTTGGACGTTTCCCAGAACGACGTCATACAGTGGGTCATCCATGCAGATCGCGCGAGTCTTGCCTGAGAAAAAGGGTGAAATAATTCGCACGTCTGCCTCCGGCAGTTTCAGTACCCTTCGATCAAGAAGACACACAGAGGAAACTTTCCCCGTCAGATTGCTGACTGGTACAAGGGACCTTCTCACAATAACCGAGTCGCATCCTGTATCCCGTAAGACCGTAACGGGCTGGTTTTCAAGGACGCCTTCGGCCGTAGGCATAGACTTGTCCTCCCACTTGATTCTCGTACGTTTCGAGCAATCAGTACCTTGCCGGGAAGCCTGTGTCTCCTGGTTTGATGCTTTCGGACCTTCTGCTTGCTCTTTCAGGCAAGAGGCTTTACCGCTTTCCTTGTTAGGGCAGTCCTCTTTGCTATGCCCACTACGTCTACATTTTCCGCAGAAGGCTGGTTTTGTCCTTGGCCCTTTAGTATTTGCCCAGCAATCTGAGGCCTTATGACCGCGCTTTCCACAAAGCAAACAATGTGGTTTGTCCTTTTCCTCTTTCCGTAGTGCGGCCTGCGCTCGATCTGGTGGCTTTTTATGGTCCTTGTCGTCCTTACCTTTACCAAGGTTGACGAAACCCTGCGCCTCCATATAATGATCAGTAGCTTCTACCAGCTTTTCAATTCCTCGGCAATCCCTTTCCCGCAGGAAGATTGCCAACTTCTCGTGGCACTGCGTGATGAATTGCTCTGAAACAATAACGTCTCGCAGAGCTTCGTACGTCCGTTCGGTCTTGGCCATCTCTTGCCAATGGTCGAAATAACCTAGTAATCGCCCAGCGAACTGTCGACCCGTTTCGCAGTCCTCAGGCTTCGCCGACCGAAACTTAGTGCGGTAGCCCTCCTCTGTAAACCGGAAGCGCTGCAACAACGTTTTCTTTAACGTTGCGTAATCCATGGCATGGTCAGGTGCCATTCTGCCAACAACACTTAGCGCTTCACCGGTCAAACAAAGGCTCAGTGAAAGGGCCCACTTGTCTTGCGGCCAATCCTGGCTCCTGGCGACGCGTTCAAAGCGCTGGATGTACGCGTCCAGCTCGTCGCGAACTTCGTTGAAGGGCGGTATGAGTTTGTGCGGACTTTCGTAGCTTTGAGGAGAACCCATGTGCGGACCCTCTACTGATTGACCTGTAGTCACGCTACCCGTTGTCGCATCTAACTCTCGGAGCTTCAACCTTAGTTCGAGAACCTCCTTTTCTGCTTGTAGCCTCGCCAGTGCCTCGGCATCAGCTTCTTTTGCCGCATTGCGTTCGGCTAAACGTACTTCCCGCGCTTCTCGTTCACGTACGCGCTCTTCATCGATCCACTGCTTTAGCCCTGGACCGCTCAACCCCAGTTCCTTTCCAATTGCTGTGAGCTTGTCCGTCTCCATCGTCAACCGTCAGACCCGCATAAGCGACGCGCTGCTCTTTTATAGGATAAGAGCAGTCCTGTCGCGGACGCCAGATGTGAAGTTAGTGGTGAGGTTCGTCGCGCCGCAGAGCGTGTGACGCGTTGCGGATGGAGGAGACGGTATCTGACGTTAACAAACCACACTACAATTGTATTTGACAGCATACACACACGAAATACATAAAGCGGCAGCGTACACTGCTAGTCAATTGTCTCACGTGGCGGTGCTGGGGACCAGGAGGCTGTGGGGCTGGCAGAGTCCCTGTGATGACGTAATCGTCGTCGGGTAGATGTCCGGTGTGGAAACGACGTAGCAGCAGCAGGGGTTAAGGGCCGAGTGAACGAACCGTCGCTCGGTAGCCGGTAGCCAGATAGGGCTCGTCCGCGCCAGGCCAGGACCTTGCGACGCTCGTCTCGACGGCGGTGGACAATCTGGAACCTCGCGCGTAGGTGCGGGTTCTCCGAGAGCAGCAGGCCGCGTCCCAGGTCTTGCCAGGCGAGGACCGTGAGGCGCTCGCTGTCCCGAAGACAGGCGCCCTGTGTATGCGAACCTCGCGCGTAGATGCGGGTTCTCCAACAACCTGCCGCCCGTTCTGCCGGCGTTCCAAAAAAAAAAAAACTGTCTCGCCTGCGCGCGCCCTTCTTAATCTTCTCTGCAGCCCGAGCTCCTTCGTTTTTCTCGCCTTCCAGCGATCGGCCACTCCGTCGTCTGCTCTCGCTTTCCCTGCTTCGTCACACAGGCCAATTTCAATGACATCATCGTGTTGCAAACTTCTTGAGCATATCATAGCTAACTACATTCACAAATTTTTACATGACCGTAATTTGCTTTCTTCTGTTCAACATGGTTTTAGAAAAGGTTTCTCTACAGTAACGCAATTAACATCGGTTGTTCACAGTTTTGCCGCCATTCTTGGCAAGTCGGGCCAAGTAGATGCTATTTTTCTAGATTTCTCCAAAGCTTTTGGTGTTGTTTCCCATGTTCACCTTATCAATAAATTACAATATACTGGTCTTCCTGCATTTATAGTTAACTGGATAACTTCGTACCTGAGTAACCGCAAGCAATTCGTTCGCATTGATAATGACTGTCCACAATCCTTCCCCGTGTCATCTGGTGTACCGCAAGGAAGTGTCTTAGGTCCTTTGTTGTTTCTCATATATGTTAACGATATTGTGGATGTGATTACTGGCCCTGTCCAAATAAGGCTGTTTGCAGATGATTGTGTATTATTTAATGAAATAACATGCCGAGAATACCAATCAGTATTGAATTCCAATCTTTGTAATATATATGACTGGTGTACTAAGTGGAATATGAACCTAAATGCCGACAAATCAGTTTTTATGAAAATAACCAATAAGAAAAATTCTCTATCCTTTCCTTACAACCTTTCAGGACAACCTTTGAACGAAGTTACAGAATATAAGTACCTGGGTCTTACCATAACAAACACTTTAAGTTGGAACAAGCACATTTCAGAGATTTGGGCATCATCCTTTCGTAAACTGAGCCTTTTAAGACATAAGCTCAAACATGCTCCTGCAAGTGTTAGAATGCTAGCCTATACATCTATTGTAAGACCTAAATTGGAGCATGCATGTATAATCTGGGACCCTTACACAAAATTTAACATTCATGCACTTGAGATGATTCAGCATAAAGCGGTTCAGTTCGTTTACTCTAAATACCGTTCGAGCGATTCCCCAACCCAACTCATGAGAGACCATAACATACCAACCTTAGAACTAAGGCGTAAAATCCAAAGATTTAAATTTCTTTATCTTCTCAAGAGCAACAAATTGTCAATGAGACCAGAACAATACAAACAACCACTCACCGCTCGCAGAACAAGACACCGGCATGCCGACTCTTTAACGCCCTTCAATGCTAGAACTAACATTTTCAAATTCTCCCTTTTCCCGCGCACTGTAACCGAATGGAATCAATTACCAGCATTATTCATAAATAGCATAGACTCATTTGAACATATTGTATCTTGACCTGTATTGTTAAAGTGTTAAATGTCTTTCTCATTCATTGTTTGAGTTATGTCCTTATTCTTCGCGCTTTTTATGTTCATGATCTTCTGTTGTCCTTATTACGAGCTTTGTAAATACGTCCCTTCTGCTTGTGCCCTTCACTGGGCCTGCAGTATTATGTACATAAATAAAAATAAAAAATACTCAGGACCCTAGCGCGTCTTGCGTCAGGTGACCGACGTTACCTACAAGATAGCCCCGCTGAAGTCATCTCCCTCCGCTCCATTGTCTACAGACATTGTTCACGTCTCCCGACTTGAGCTCTACCACTCCGCAACATCATATAAAGCACCTAGACGGTGCTTTTGCACCCCGAGAGTTTTGTTACAACACTGCATAACGCTGAAGAAGCAAGACCGACAGCGAGAAAGACGACGTGATTCTGGGATGTGAGGCACGCTCTCGCTTGCCATCTCGGCTTAGGCTTGGCGTCGTGCAAATATATCACAGCTGTCACCTCGTTTCTCTGTGTGCCCTTCCATAACAATATACTACTATCTATTATAACTGTGAGAAAACAATAGAAACAGCTTACAAGCCCCCCTTTATACTAGTAGGCTACTTCAACATGGACATTATTGACCTTAGAACCAAGCGTTATCCGCTCATCGCGATTCACTTCGTGGAGATCAGTGGAGATGCGTGGAGCTTTAAGTTTGCAGATTAAATCAAAGTTTTTGCCAACCGGTGTCTGGTGCGAGAATGCTGCTCTCGGAATGGCATCCAATTTTGAAACGAAACTGTTTTATGTCGTTGTTTACCCAGACCTAATTGACGTACTTCCATCACAGAAATGACGTAGAAAAATGAACTATAAGAATTTAAAAAAATACGTCTTTTGATACTTTTTTCGTCCTTTTGGTCCGCGATCAATGATGCCGGGCATGCTAGCCTCTGCGCCATGATGACATACTCTTTAGAATATACAAATGTTCACTTTATGCCCTCACACAGTATTCTTACTGAAATGACCATGTCCGGAAAATCCACGATTAGTTTCTTCAAGACGCCATCTCCTCGAGCCCTTCATTTAGCGTGTTTCTAATAAAAAAATGCAATGTTGTCGATGCTTTAACGCGCAGCCAAGTGGCGACGTCACCCCAGCGTCGGCATCGCTCACGGCATTCATCCATACTAAAAATAGATTTGCGACTCACGAGTGCGTCGCGTGGCCGTAACGGTGCCTCGGAACTTACTCTCGCCCTACGAAAACTCGCAGCTGGTCACAAAACGCGCTTTGTCTTTCCTTCAAGTCGGGCCGTCGTGTTCAATAACTAATATGTGGCGAATGAGTGACCGTTGCCCAAGTTTGGCGTTGAAATAGTGACGCTCTTCGGGCTGTCACGCCGCTTTCTGGTTCGGTTCTCACCGTATAGCTAGCACAAGCATCTACGATAGCAAGGGTTTGTTTAATTATTGCTCATGGACGTTAGTCATCGTGATATATATGTACCACCTAGCGTCAATGTCGATGCATCCACATTCATTGACGTTTTAGCTGTCAAACACCAATATACGTTATGCAAGCTCTCTTATAACATCGCTCAATTGCTTATATAAGGACACGTTTTACTTTGATGTTATGCCGATTCGTTTGAAAGAGGCGTCGATAGCCGACAACTTTCAGATGCGAACCAGCTCTTTGACTAGTCTGCGTAACGCTGTCCCTCCGTCCGCAACGCGCTCCCCTGGCCGCAGGTGTTGGGGCGGAGTAGGTCACGCCTTCCCTCGCAGCACGCGCGTAAATGTCACTCTCTTCATAGCCTCTCGCCAAGTGTCATCTCTGTTTTTCACCCTCTCCGCGCCTCCCAATGTTCGAGCGCACATCGAGCGAAACAGTCTTTCTGCGATGAAACTTACAAAAAAACCAACCAGCCTCCCGTGTTTCAAACAAACATTTACTCGAGTAAATGCTACACCGAGTTTCAATTAAAGCCGATCTTCTAGCACCCGCGCCGACGCATGTTTCAACCGAGTCAACGCCGTGCGCACTGCTACTGCTTCGCATTCCATCAGGGTTACCTACGGGGAGATGGTTCATATTTGTTTTTACTTTAACCATTCATCGTTTTAGACGTTCAAATGATATCAACGTGGCAGCGCAGTAGGAACTGTTTAGAGAAATTTATTGTCGCAGACATCAATAACGTTTCAGGAGAACATTTTCTTCTTAGACATAAAATAACGATGATGACAAAACAGACTTCATATACATGAACATGGAAATGAGATGACATGGAAAGGGAATGTATATTCGATGGTTCACACAAACAGAGCTACACCAAAAAGTGTCACAAAAGAACAGATACACATATGAATATTGCAAGGTATACAAGAGGCACAAGTAGAACATGATTATGTACTGCTGTGTGTTCAGAAAAAATGGGTAATGATTTAGAGTAGTAGGTACTTTACTATAGAAGAGCGTAAAGCACTTCGTGTGGGTATCTGGAACTGTGTTTAAAAGAATTTTATTTCGAAAAAATTATATATACAGAGAAGACATTTATGTGTAACATTGTTCGTTCTCAAGACATTGCTAATATATCCTAATATACATTAAAATGCACAACAGCAATTGTTTGTACCTGTAAACAGAAATTCTAACGTGCATAAAGAAAACTATGCTCAGGGGTACGTACAATTTATGAAAAGGAACAAAACCAACATTTAAAAATGTGTATAAGAATAAATAAATATTTGTACAATACTAAATACAGGCTAAATGAAATCACATACACAGGCCTATCCTCTCAGTAATAAAGTCAAGGCATGAACACTTTGTTCTTTCTGAGAAGAATAAATCGTGTTGACCACCATTCAGGGGGTGGAAAGCTTCCACCCCCTGAATGAATAACTGTTCGTTCAAATGTGTTAACATCATGGTTCTTGAGAGATGTAGCAGAAGAAACATGGTCCTCTGAGGGCGTCCCCACAGGCACGCCAGTCCCCTCCGCTTTCACAATACAGAAGCACCAATACACATTATCAGCTCAACAAAAACTTCTCTGTGCCACGACTGTTTATTGCATGCTGACTTGAAACATGCTGGTCACCAAACGCCAGAAAGTACACGCCATAGGACATTCGTGAAGTACATGATTGAGAGTTTCCGTCCGGCCGCACTGCGGACATGAGGCGGGGGACGCCACACCCCACGCCGCAAGGCGGTCGGCCGTTGGCAACGCCTGCCATTCTCTCAACCAAGCGAAGTCTCGGACTTCAGTGGGTAGGGTCATGGCTTTCATGAACCAGCGTCGACTTTTACGGCATTTCTTTAGCTGATCCTCGTTTAAAACTTTTACAGCAATACATTCACATATTTCAGTGGGTGACATATCCATTAGTTCGCCACCTGATAAGTTATTTTGCAAAAAACGCAGAGATTTCACCATGTACGTATAGTAGGGCAGTGGCCGCTCAACTGCCGGTCCCGTCTCGTCTGCTAATCCAAAGAAACGACGGGAAGTTCCCTACAGGTACTCTGTGAGTTCTCGTCCTCACTATGTCGCATTTGAGATGAGTTCCCATGTGGTTCTCAAGGCCGATACACAACACATAACTTCGAAGTCCGGAATGCTAAAACCTCCCATTTTTGTTGGTAGGCAGACTAATGCTCTGGCGATGCTTTCCGTATGGCCATCCTAAAATAAGGAGCCGCACGCGTTTACTACTCTTAGCAAAACTCGTCGAGGTGGCCGTGCAATTTTCGCTACATAAAAAGTGAAGCTGCTATGCGTGTCTTGATGAGATACGCACGTTCACTAAAAGGTAAATGAAAGGTTCTCGCAATCTCAATACGTTTATCCACTTTGCGCGTAACTTCATTCCAGGTCGTACGGGCTACTTCATCAGACGTAACGAAGGTAACCCCCAGAACCTTTACTCCGTCTACCCCGTGGACTCCATCGGGAAGCTGTTCTGGGACTGGTTAAAGAGAATTTTATTTCCAGATATGTCTTACATAGCTTATGCGCACACAGAAAGATGGACAACGATGATCATGTGTATGTACAGTGCAAGCTGTTATATATAGTGAAAATAACGTATTTGTGTATGCAGTGATGTACAATGCAAAAATTGATCAAGGACAAAACATTCATGCAGATCGAGATGAGTAAACTTATATAAACAGTAAGATTATATGCACAAACAAGGGGGGGGGGGGTCATTCATAGTGCAAGGTGACGTTTTTGCATTCACCTGTGAGGACAATTTGCTCTCGTACGAAAGAACAATATTTCACAAAAAAGACATGTTTTTAAAGAAGAAAAGAAAAATACGCACTGCAACTTCACAGTGGTACAAGCTCTAGTCCACGTCCTATGTAAGAGAGGAAATGCATGGACAATCCGTTATTTTTTACAATAATGAATGGCGTAAACCAGCGTCGGAGGAAGGCCTCCTCTCCCAACATGACTAGATTTTCGTTTGGATGCATAGGCATTACGTTTCTTAACCGATGTACCAGAGGAAACATGGCTCTCTCAGTGAGGGCGTCCCCTCAGGTGGGCCAGTCCCCTCCGCTTCCATAAAACGAAGGCTCCGATAGCCATCAGGAGTTCGACAAAGTTATCCCTGTGGCGGGACTTCCTTTGCATACTTATTTGGAACATACTGGTAACCATGCGCCAAAAGGTGCGTGCTACTATACATTCATGAAAGACATGGTTCAGCGTTTCGACGCTGGTGCATTGCGGACATGTGGCGGAGTGCGCCGCGCCCCACGCCGCTAGGCGGTCGGCCGCTGGTAAAGCTTCCCATTCCCTAAGCCAGTTTAGATCACGGACTTCGAAGGGGAGGGACCTGTTTGTAAGAGCCCAACATCTTTTCACATGGCGTTTCCGGCACTGTTCTTCAGTTAGATTTTTAGCAGCTATTTGTTCACTCAGGTCGGTGGGAGACATTTTCACCAGTTCTTGAACTGAAAAAATCGCGAGTCATCGCATGCGAGGAATAGATCGTACGACCTGGAACACAGCATGTTTGTATGTCGCTTACTATTTCCGGTAGAATGGTGGTTATGCGGTGTGCAAGGATGGCTGTCAATATCTTATAAGCTGAGTTAAGTAGGGGAATGGGCCTCCACGCCCTTGGATCGGACGGATCTCCCTCACTTTTAAGCAAGAGTATAACTCTGCTCTGTCGAAACGTATTTGGTCTGATCCCTTCAGCAAGAAGCCCGTTTAGCATTGTCAAAAGATGGACTTGTATTGTTTCATGAAGGTTTTTTAGAAACTCAGAGGTATCCCATCAGGGCCGGCGGCGGTGGTTGCGTTCATGTGCTGAAGCACGAAGCGTATTTCTTCCAACGTCACCGGGCCACACAGGCCATCGCGAAGCTCCTCCGGTACGCGGGAAATTCCCGCGCGAAACTATGGTGCATGGTTAACTATGGTGCATGGTTCACTTCGCTCGTGTTCTCCGCTCTGAAAAGATTCGAAAAATGTGTTTCAAAGACCCTCATTATGTCTTCTGCTCGTGTAGACTGTTCACCGTTCGGCAACTGAATGAAATAAACATGCATTTGTTCACCCACGGAGCCGTTGCGATCGCTTCGAAGAATAGCTGAATCTGAAACCGGTCATCCTTTAATGAAACACTGCGCAGCCGTGCGCGAACAAGACGTAGCAAAATTTCGTACCACGCCTTTAACTAATCGAGATAGTCGTGCATTGCGAACGTCAGCGTCTCACTTTTTCGTACAATAGATGCTTTTTCGTAGCCTGTCGTTTATCTCCGTCGTCAGACGCGCTTTCCTTTCGCACCCCGCTTTGATAATCTCGGTGCGCCAACTGTTTTTTAATGCATCCCAGTTACGGGGTTCAGGCGGCCTACCGCACACTTGCTCTAGTGTATTGCGCAGTAATGCTAAGCTTTCTGGGTCATGTATGAGTGTGGTGTGTATTTTCCAATAGTTTCTAAAGGTATTGGATTGCTCAAAGAAAAGCTTTACAGACACTGGAAAGTGGTCTGTGATGCGTGGAGCGTTCGGCGGAAAATGTAGGACATAAATAAAGACATGTGCCGCTAGCACGTCCGGAATATAGTAGCGATCTAGCCGGGTCATGTTGGAACCCCGTTGCCAGGTTGCAACAAAGTCATTCCCGTCAGTGTCAACCCACGCATCCATAAGCTTGAAATTGCGGATGAGTGGTCGCAATGCTCGAACTACGCTATGTTGAAAGTCAGGCCCGTAGAGGTCGAAAGGTTTCTCCGTTATGTAGAGTAATACGTAGCATTTTGTCACAGTTTAAAGACGGGACGGCTTTCAGCTCTCCCATAGTAGAGTACCGAGTACACTAAATCGTTAAAAACTTCTTATAAACAAGGGCCCATGTTTTTAATCCTGAAAGGGTCTATAGGATTGCCTGTTGGTGCGCTACCAAAACACCTCGCAGAGAGAGAGAAAAGACATTTATTTGGTCCGGAAGAAAAAAAAAAACAGGTGCGTATACATTCATAACCTGACTACACCGATGTCGAGGTGGTGAGGCCGAGCCTCTCCGTCCTTTCACGATCCTTCCGGACAGCCAGGAGCTGGACCACCATGTGGGAGTAAACCTTTTTGCTTTGCTAACCACTTCCGCGCGCATCGATGCACGCTCAATCTGTGCGACGCCACCGCCGCCTGTTTCTGATCCCGCCACTTACGCCATCGCCAAATCATGAATGTGATCAAGCCATCACCGCCAGTGCAGCGCAATAATTTTGGCAAGTCTCTTATTTTCAATTAGAACGGAAAATTCAAACTTAAAATGTAAAACTTCACCGGGGGAAGCATGCTATCGATGTGTCCGTAGAATGAACTGTCCATTTAAGCTACCGCTACCTGGTGGGAGCTCAGCGGGCAGAGTGCCACTTATTTCCGGTTCTTAGTCTTCAACGTCATTTTGACGTCTGATATTTTCACAACTCTCGACAGTAATCAGAGAAACAAAATGAGTTTCAGCGCAATGAACGCAGTACCTAGACACCAGCTTTAGGGCGCACATCTTGGAGGCCGTGCATGAATTCTGATCGTATAAGCCATCACATTCAGTTAAATGCGGTCGCCCATCCAACGCATGTGGGAAAGTCGGCACGCATTCCCAGCATCGTCCTCAAACATCTGAGGCACATTAGTATGCAAGTTCATGCTTGACAAGGTCCTGTTCTTGTAAATTCGGTCCACTTTCTTGTTACTCCATGAAGGTGCTGGTGGGTTCGGTGCACCACCACACTCGAAAGTGAACATCACAACTCACCGCGTTTTCGAGTTACTGAATCCGTCCATCCGCATTGGACTGTAGACATTTCTTTTTAATGAATACATTGAGAATAACTCTTCAGGAATAGCATCGAAAATTGCTCTCTTTTTCTCTTCCCGAAGTTTCAAAGGTATTGCCTGACCTCTACACTGCGGCGTCCTACAGTCAATAAAGGGCGACAATCTACGTTAATCTTACCCTTACATCAAGACCTTCAGTTGTTCACCATACCCGCAAACGCCATCGCCGCGGACATGAACTACAAGTGAAGCGCCCACGTGCTCCCACTGTCCTCCCATTTTCGTCTTAATTTATTCCCCTGATCTATATCAGAATAGAATGGCCTTTTCCAAAACATTGTAAACATCAAGCTCCTTGGGCAATGTAACCAATTTTCTTTTCGAATGGCTTAACCTGGCTGAACTGTGAATCCACCAAGGGGTGGGCGGGTACGTTCACGAAAGCATGGTAACTGTTAAGGATCATCGTGTTCTCTCGTAACTTGGCGCAGTGCAAGCCAAAACGCGCATAGAATAGCCACCTGTAGCACATGAAGCGTGTCCTCGCAGTAAAGAGCATTAAGCGTGGATCACATTAGGAGCCCGGACTGTCGTATGCTGTTGTTGCTTGGGGTAACGCTGGGAAAACAGCGTATAAAAATAGAAAAAAGAGGGAGCAAGGAGAAAAAAAATCCCGGGAGAGAATGGAAAAAAATGGGAAAAACAATAAAAAGTGCAAAAAATTGAAATATCGGACACTAGAAATAAAAAAACACACAAAATAAAGAAAAAAAGTGACAGAAAAAATGCTCACACATCTGCGTGTTTTGCTGCAAGTGATGTCGAAAGACGATTTGGAGCTGGTGCGTGAAATATGAACGCCATCTGGCAATCTGTCGGGAAACAGTATTTTGTGGAGAACCTAGCGCTAATGATAGGTCGCAGCAAATATCATCGGCAGTAGTGAGCCTACATGACCACCTGTTCTAGGGTGGTGCCAGCTCACTACATGCCACTAAAAGAGTGGACACTCCCCTAAGACCCTGCGGCACAGCTAGTGCACTGATTTCAGCGCCGCGAGTGGTTGGTAAGACCCACTAAAGCCTTCAGCGTAAGTAAAACAATTTTAGGGGCGAAGCTCCTGTTTAGAAAAAGTTCATTCTTTCATGGGACGCAACAAACCTAAGAGACAAGCGTCTGTATAAAAGGCACAATAACAAACAAAAGACAAAGCACAACATACACTACACATTTAAACTAAAGTGTCCAAGTCCGTAGGATGTTCATAGTCCGTTGTACTAATAACTGTACATATACTACGTAAATGCACTAATCACAATATGGACAATGTACATGATAATATATGTACAGAATTTACAAGACTTGGTGAAGATGTTAGAAAATATGTACAACAGGTATCAATATTCATAAAGGCTACATAACTTACAGCGTTAGAATGAAGTGCATATATAGGAGAGCTCACACCTATATTGAGCACACACAAACACATAAAAATAGCAAGCACATAGTGATTACATGCACCAATCAGACATTGACAGGTGACCTGGCTATAGGAACCAGGCCAGGTGGAAAACTAATTGAACGCGTCTGTCAACTACGGACAGAAAGCGGCACGACCATTGTCGCAGAAATTCTTCCTCCCCAAGGAAGAACAATTCCTCCGACAGAAACGACATGAGTTCAGAGTAGAGGCGTTCCAGTATTGGAAAAAGAGCACGAGATGATCTGCCGCAACAGCTTCGCACCTATTACGCCATAAACAAAAAGCTCCCGCAGCTATTAGAAGGCGTGCAAAGCGACTACGCGGGCAGCGACCAGATGTTACAAAGCAATTAACACCTAGGCCGCGAAAACTAGTGTTAACTGACTTCCAAAACACCTTTGCAATGACACATTGCTGCAGCATATGCTGGTTAGACTCCTGTAACGGGCAGTTAGGGCAGTTAAGAGCGAAGCTCCTTATGGCGTGGCTTGTGCATCCCTCGTAGTACGTAACCACCAGTGGCACATACCCGAAATAGGTATAACATTTGACCTCCTAGGTGGTGCCGGTGAGAGATTTCTTCTGTGCGTTGTTTAACAATAAAAAATAGTGCTCAATGTACATGCCAATGGCTGCTAATGGGGAATGAGAGACAGGAGCATTCGGCTTTTAGTCAACGCGCACGCTGCAATCCCCATTAGCAGCCATTGGCACATACATTGAGCACTATCGGACAAGAAAGGGTTGCTACATTATACTCGCTGGGTGTAACCTCCTTAGTTTTAGAAAGGTTTAGCGAGCGTTGAGCCGCAGGGCCATGAATACAATGAACTAGTATATACCATGAATGAATTCGAGGTGGTTAAAGGGGGGAAGCAGGTACGAAGCGCAAGCCGTAAGAAATTAAAAGCCGAATCCTCCTGTCTCTCATTTCACATTAGCAGCCACTGGCATGTACATTGAGCACTATCTGACAGGAACAGGTTGCTACGTTATACTCTGGGCGTAACCTCCTTGGTTTTAGAAAGGTTTAGCGAGCATTGGGCCGCAGTGCCACGAATACAGTGAACTAGTATATACCATGAACACTCAAGGTTGTTGAAGGTGGGAAGTAGACCCGAAGCGCAAGCCGTAAGAAAGTGTGCGTGTGCCACCTCTCGTTTAGTCCTTAGAATGTCCACTGAATGGCGGTGCTTCTATATGGGGAATATATGATAAAAAGATGCGAGATGGTGGGACTTGGAGTGTTGAATAGATGGACGAACGGACACACAGACAGATGCATGGATAGACGCATGAACGGACGCAGGGGCGGATGCATGAACGAACGCAGGAACGGGCGCACGAACAGACGCATGGACGGTCACACAGACGGACGCATGGATGGACGAATGCTTCGCCCCACTCTCCATCATTCACTCCGTGGATATGCTGCCATTTTTTTATTTTGGACGCTGGGATTTGAACCAGTGCACTAATGCTCCGAAAGCGAGTGCCTTTACCAATACGCTACACGTCCATGCGTCTACAAAGAGGATACATGTACACTACATCTAAACAACATGAATGTGCCTCTTTGTGACAAATAAATGCAGAAAGACAACACATTCTAGTCATAATTTACTGTTTTCCGTTGTAAGGCATTATTTGTCCTCTGCGACAAATGATGTAGAGCAGATATGGAAAATTGCACGCATTAATAAAAATTCTTCTCTGCAAAAAATTGTGCAAAACTTGGGTATTCCTTGTCCTCCTGAGGAGGCTATTACATGTCTTAACAAAAGAGTAAAAGCGAGGATGGGTACGTCATCAAGTGGTTGGTCAGACCCTAACTTGCTGGGCCGTGAAAAGGCTCCAGTGGCCACTCTTTATATAGTATGTTCTGTATGTGCAACTAAGGTTCCTCCTCCCGCCAAAACACAACGTTGCAAGACGAAAATGCTACCCTATCGCGCCATTGTGACCGGGAGGGCCTCTCGCTGCTATCGTTTCGACAGATAGGATGCGTGCGTTCGCCTTGCTGCGTTGTAGTTGTCAAATACGGCAGCTTTGCTTTCGCAACACCCCTTGCAACGTCCCCCATGGGTGCACCGATTCTTAGTGGCAAGTTTACGACGCCAATTAAACACGAGAGTGCCACCGGGGGCATCGATTTGTAATTAGCTCACCCGTATTCTAAGCTCTTACCGCTTCTTTAAGCACTAAGCTTAAAAACAAAGAGAAGCACACACTGTGTCCACAGCAAAAGAGCAGAAAATGCGGTGTCCTAGCAGGTAACACAACCCGGAATCCTATAAGCGATGTCATCATGTTAATGTAAGTGGCGCCACGGTGTGTCCTCGAGGCCATTCTCCACTGCGTGTATGACTGGCCCCAAATTATTCCTCAGAACCTAACTCGAAAATGCCACCCTATCGCGCCATTGTGATTGGGAGGGCCTCGCGCTGCTATCGTTTCGACAGATAGGATGCGTGCGCTTGCCTTGCTGCGTTGTAGTTGTCGAATACGGCAGCTTCGCTTTCGCAACACCACTTGCATCGTACCCCATGGCTGCACCCGGCGTCAGCGTCAACACGAAGCATGCAAATGCAACAGGCGTGAAATGTCTCTGCCGGTGACATCCAGCATCGGCGTCAGCACGAATCAGCTGATGCATCAAGCGTTGAAATTTGTGCGTTAGCGTCGTCTAGCGGCGGCGTCAACACGAAACAGTAGATGTGCCAAGCGTGAAATGTGTCTCTCGGTGGCGTCCAGCGTTGGCATCTACACGAAACAGTAGATGCGTTGCAAGCGTGAAGTGTGACCGTTGGTGTCGTCTAGCATCGGCGTCAACACGAAGCAGTAGATGCGTCAAGCGTGAAATGCCAACGTTGGTGTTGTCCAGCATCGAGGTCAACATGAAGCATTAGATACATCAAAGTACGAGGTTGCAGAAAAAAATCACAGCATATCCACGAGGTGAATGATGACAAGTGGGGTGAAACTGACAGACGGACGTATGAACGGACACGTGGTTGGACGGGCGGATGCATGGACAGAAGAAGACATGGGTGGATAGACACACGGATGGACGCACGGACTGGTGCAACGGACGGATGGACGGAAGGATTCACAGAAGCACAAACGGATGCACGGACGGTCTTGCTTCCACCTTGATGCATGTAACGTGCTGACGCTGGACGACCCCACCAACGGTTACGTTTCGGGCTTTGCGTGTAACGTGTTGACGCCGATGCAGGACGCCACCGATGGTTACATTGCGCGCTTGATGCACCTAAGGGTTCGTGCTGACACCGACGCTGGACGATGCCACCGACAGTAACGTTTTGAGCTTGATGCATTTAACGTGTTGATTCCGACGCTGGATACCCCTGACGGTTACATTTCGTGCTTGATGCACAAGTCTTCGTGTTAACGCCGACGCTGAACGACGCCACTAGCTTACGTACGTTTCACGCTTGATTTATATAACGTGTGGATGGTGACGCTGGACACCGCCGATGGTTACGTTTCGGGCATGATCAATGTAACGTGTTGACGCCGATGCTGGACACCGCCAATGGTAACATTTCGTGCTTGATGCATATAAGAATTAGTGTTGACGCCGATGCTGGACGATGCCGCTGACAGTTACGTTTTGAGCTTGATACATGTAGCGTGTTGACTGTGACGCTGAACACCACCAACAGTTACGTTTTGAGCTTCATGCATGTAACGGGAGGCGTTGGTAACGTGTTGACGCTGATGGTGGACGGCACTGACATTTCGCGCCTGATGTATAGAAGGCTTTTGCCTAAATAAGGTTTTAAGGCAGCACCCCTTTTCCTCAAATGATATAATGAGGCAGCAGTTTATATGAAAACATTGTAGTGGCTGTAGAAGTTAGGGTGACCTGCGAAGCACTTTATAGCATTGAACGTAGAATTGCTCAACCCTAAACAATTCAAATCATTCTTGGCTGCATGGCAGTGTAAGGAGTGGAAGGCAAAGGGATAAACTTGTTAGTCACAGTTACCTGAGAAGAAGGTAAATGTACGCACGATGCCGACGTATGATATACAACGTCTCCATGGAAAGTGATTCAATTGGACCTAAAGAAATGCCCCGTCAACAACAACAACAAAAAACAAACCAAAAACTTTTCTACATTGTTTCCAGCGTTGATAAAGATCTATCACTGTCCATCAAGCCGTAAGATGCATAATATCAATGACGTGCATTGAAACATTAACTTTCCAAACCACACGTAATGTGCATTTTTGGGTACTTTCTGTAATAAACAATTAAAATTTGACAGCTTCAACTTTGATGTTCTGGCACCTTCATCGCAAAACAATGAAGATAGCTGCAGCTGTGCGAGCAGCTTCTTGTGAAGCGAATGGTTTCATTCTGACACATGGTCACAGAGATTGCAGAGTGCGTTTTTGCTACAACCCAACAAACGATGCTCAATAAATTAAATATTATGTCAGTTTTCTTATCGATGAAGTAGTGTGAGCATGGTGTAGAGGAATGCTAGGGTGCGGATAAAGAGGTTAGACAAACCTTGTAGGTGAAGGATCCTCGGTCTGCAATGACGACCGCCTTTCCGCGTACCACTTGCTCGAGTATCGGTTGACCGTAGATGCGGTGCAGCTCTGTCTGGCCGCCATAGCGCATGATGCGCTCGAAAACCTTCTGGTACGCCGGGTTGCGGGAGTCCTGTAATTAGGATAATGCAGCATGTGTCGCGTGAACATGCCTTCTGTATCCCGCGATATTCTTTGAACCTTTAGTGCTGAAACGACAAAGGACGATAACAAGACCTGCGCTCCTTTCATACCAATTTTTTTTAGTGCTACAGCTTCATTAAACGTTCCAACCAGCTGAACAAAAAGTCTATACTCTTGATGACGAGGAAGTGTAAAACCAGGAGTTTCTATGAAGCGAACGGTTCGGCAAGGGGATGTTGTTAAACAGAGTGTACTGGCCCACATCAACGTGAAGCTTGGCTTCTGTATCGCCTTTGGCTGGCAGTTGTTTCATGAAAGCATATACCTCGTTAATCGGTTTGACTGACAGTGCGCCATGCGATGTTTGCGGCATCAATGAAAATATCGAACAGCTGCGGTGCCACTGTCGTCGATTTGCCTCAGAGAGGCAAGTATTTGCCAACGCGTTGCGGCGACTGGATGAGCGGCCACTTTTTGTGCAGGTGCTATAACAGCACCATCTACAACCCTCGACAGCTCACAAGGTAGTGAAAGGCCATTTGTGTTTTTTGAGAACGACGGATTCGTGTGAACGCCTCTGACTTATGGTAGAGTTTTACACGCTGCAGTGGATTTACTGCAAGTTTGCCTCTTTTGTTTTCTTTCCTTCTCTTCCCTTTTTCATATTTTCCCCTTCCCCAATCTCTCAGTGTAGGGTAGCCAATTGGATGTCTTTCTGGTTAATCTCCCTGCTTACTCCCTTTGTCTTTTTCCTTCCTTCGATGCTATTTGTTGTGGATCCATAGTGATTTTTTCTGTGCAATACCAACACCACAGCATAGAAGACAGGAGCAAGCGCTAATATCAAGTGACGTCAATTATTACGTGACTCCGCTCTTTATATGAAACAGATACCGGAAGGCGATGCATTGTGTCTACCATGCGCAAAAACCGCCATAGCTTGGCGTACTTAGCGCACTCGCAATAGCACGTCCAAAAATGAAAATTCAGTGCTAAACAAGATTGCAGAATTGACACTAATGCACTGCAAACCTAATGATTGCATGTAAAATACTTGCGATCCTTTTCGGTTGGTGATGTTTCTGCTCTTATTTAAGATAGTGGTTAGTGTATTCAAAGCGTGACAATTGTATTCTGGTCCCGCCACGGTGGTCAAGTGGCTAACGTAGGCGGCTGCTGACCCGCAGATCATGGAATCGAATCCCGGTTGTGGTGGCTGCGTTTTCAATGGAGGCGAAAGTGCTGTAGGCCCATGTGCTCGAATTTGGGTGTACGTTAAAGAACCCTAGGTCGTCAAAATATCTGGAGCCCTCCACTACGGCGTATCTCAAAATCATGTGGTGGTTTTGGTACGTTAAATACTACTTTGCAGTGCTCATCTAAATGGGCGCCTGCAGCAATCGTTCACACATCGGCGGGCCTGACCTACATTGACCTTGCCACAAGGGAGTGCGATCTTGTAGAGGGCATACACATATGACTGGTGCAAACATGATAATCCAAAGACGCGTGTCGTGTAAGAACATGACAGCATATCCACGCTCATAGCGTAGTCGTGGGCGTTTCACTAGCTCCACACACGGAAGTGATGTACGGCATCATTTACCTCCACTTCGTAACGTTGTGCTGATTTTAAAGTGACATATCAACCTTTCTCATTCGTGCTTCACATCTCATCGATTCCCAGTGTACGTGGGATCTGCCAATTTTTTGTTGTCCTCAGAATCATCGCCATAAAAAACGTGTTTGCCCAAATTGCATAAATTTAGATTAGCTTTGCACGTTCTTTAACCTTTGCTAGTGTCCACGTAAGAGGTGGAGGTCTGATTTTTCTTCTTTTGCAGAAAAGGAAAAAAAGCGCGTCATTGTTGATCGAGTTGTATGGTGGTTGCTTAGTTACTGGTGTCATGTTCGCATTGACGCGTGTGTACAACAAGCTCGCAAGGAATTCAATGCAGATTTCTCAGAAATGCACTTATTTATAGTAAAAAAATTGGCCGATGTCGTACATTACCTCCGTGTCATGACTATCATGTTTGGATGTGACGTTTACTTTTGTCACCTATTCACGTCACGTGATACGAAATTTAGTATGTGTTGAGCTAGCGAAACGCCTGCGAGTACACTACAAGCGTGGTATGTTGTTATGTTTTTACATGACACGCCTGTCGGGATTATCATGTTTGCACCAGTCATATATTTCGTCATCCATTGACTTCACCTAACAGGAAGAAGAAGCTGCGTGGTGGCTGTGCTGCTTCGTTCGTCTTCGCATAGCTTTTCATATTTTATGTGTCCCGCTGCGCTTCCTCTTGCACACTGAATTTGTGAGCGTCGGACATGATCCCAGCAAGGGGTGCGGTGCCCAAGGGACCGACCCGCCGAAGCCTCCTGAGCTTCAGCCTGGTATCACGCCAGACCAAACACATCAAATGGAAGTGGCGGCAATCAGCATAAGGACAACTAATGGCGCAGGGCAGCAGCATCCAACGGCTACAAGTCAGATATATACTCTTTATTCTGCAAGTCTCTCGCTACAACCTGGCCACGACCCTCCCATGGAACGCGTCCCCTGCCGCGACATAAATCTGCCTGAGGGTCCAGATGGTGACTTTCCTGACATGTCTGAGTACTCTGCCACTATTACGTACATGGATGCTTCCGCGCCTTCTTGCTATGGCTCGGAAAAACACGTCGATGTACCACCTAACGAACGCTGCCGTGGATCGAAGAGGTCGCACATGCCGCCTAGCTCTCTGCCAGCGGAAAACACACCGAAGCCGAACTTGACCATTATATTCAAACAAAAAAACAGAGCATGTTATCACACGAATAAATCCACTTGCGTTTAAAGCAGCCTTCGAAGAAGCAGCTCCAGATGGAGTACTGCAAGTACGGCCAAATGAACGTCGGAATCTTCTGGCTATAGATACCCGTAATACAGACGCTTCCTAATGTCTGCTGAAAATCTCAAGCATTGCAAAAGTACAAGCCTCAAGCAGTACAAACCTACGAGCCACGACCAAGCAACTGCGCAGTAGGCGTCATCAAAAGAAGAGTCCCAGTAGACGTTGATCAAGCAAACAACCTCGCCGCCCTTCTTCATAGAGCTCCCGTCAGGTCTGTAAGGCGGCTAGGAGCGTCAGAAAACGTCCGCATTGTGTTTGTCACGGAAAGCGCTCCTGAACACGTAATGTTAGGCTATACACGATACCAAGTGTAGAAGTACAATGAGGCTCCAAGACAGTGCACCAAGTGCCAGCGTTTCGGCCATGTTGATGGTGCTGCAAGCTACAGGCACGGTGTTCTTACTGCGGTGGCAACCAAGATTGATCTGCATGTGAAACTGAGGAGCCACAGTATCCCAACTGCAAGAAAAAACATGAATCTACGTCGACTCACTGCCCCATTCTGCGCAAGGAGACGCGCATTCATAACTACAAGGTGGAAAACAACGTTGGGTACCGAATGGCAAAGGGTGCGGTACGCCATCAACAGAAACCTCCAAGTGGTAGCCAAGCAATGATACTCACAGTAGACAAACGAACATCAGCAAATCCGCCACGGGTCGACGACACAACTGAGTTTCCGTCTCTACCGACACGTCAATCCGATCCAGCTCCATCCACATGAAGTACTCAGAAGCGTACGTCTAGCCAGTCAAACGAGTCATGGGCCTCAACTTCTTGGAGTGGACCACGCGAGTACAGTGCTCGACAAGACAATGGAAACATATACTCATTGCTATCTGCACTTGTCGATGCTGTGCGCAGCTTCCTCGCTCTTTCCGGTTGCTAAGTCTATACGGACACTGCTTGATTTTCTCTCTCCTGTTCTGGTTAACGGCCCAGCCACCCAGTCTGAAGAACGTTAGAGAAAACACAACAATAATTCAATAGAATGCCTGCAGTCTCCGCCATCGTCTTTCCGACTTCACACAATTTGTATACAAGCACCACTTTCCGGTGATCGCCATCTGAGAGTCCCGAGTGCGCACCGGCATACGTCTTTCAGGATACACCATCACAGTCTCATCGACAGGAACAGATGTCAGTAGAGTTCTCTTAGCTGTTCACACCGATTTAACTTTTAATGTTCACCGCGTATCAGCTGACGCATCCTTGCCCCTCCGCGGTGGTCTAGTGGCTAAGGTACTCGGCTGCTGACCCGCAGGTCGCGGGTTCGAATCCCGGCTGCGGCGGCTGCATTTCCGATCGAGGCGGAAATGTTGTAGGCCCGTGTGCTCAGATTTGGGTGCACGTTAAAGAACACCAGGTGGTCAAAATTTCCGGAGCCCTCCACTACGGCGTCTCTCATAATCATATAGTGGTTTTGGGACGTTAAACACCACATATCAATCAATCAAGCTGACGCATCCAATGATTATGCTGCAGTGACAGTGAAGATAGACACTTTGGTATTTACGGTTATTGGGAATACATACCACCTCGAACCACTTTCGGTGTGGACAGACTGCAGGACATAATAATGGAACATCTAGACCTCACATACTAACCGGGAACTTTAACGCGCATCACCTTGCCTGGGATGGCAGGAGGACTTCAGTGTGCGGTAGACACCTTTCCGGCATCGCTCATCGAAACAACCTGGTGATTATTAATGAGTGGCAGTGAACCTTCTTTAGGAATGACCAATGCAGCGCCCTGGACGTCACCATGATCTCCACCTGCCTCATGCCTACGGCGACCTGGTTCGGTGATATCGAAAGTCATGAGAGTGTTTGAGAAGTAAAAATAGGAGTGGCCACGGGAGTGACCACGTGCCCACCTACATCTCATTGGGTTACCTTACGCTAAACGCAAAGCGCAGGAGGATTCGGTGCACTGACTGGGAAGCATATAACGTTGCAGTCTAGGACGCAGAGCCATCCAAAATAACGTATGAGGAATTTGTGGCTGCTCTGAATCGAGCAAACCAAACCAGCACCAAGCATCTAGACAACATTAAACTTGGAGTATGAGAGGCTGCGGGCTACTCGTTGCCGATCTGAAAGACGTGCTCGTAGGACATTGTCTGCAGATGACATTCGTGAGGCCAGGCGAATGCAAAAGCGAATAAAACGCCACCTGGACAAGGTAGATAAGAGGCAATGGCGGCTTTTCTGTTCAAATCTAGAGCCAAGAAAGCCGCTGTCAAGAATATGGAGTATTGTTCGTAGCCTGAAAACCCCACCGACCCAACTGCGTCCTTTCAGCTCAGTTGCTTTGTCTCGTAACAGCAGTGAGTTGGACATGGCGGAGGCTTTCTGCTCTAAGATCACTGCAGCGGCTTTAGCAACGTTACCTCGCTCGTGCATCACGACAAGTTTCAACGCTGCCAAGCACTATTGAGGTAGATGAACCTGTTATTATCATGGAACTTCTTGGTGCTTTGGCACTGCTGAACAAGGCGTCATCTCCTGGACCTGATTACGTCAGCCATGCTGAGTTAACTCATTTAGGCGACAAGGCAAAGATGCGTCTACTTGCCATATTCAAAGCCAGCTAGGGGAGTGGCCGTCTTGAACCTTCCTGGAAACGAGCCAGGCAAACCTCCCACGGAACTCAACTCTTATCGCCCCATTGCTCTTCTTAGCTGCGTAGGAAAGCTCATGGAGAAGATGGTGCGGATACGCCTAGAGTGATTGCTTTTGAATAAGAATGGATACCCCCACCAAATGTCTGCATTTAGAAAAGGACGCAGCAGCATTGACAATGTAATCAATCTCATCAACTGCGTAAAGTAAAACAAGGCAACCGGCAACATCATTATCAGTGTATTCCTCGACGTCAAATGAGGGTTTGATAACGTGACTCATGAGTCTATCCTACACGGTCGTTAGGTGTAGAAGATCATATGTAGCTCTGGATCTTGAACTACTTCAGAGACAGGACAGTCTACATGTCCACAAAAGAAGTCGACACAACTCCACACAGAGTGAATCAAGGCGTTCCGCAGGGTGGTGTCCTCAGTCCGACCTTATTCAACATCTATCTTATAGGACTAGAGAAGTGCATGCCAGCATCGGTAGAAATCTCACTTTACGCAGATGACATTTGTATATGAAGCAGCGGTCACAACAGACGTTTTATACAAGCTAGATTTCAGAAAGCTCTCAACTCCATCGAAAAATTCTTGCTCGAACGAGGTCTAGTGATGTCACCAAAAAAGTGTGCCGCCATTGCTTTTACGAGGCGTGATGTCTCACACTACACATTAAATGTAGCTCATTCTCCCATTCGGTACATGACAAATTATAAGTTTTTGGGAGTGACAATCGACCGGTTAATGACGTGGATTCTCCACGTTCGGATAATAAAGGAAAAAGTTGTGTCATACGCGAGAATCTTTCGCTTACTAACAGGCAATGCCGGTGGCTGTACCGTTAATGCTGTGTTACAAATGTATACCGCTCCCTGCGAAGGTCTTCCACGTTACAGCATTCCTGCGATGCATGAAATTTCTGGAACGAACATACAGGCACTGACTGGAGTCCAGGCACAAGCCCTGAGAGTGTGCCTTGCCCTACCAAAGAACACATCAAGCATCGGAACCCTTGCTGAAAGTAGGCACCTTTCTGCTCCTGTTCATCTGTAGCAGGTTTCTTCGAGTCCACTTGCGTTATACCACCAGAGCGCCGGATCATCCTCTTGCTTCAGACAGTAGCCCTGTGCGGAGCCTCCTCTCGCTACATTATCAGAGAGCATCAATGCATGCAGAACCATCGTGGAAATCACCTTCGTGGACCATAGTCACTTTTATGCCTGGGTTCAAGAGCGAAAGACGCACACCCAAACCAGCACTCAGACATTTCACTCCAAAACATTTGGAAAACGGCTACAGAGCTTACCGTCATATTTACGCTGACGGTTCTGTTACGTCTACATCGTCCGCCATTGGCATCTGGATTTGATCTGCCAATGTCACCATCTCTGCCACTCTCAGTCACTGCACCTCATCTACAGCCACTGAACAGGCTGCACTGCCGGCTGCCAATAATTACATCATTTACCAGGCAGCCGACTCCTAGTTCATCTTCACTGACTCAAGAGCAGCGCTGCAGTCACTGAGGTCTTCATGCACACAGGACCAACTCGTCATGGACATCAAACGCCTATGCAAGAAAGCCTGTGGCCTCCATCACCGCATTGTTCTGCAGTGGATACCTGCCCACTGCGGAAAGCAAGGCAACAATCGGGCTGATGACGCTGCCAAAGCTGGACACGATACTTCAGCAGAAATCATCAAGATACCTTCCTCGAGGCAAGACGCAGCGACGCTAGTGTCGGCACACGCCTGGCACCCCCAGCGATCCCTCTGGACAAACCCTAGCCAACAGTATGGACCTCTGTACAAGATTGATCCATCGTGTGACTTCAGGAAGGCGCGAAATCTCAACAGGCAAGATGAAACGTGTTTACACCGCATCCGATTAAACGTTGCATATACGAACTACTTCAGGAACAAAATTGGACTGTCCGACTCAGCATTTTGTGCCCAATGTAACGTCGTTGAACACATCAATCATGTCCTTTGTGAGTGTGCGAAATACGCTCAGAGAGACAGTTTCTGAAGATGGGCTTAAAAATGCAGCTGGACACAAATTTGGAGTTAAAAAAGATTCTAGGACAACGGCAGAACACCTCCAGTGCGTTAGACTCTACAAAAGTGCTACTGACATTCTTACGGGCCACAGGCTTGAACGAAACATTGTAAATTGTGCAGTGCGTGTGAGTGACTTTATGTGTTATGTGACAGTTATGCGTGTATGTAATTGTATGTGTTGCGTGTTTATCATTGCATATATTGACGCAAGGTAGGCTGGCAACTATAGTAGCCAGCCTCTGAAGAGGACAACGAAGTAGTTCTGTGTGCGCGTGCTCTGGTGTTCGCGTTTCTGGCCCTTGGGTTGCGAAAGTAAACGCCCTATTTTGTATCTGTGTGCCTGTGTCTTTGTGACATTTTCTGGTGGAAGTGCTGGGTACGGTAGATGATACGGTCCCCTGAGAGCACCCCTGACGCCAGTCCATCGAGTATCTCAGCCGAGCTTACCCCTGTGCACGTACGTTCCAGCCGTCGTCTCCAGGGACTCGAGCCACAGCACGGTTTGCTGCCAGAACGTCAGAGGATCATGAATCAAACACCGCCTAACGTCACCGCGCCAGCACCAGCGCACCTGGTTATCAACCAGCCCAAGACGCTGAAGACATTTCACGGAGCTGCTTTTGAAGATGCTGACGACTGGCTCGAGCATTTCAACCGGGTCGCCGTCATCAACGATTGGACCCCAGAGCGTAAGCTACGCTATGTGTACTGCTTCCTGGAGGACTCCGCGAAAACGTGGTTTGAGAACCATGAAGCAGCGCTTACGTCATGGGATGAGTTTCAACGGCAGTTCCTCAAGGCATTCGCCCGAGAGGACAGGAAAGAGACAGCGGAGCGTGCTATAGAGGCAAGGGTTCAAGGCCCTAACGAAAGGATGACGACCTACGTAGAGGACATGGATCGGCTTTTCAAGCGTGCGGAGCCCTCTATGTCCGAATCCAAGAAAGTTCGCCACCTAGTGCGTGGTGTTAAAGAAGAGATTTTCGCCGGCCTTATTCGAAACCCGCCTGCGACACTTGCGGAGTTCCATGAGGAAGCCACTGCCATGGAGAGGGCCTTTCAACAGCGTGCCAGGCAGTATAACCGTGGTGTAAACCCAAGTGAGGTCACTTCTGTCACTCTCGGCAATGACATCAGCGCGTTGCGAGAGCTTATCAGAGCTCTCATTAAGGAAGAGCTACAAAAGATGCAGGTGACTGCTTCACCTGCAGAGCAGCTCTCCATTGCGGAGATGGTACGCGCCGAGCTACGGCAAGCCGTTCACGCTCCCCAAACATCCGAGGTGCCACAACAGAGGCACTGCGTCGAGATGAGCTACGCGGAAGCAGTGCGACGTCCTCCATCGTGCAGTCCAACCAGCGTATTTTACCCCAATGAGCGACACGCTCAGCAAATGGAGGTAGGCTTCCGCCCTCGCAGCTCACCGTTTATCACCGAAGCAAGACCGAGAAAGAGTGACATCTGGCGTACACCTGACCACAGGCCCCTTTGTTTCCACTGCGGGGAAGCCGGACACGTCTACCGAACATGTCCATACCGTCGTGTGGGTCTCCGTGGATTTTCGCCTAATGCCCCTCGTCCACGACATGGCGAGCGACCACAAGAAATAGAGAGTTTCATCTCGAATCGTTGCAGTATTGAACATCGGTCACAAGAGCCTCGCTCGTCGTCGCCTGCTCGCTACAAGTCACCGAGCCCAGCCTATTCACGAGGCTCCCCAAGACGCCGTTCACCCAGTCCTGCAAGTCGGGAAAACTGAGTTCAGCGACCTCCGGAGGTGAGGCCGCTGACGCTGACTCTATGGAAGATCCTCCACTACGACGACAGCGACAGCAGCAAAAAGATGTACAGACGCAGTCAAACGTGATGCGAAGGGCGGTGACATCAAACATTGCGGTAACTGTGGACGACGAAGAAGTAATGGCGCTAATTGACACTGGAGCAGACACTTCCGTTATGAGCATGGGTCTTGCATGCAGGCTTAAGAAGGTTTCTACCCAGTGGGCTGGGTCGCAGATACGCACGGCAGGAGGTCATCTTCTTACTCCGGTGGGGCGGTGCACAGCGCGAGTCAGTATTCACGGATTTACGTATCTCGGAGATTTTGTAATACTGCCGAGTTGCTCGAGGGACCTAATTCTCGGACTGGACTTTCTGCGTGATAATGGAGCCGTGATTGATTTGCAACAGTGGCAAGTGACGTTTTCTAGGCACACGCTTTAGCGTGCAACCCTCACGGCAGTTACGTCAATGCTTTGAGAATTGTTGACGATGACGTCACGTTACCGCCAAAGAGTAGCGTGCTCACCTTGGTAGCCTGCGACGTTTTTGACGAATTCAACGACTATGAAGGTATTGCTGAGGCAAATATCCCGCTGCTTCTCAAACGAAACATATGCATAGCCCGATGCCTTGTTCGGTTAGAGAATAAACGCTCTCGAGTTCTGCTGACCAACTTCAGCAATGAGTTTCAGCACGTTCCTAGAGGGACTACTGTCGCTTTCCTCAGTGAAATCGCCGACTTTTTCGATATCGGCACATTGGATACGACTTCACCGCATGCAAAAGCTTGTGCTGACCTGGGAAGCCGCATTCACGTTAATCCAGACTTGCCAGATTCACGAAAAGAGCGCCTGCTAAACCTTGTGAGGGAATTCTCGGACTGCTTCTCCACAGCATCGAAAGTTCAGCGTACCACCGTTACAAAACACCGCATTGTTACCGAGGAGTCGGCGCGGCCTCTTCGCCAACATCCATACCATGTGTCCCCGAAGGAAAGAGAGGTGATTAAGCGTCAAGTTCAAGAAATGCTGAATGATGACGTCATCCAACCCTCGACAAGTCCGTGGGCGTCACCTGTTGTCTTAGTAAAGAAAAAAGACAACACACTACGCTTCTGCGTCGACTATCGACGGCTTAACAAAGTCACGAAACGCGACGTTTACCCCCTGCCACGGATTGATGACGCCTTAGACCGTCTACGCCACGCCCAGTTCTTCACATCACTAGATCTCAAGTCAGGGTACTGGCAAATTGAAGTTGACGAGGGCGACCGTGAGAAAACCGCGTTCGTGACGCCTGACGGGCTCTACGAATTCAAAGTGCTGCCTTTCGGTCTCTGTTCCGCTCCCGCCACTTTTCAACGCATGATGGATACTGTACTAGCTGGACTAAAGTGGCAGACGTGTCTTGTATACTTGGATGATGTCGTTGTGTTTTCAACCACATTTGACGAGCATCTTTCAAGGCTTAAAAGTGTCCTCACTGCAATAAGGAGAGCGAACCTTACCATCAAGCCCGAAAAGTGCTACTTCGGCTATCAGGAACTCAAGTTTCTCGGCCACGTGGTTAGCCCGGGGGGTGTTCGACCAGATCCGGAGAAGTTGGCTGCTGTTGCCGATTTCCCTCGTCCTGGAGACAAAAAGGCTGTTCAGCGATTCCTCGGACTCTGTGCGTACTACCGCCGTTTAGTCGAAGGATTTTCGAAAATTGCGGAACCTCTTACAAGACTGACACGGCCAGATGTACCTTTCGTATGGACGGAAGAACAACAACAAGCCTTTGTAGAGCTGCGCAATCGACTGCAGACAGCTCCAGTGCTGGCACATTTTGACGACACAGCCGACACCGAGATCCACACAGACGCCAGTAACGTGGGAATCGGAGCCATTCTAGTTCAATGGCAGAACGGCGCAGAGCGTGTGATCGCTTACGCGAGCCGCAGTCTCACAAAAGCAGAGGCTAATTATTCTACCACCGAAAAAGAGTGCCTAGCAGTCGTTTGGGCGATTAGCAAGTTTCGACCCTACTTATACGGCCGGCAATTTCGAGCGGTCAGTGACCACCATTCGCTCTGTTGGCTTGCCAATCTACGGGTTCCATCAGGCCGCCTCGCCTGCTGGAGCCTCCGCCTTCAAGAGTATGACATAACGGTGGTCTACCGATCAGGACATAAGCATACAGATGCTGACTGCCTGTCTCGTGCTCCTATTTCCTCGACGTCATCTGACACTGAACAAGATTTACCGTTTCTTTGTTGTAGGCCCGTGTGCTCAGATTTGGGTGCACGTTAAAGAACCCCAGGTGGTCTAAATTTTCGGAGCCCTCCACTACGGCGTCTCTCATAATCATATAGTGGTTTTGGGACGTTAAACCCCACATATCAATCAATCAAGATTTACCGTTTCTTGGCATCGTCGATGTCGTGCGGATGGCTGAGCTTCAACGTGTGGACACTGAGCTACTTCCTGTCATCCAGCATCTTCAAGGAGAAGACGTTATCGTCCTACGCCGACTCTCGCGTGGTTTGACTACGTATTGCCTGCGGAACAATGTTCTCTACAAGAGAAATCTTAAGAGCAGCCAGGAAACTTTCCTCCTCGCCGTTCCAATGGCACTGCGTGAGGAAGTTTTGCAGGCGTGCCACGACGATCCTTCGGCCGGTCACTTAGGCTTTGCTAGGACATTAGCGCGCATCCGACAGAAGTACTACTGGCCACAGCTGTATTCGTCCGTTCAGCGCTATGTCCGCACCTGCCGTGACTGTCAGAGGCGTAAAGTTCCACCCGCAAAGCCCGCCGGTTTCCTCCAACCTTTAGATCCACCTCGAGCACCATTTCAGCAAGTAGGAATGGATTTTCTTGGTCCCTTCCCTACGTCATCCTCAGAAAATAAGTGGATAATTGTCGCGACCGACTGTCTGACTCGCTATGCAGAAACCAAAGCTGGGCCTAAGGGAACTGCAGTGGAAGTCGCCAGATTCTTTGTCCACGACATTGTTTTGCGCCATGGTGCACCTGCTGTTCTCATAACTGATCGCGGAGCAGCATTTACGGCAGAGTTATTGCAAGAAGTCACCAAGCTGACGCACACCAACCACCGGAAAACAACAGCTTATCATGCCCAAACGAACGGCTTGACGGAGAGGTTAAACAAAACATTGGCCGACATGCTATCTATGTATGTTGATGTAGAGCACAAAACGTGGGATGAAATTTTGCCGTACGTCACGTTTGCTTATAACACCGCTGTGCAAAAGACCACAGACCTAACACCATTCGAGCTTGTTTATGGCCGTCGCGTCACAACACCGTTAGACGCTATGCTCCCCGTAGACCAGGACAACAGCGGAAATGACAGCGTTGACGACTTCGTAGAGAAAGCCGAGGGAGCCCGCCAGCTTGCACGGAACCGCATTCGCGCGCAGCAAGATATCGATGCTCGCCGTTACAACCAAGGCCGAAGGAGCGTCCACTATCAACCAGGTGATTATGTATGGGTGTGGACACCAGTTCGACATCGTGGGCTTTCGGAGAAGCTATTGCGGGGCTACTTTGGCCCTTACGAAGTTGTGCGCAGCCTCAGTGACGTGAATTACGAGGTAGTTCCCCAAAGCTCCGACACCAGTTTAAACCGAAGACGTCCACGTCCAGAAGTAGTCCATGTGGTACGGATGAAACCGTACCACGCCCGCGAGTTATGAACACTTCGAACTTTTCCTTATTATCCACAACAGCGTGGGCTTTTTTTTTTCATTGACGTGATCATTTTTTTTCTTTCACGGCCACCTCTAGCATCTCAGTCAATCGACCGGGACGGTCTCTCTTGAAAGGGGGGAATTGACGCAAGGTAGGCTGGCAACTATGGTGGCCAGCCTCTGAAGAGGACAACGAAGTAGTTCTGTGTGCGCGTGCTCTGGTGTTCGCGTTTCTGGCCCTTGGGTTGCGAAAGTAAACGCCCTATTTTGTATTTGTGTGCCTGTGTCTTTGTGACAATATTACTGTTATCACCCGGAAACTGGAGTAATTGATTGATATGTGGGGTTTAACGTCCCAAAACCACTATATGATTATGAGAGACGCCGTAGTGGAGGGCTCCGGAAATTTAGACCACCTGGGGTTCTTTAACGTGCACCCAAATCTGAGCACACGGGTCTACAACATTTCCGCCTTGATCGGAAATGCAGCCACCGCAGCCGGGATTCGAACCCGCGCCCTGCGGGTCAGCAGCCGAGTACCTTAGCCACTGGACCTCCGCAGCGGGGCCGGAAACTGGAGTAGCCTGTCAGGTGAAAAACCTGGCAAACCTCTCCATCTTCCAACGCAAGTTAACTTCCTCACCACAGCTCACAGTTGACTCTCATTTGATTAATATCAGCGACAGTGTATCTTTTATTGGCGTTCACCTTAACGCTAACCTTAACTTCGCTCTACATATTGCTCACATTAGAAGAACGGCAGCATTCGGCATTCGCGCATTACTCAAAGCTCGCTCATATTTTTCTCATAAAGCACTCCTTTCACTTTGCTTCGCATTTATTCATTCTCATATCACTTATGGCATCGCATCATGGGGGACTACTTACCAGTGTCATCTTTCATCTGTACAACATATACAAAATTGAGCTATTCGCGCTATTTTTAACTGTTCTCGCGACAGAAGTGCCGCTCCCCTTCTTCAATGCAGTAAAATCCTAACTGTTAGCTATGAATTCAGGTTTAATCTAATTATGTTTCTGCATAAACAAATAATGAATCAATTTTCTGCTAATTTCATTGATCCTAAGATGTTAGTTAATACTAACACAACCAGGTTTGCGACTAATAATAACTTTTTACTTCCAAATGTTCGTAATAACTATGGTAAATCATTTTCCCTCTTCTGTACCATCACCATATGGAATAATTTGCCCACTTCGCTAAAATGCAAAGTTTCTATAATTTCATTTAAAAACTCATTAAAAGAGTACCTGTTAAATAGTTGATCTATCTTCTTTGTGTTGTTTTATGCTGTATTATTTGTTTTTTCAATTTCGTGCCTTTTTGTTTTCATTCTGCTTTGTATATTTTTCTTTCTACGATTCTGAAAGCTGCTTGCGCTTTTATTATTTGTAATCATCACCGAGGGTCCCGTTGCAGTTGTGTACTTTGGGACCTTCGTCTGTATATTTTACTCCCTGTAACATCCTTTTATGACATGATAATAAACTGATTGATTGATTGATTGAATAAATATTTCTCTCTCTCTCTCTCTAATTTGGTATATGTGGAGCTGGTAAAGCGGCCGCAAGCACATCATGAAGGGCCCAATATACTCCAATGTAGCGTTGACGCGCGCTCACGCTGAGCACAGCGACGCTAAGTTAACAAAACCCGAGCACTCTATAGTTTGACGCCAGGCGCGACCGGCGCGACTAGCGTCCGTCGGCGCAGCCCGACGGCAACCGGCGCGCAATGCGACATGCTGCCTTTCGTGCCTGTGCTTTACCCAAACAGCACTGCGTCTCCCTCTTTTCGTGATGAAGGGACGCTGGACGCGCTGAAACGTGCAGGCGTCAAAGCAACGCAGCGCGGCGCACACCTGCGAGTATATGGCAGGACCAGCGCCCGGCATGGCAACGCCGGTGTGACGCAACGAAATGAACGCCGGCGAGCACCCGCAGCGCGTCACGTCAAAATATATCGGCGCCTTGACTGTGGCATGTAGTCATGTTCTCACATGACATGAATCTCATGATTATCATGTTTGCACCAGTCACAAAGCTTCGTCATTCATTGACGTCACGTAATAGCAAATTTGGCATATGTGAAGCTAGGGAAACGGCCGCCAACGCATCATGAGTTTGGCATGTAGTCATGTTGTTACATGACATGCATGTCGTGATTATCATGTTTGGATGTGTCGTTTACCTATGTTGTCCGTTCGCATCGCGTAATAGCAAGCTTGGTACATGTGAAGCTAGTGAGACGGCTGCGAGCGCATCATGAGCGTAGCTAGTTGTCATATTGTTACATGACACGCATCTCATGTTTATCATGTTTGCACCAGTATCATACCTTCGCCACCCATTCACGCCCCGTGATACCAAATTTGGGATAAGGGAAGCTAGCGAACGGCCGCCAGCGCATCATGAGCGTGGCATGTAGTCATGTTGTTACATGACACGCATATCATAATTTTCGTGTTAGGGTCAGTCACCTGTGTTTGCCATGTAATCATGTCGTACCATACCAGTTTTGCAACATTTCATGTGAACGAAACCACCGCAAGAACTACAAGACCATGAAATGTAAATCATGACATTCATGACATACATTTAATGATTTTCAAGTTATGACTAGTCAGATATGTTCTTAGTACAGTCAGGTTATGCCATACCAAGTTTAATATCGATACCATTATCGAAACGGCCAGGAGAGCTATAAGTCGTAGGCACCTAGATAGATAGAGAGATAGATGGATAGATAGATAGATAGATAGACAGATAGATAGATAGATAGATAGATAGATAGATAGATAGATAGATAGATAGATAGATAGATAGATAGATAGATACGCTCAATGTCGCCGAAGTTCACTAAGAAATGGTTCGCATTTAAAAACGTATGATTCTAGCATGGCTGCATGTCAATTTTAATGCAATATCATTAAACAGCTCATTTTGTAGAAATTCCAACGTCGATGGTTGTGAGGGAGACTTCATCATATTTGCGTAACCGTAAAATTATTAAAGATACAAATACAATATACCATAAAAATCCAACGTATGAGGGGATATAACCAGGATCGTTTGCATGGCCTAAGAAAGTGTTCTGCAATACAACCACGCCTTTTCCCCCCTCTAACATGGAATTTATTACAAATGTGGCTTACGTATATACATAGCGAACAATATACATAAGGCCACTTCGACAATTGTACAATGAAGATTGCAAACCGAATTTTATTGGCCGCGAGATCGAGAAGATTCGGCGCCTGGCGGCAACTGGCCGAAACAGTGAAGTGTGGATTGATCCTTGCGTCGTCCGCTAGCCACGACGTAATCCTATGAGCGAGTACGTCATGTACGTTTTCAAAGTGTGGCTTGTCCTGTAATTTCAGCGCGAGTGTAACTGTTTCGACGTATGCCTGAAACGACGTACGAAAGAATTGGGTCTTGCTCGGCTGCTAATGCATTGTAATAAAATAGGCGAGTGCTATTTCCATAGTGCTGTTTACTGTCATCGTGCACTCCATTCAGCAGAAGAATTTCAGAGTGGGTGCCGCTTCTGTTTCAAGCACACCGCGAAATGCTCTTGGCATCCTCCAGATTATGAGGACTATTAAATACTGTGTGAATGCATGACTCAGTTGTAAAAAAAAGAAAATGGGCTCAAGGGCGCGCAATTGCGCGCTGTTGCAAGGTGTACAACAACGGCATTGTAGCAACTGTAGTTTAATCCATAGTGCGATGAGTCTTAGTTGTGTTAATCGTGCTGTGGTACCACTACATATTACTATCACATAAACTGTGACCCATCGGTACTGAAACTGTACATAAACAGAGTTACCGTGTGTGCAACCGCGTGCTTAGATTTAAGAATGCTTCAAAAAGACCAGACGTTGAAAATAATTCACACCGCAAGCATTATACATAATGTCGTATAGTTTCACTGAAAAATTTGTCTTTCTTACGTTGTCGTCAGTGTGGCATTGTCAGTGACCAAGGGAAGGCACTGGTAATTTTTCAAATGAAAAAAAAAAAGATACTTGTCCCATTAACCAGGCCTTTGTTGTAGCACCGTCGTGCACGTAATCCACCGATGAAAGCTGTCTGCTGAACGCTTACATAAGATTTTTTACTGGTGCAAGAACATGTGCGTACACGTGGTAAAGGCAGTGCAGCGCGTAGCACCGTCAGCCACTAAGCTTTCCTGACTAGAGTTATCGACTGTCTCAAATTTCATCAGGGACAGAATGCGGGAGAGAAATCATATGCGTATATTGTGCGAACGGTGATTCTGAACGAATTGCACAGATATGCGGACTTTCTACGATCTTTTTTTTCTCTCTCTTTTGTAGCATGCAGATGACTAATATCTAAATAAGTAGTTCAGTCACGCTACAGCAGTACGTAGCAGAACACAAGCTAATGACGCACAAACGACAGAGCAAAGGCGAGATTTATTTAGTGCGAAAGCGTGATGATAGTCACCCCGGGCGAGCGCTCCAATGAAAGGCAGAATGCGCTTTACTCGCGGGTAATGTTAAATTTGCATAGGCGTCGTGGACTGATGCAGTCAATAAAAGCTAATAGATATTAACCGTAAACTGTTGTCAACGCATTTTATCCGCCGATAATCAGCTCAGAGAGCACGCAACGAAGCGCCGCTGCGTGTATTTGTATACGCGCCACCGACCGACTATCCACACTTGCGCGGAGACGGTGCGGCCACCTATAGCAGGATCTCACCGCGAATACCACACAATGTCTAAAGGAATACTTGAGCAGCAAACTTGATGAACTCTGTATACCAGTGCGGCTGAGACTGCTGTTGGTCATAAAAATATTTCAGCTGCACAGTCATTTGTACAAAGTCGCATCGCGATGACACCATTCGTTCCACATGCCTGTACAACATGCGGGTTTTCGATAAACTATGCATGCTCATTACAAACTGCATGTCAACAAAGTGCATACAGAAACAATAACTGTAAAAGCCTGATTAAACACCAAAAGCACTTTTGTATCCTCAATCAAGTACCGCCTCTGTAAAGTTCCTGAAACATTCGAACATTGATTTGTTAGTTGCAAGGACGCCATCCTCTTTTTGGACGTCCTGCAGAGAGCTTATGAAGCACGACTGGACTAAAGTTGTCATAGTATCCATTATCTTGTACCAGACAAATGCAATGATAGGCCACACAACCTTGCCTTTGCATGTGAATACAGTAAAATTACCTTCCTCTCCTTGGAAATGAAGTGAACGCAATGTATATGATTTACAAACACAGGTGTCCTGTATACATGCTTCACAATACAACATGAAGTATTGCCCTAGTAATGCGTGTTACAAGTGTACATTGCCACCGGGCGTCAGGACATGCAATTATTATAAAAACTTCTTCGTTTGAAGCCAGTCCCCCAATACAAATGACCCACCCACTACTGCACACTGAAGGCCTCCTAGTGGGTGCACAGTGAGTTCGAAAAGGCTTGATACCCTATGTGCTTGAAGTGCCCACTAAAAACAGAATTTCTTTATCACATTAGACTCTTGAACGAGAAGCTCAAGGATCCCCCATTTTTTTGTTTACAAATTTTCAGCACCTATTAGGCTTTTACATAAGTGACTAACATTAGCTTGGGCACAATATTTGCGCAACTTGTGTGCCATTTTATGCATCAGTGTACTGGAATATCTGCAGGCTTATGAGCATGAGCTATTAAATGCGAAGCATTTCTTAGTGAACTTCGGCGACTTTGAGCGTATCTATCTATCTATCTATCTATCTATCTATCTATCTATCTATCTATCTATCTATCTATCTATCTATCTATCTATCTATCTATCTATCTATCTATCTATCTATCTATCTATCTATCTATCTATCTATCTATCTATCTATCTATCTATCTATCTATCTATCTATCTATCCATCCATCCATCCATCTATCTATCCGTCTGTCTGTCTGTCTGTCTGTCTGTCTGTCTGTCTGTCGGTCTGTCTGTCTGTCTGTCTGTCTGTCTGTCTGTCTGTCTGTCCTGTCTGTCTGTCTGTCTGTCTGTCTGTCTGTCTATCTATCTATCTATCTATCTATCTATCTATCTATCTATCTATCTATCTATCTATCTATCTATCTATCTATCTATCTATCTATCTATCTATCTATCTATCTATCTATCTATCTATCTATCTATCTATCTATCTATCTATCTATCTATCCACTTACGAATTTTAGCTCTCCTGGCTGGTTCGATAATAATATTGATACCAAACTTAGTATGGCATAACGTGACTTTATGAAGAACATATTTCACTAGTCATAACATGAAAATTATGACATGTATGTCATGAATGTGATGATTTACGTTACATGCTCCTGCAGCTCTTGCGGTGGTTTCGTTCACATGACATGTTGCGAAACTGGTATGATGTGACATGATTGCATGGCAAACACAAGCGACAAAACCTAACATGAGAATCATGACATGCTTTTCATGTAACAACATGACTACATGCCGCGCTCATGATGCGCTTGCAGTCGTATCGCTGGCGTCACATATACCAAATTTGGTATAACGGTACGTGAAAGGATGACGAACGTATGTGGAAATATGATACTGGTGGAAATATGATAAACATTAAATGTATGTCATGTAACAACATGACTACATGCTACGCTCATGATGCGCTAGCTTCACTTGTACCATACTTGGTATTACGCGATGGGAACGGACGACATAGGTAAGTGACACAACCGAACATGATAATCACGACATTGCGTGTCATGTAACAACATGACCACATGCCACAGTCATGATGCACTCGCGGCCGTTTCGCTAGCCTCACATATGCCAAATTTTGTATTACGTGACGCCAATGAATGATGAAGGTATGTGACTGGTGCAAACATATTAATCGTGAGATGTGTCATGTGAGAACATGACTACATGCCACAGTTAAGGTGCAAATACATTTTGACATGACGCGGTGTGCATGGTCGCCTGCGTTGTTTTCATCGCATCACGCCCATGCGGGTCCTGCGAATACTCGCAGGCACGAGCCGCGCTGCGTTGCTTGGACGCATGCGCATTTCAGTGCGTTCGGCGTCCCTCCATCACGAAAAGTGGGAGACGCTGCCGTAACGCATCGGCGCGAAATGCAGCATGGCGGATTTTGCGCCGGGTGTCGTCGGGCCGCGCCGGCGGACGTCGGTCGGGCCTGGCGTCAGACAATAAAGTGCTCGTGTTTTGCTAACGTAACGTCGCTGTGCCTAGCCTGCTTGAGCGTCAACGCTAGATTGGAGTATATTGGGTCCTTCATGATGCGCTCGCGGCCGTTTTGCTAGCTTTACATATATCGAATTTGGTGTTACGTAACATCAATATATGAAGAAGGTATTTGACTGGTGCAAACATGATAATCCTATCAAGCGTGTCAATGCAAGAACATGACAACATACGATGCTCAAAGCGTGTTAGCGGCCGTTTCGGTCGCTTCACATATACTAAATTTGGTATAACGTGACGTGAATAGATGAAGAAGGTGAACGACACATCGAAACATGAAAATCATGACACGTAAGCCTAGCGCGGTATCATTTACGTCAACATCGTAACATTGTGGTGACCTAAAAGTGAAATATCAACCTTTCTCATTCGTGCTTCGCATACCATTGATCCCCACTGTACGTGGGATCTGCCAATGTTTTATGTTTGCACGTTAAGACGCACCTGAGCACAGATGCAGAAAATATAAGCGATGAATCAAAAGACGCAGCGGTTTTCTGCGTCATCTACAATTCATTTTTAAGGGGCGAAGCTCCTGTTTAGAAAAAGTTTATTCTCTGATGGGACGCAACAAAACTAAGGGACAAGCGTCTGTATAACAGGCACAATAACAAACAAAAGACACAGCACAACATACATTACACATTTAAACAAAAGTGTCCAAGTCCGTAGGATGTCCATAGTCCATAGTACTAATAACTATACATACACTACATAAATGCACTAATCACAATATGGACAATGTACATGATGATATATGTGCACAATTACAAAACTTGGTGAAGATGTTAGAAAATATGTACAACAGGTATCAATATTCATGAAAGTTACATAACTTACAGCGTCAAAATGAAGTGCATATATAGAAGAGCTCACACCAATCTGGGACACACACAAACACATAAAAATAGTAAACACATACTGATTACATGCACTAATCAGACATTGACAGGTGACCTGGCTATAGGAACCAGGCCAGGTGGAAGACTAATCGAACGTGTCTGTCAACTACGGAAAGAAAGCGGCACGACCGTTGTCACAGAAATTCTTCCTCCCCAAGGAAGAACAATTCCTCCGACAGAAACGATAAGAGTTCAGAGTAGAGGCGTTCCAGAATCGGAAAAAGAGCACGACGATGATGACCTGCCGCAGCAGCTTCGCACCTATAACGCCATAAACAAAAAGCTCCCGCAGCTATTAGAAGGCGTGCAAAGCGACTACGCGAGCAGCGCCCAGATGTTACAAAGCAATTAACACCTAGGCCACGAAAACTAGTGTTAACTGACTTTCAAAACACATTTGCAATGACACATTGCTGCAGCATATGCTGGTTAGACTCCTGTAACGGGCAGTTAGGACAAGTGGAAGATGGGACCATGCCCCACCTCTCGAGTCTGTCCCGTGTTGGGAGTACTCTCCATCTAAGACGCCACATAAAGTCACGGAGGTGACCAGGCAAAAACGATGCCGTTATCGCGCTCCACGAGACATGTCTAGATCGTGCTAGACGGGCTGGAGGAACCAGAGGAAGCAGAAGAGCCGCCGCTGCATCTACAATGCGGCTTTCAAGAATGTCCACATCGGGACAAGCCTGCTGCGCGTGTCGATAAAATGCTACCGCCGTTGAGTAAAATGCAGGCACGTTAAGTGTTTGCGGTGCAGAATTAAGCCGTGCATCTGGTAGTAAATAACTTAGTTCGGTGCCTAAGAAATAACAGGCAAGATCACGTGCGGGCACTGATCACCATGCAACAACCGAAGTAAGAATCGTAGGGCAAGCAGCCGGCAGCGAACAGAGACGGATGGGAATGCGAATCCACCGCAGTTTCTCGGTTGCCCAAGAGCTGCTCGGCAAACCAGCTCTGTTCCGCCCGACCAGAAAAAGGAGCCAATGAGGGATTGCAACGACCTGGTGTTTCGTAATGGGGACTGTAAGACATGAGATATGTACCATGCACGGCCGCAAAACACCGTCTGTGCTAAATACCTTCTTCCGAGCATCGGTAAATCATACTCTTGTGCTTCCCGGACGTGCCGTTTTACATCTTCGACTACTGAATTCCACAAGGAAGCTGATATGCCGTAGCAAGTATAATCAAGCCCCAGAATGCGAATAGAGTCACTTTTTTGATGACGGAAAAAGGAACTTAGACATGCGTCTGGGGAACCAATGAATAAATATCGACATTTAGAAAAATTTAACGCAGCGCCTGAAATCGTGCCATACGTTGTAAAACGTCGTAGGCTACGGGATAAACTGTCCTCATTCTTCAAATACAACGTGATGTCATCAGCAAATGCTGTCACTGTCACGGTACCACTACCTGGAAGAGGGAGGCCTCTAACGTAAGAGTCAGCGATTAGCGATTGAAGGAATGGTTCGAGGCTGAGTACAAAAAGTTCAGGGGATAAAGGACACCCCTGGCGAACACCACGGGTAACCGGAAATGGCGCACTCTCTAAACCTTCAAGAAACAACGTGCTGCGTATATTTCGGTATGCGTTTCTGAGAAGCTCAACGAAGTTTTGTGAAAAGCCAAATGCTGCCATTACGCTAAATATAAAGCTACGTTCGAAGCTCGAATGCCTTTTCCTGGTCAAGTGAAACCAAGAGTCCCCGAGCTGATCTTGTTAACGTGTACGCAACTATATCGCGCGTAACAAAGGAAAGACTGTGGATTTCTCTTCCAGGAATAGAAACGCCTGATGATGACCTATTAACAAGTACATCAGGCTTCTCAAACGCCGAGTGATAACTGCCGCGAAAGTTTTATAATCAACGTTGAGGAGCGTTATTGGTCGCCACTCCTCTGGGCGAACTGACGATGGGTCATGTTTAGGTAATAAAACAATTCGACCATCGCGAAAGCTATCAGGAAAATCAAAGTTCTCGAAACAGCGGCAAATAACAGAGGTGAAAAGAGCACCAATGTCGTCCTAAAACGTTACATAAAACTCAACAGGCAACCCATCCGGCCCGGGGGCCGAGCCACGCTTCATGGAAGACCGTGCCTCTTTCACTTCGTCAGCTGACGGACTTGTGCACAGTTCTTCAGCTACTTCAGATGAAATTTGATGTAGCCTACTTAACATTGTGGCTGTCTCGGTGGTACCGCGATGTGATGACATTGTCGTACGAGCCATGTTTGCAAAGTGAGCTAGGAAAACTGATTGATCACGTGTCGGCGGCAACGCAGTGTGTAAGAATCTGGCCGCTGGAGTTCCTAGTCGACTCGACGGGTTAAGAAGCGAGCTTTTCGCAAAGCGTAGAACCTCAGGGTGAGCACATGGATTACGTCTGCAACGCCAAGCAGCCGCCGTCAATGACGAAGCTGCAATGAGGCGTTGAAAACGACCCCTTAAGTCTCGCTGCCATGCGCGCATCAAGGGAGTTAGTCGATCAACCCGAAGAGCAATACGCAGCTTTGTGGCAGTGTCCGCTAGTTCTTCGGACGTACGGCGTCTAAGGGCCCACCCTGCTACTGAGCAGTGTAAACGCCACAGTGTCTTGAGCGCGTCCCACACCTCCGGACCGCATCCCAAAAGAGAGGCACGCAAGCTTCTAGATAAACTGGAGCGTGTACGCGCGCCGTGCAGAATGCGGATGTCAAGACGCCAAGGTTTCACTGATGATGAAAAGGGAAAGTGAGCCTCGAGCGTCACTGGTCGGTGGTTTGATATATAAACAGGCGATGATGGTAATGTTACTACATCAGAGTGCGATACGTAAGAAGCTAGCGCGCTCGGCACATAGAAACGATTCAAACGACTAGACGACGTGCTACGCCGCCAAGTCCAGGCATACTGTGGCCCATGCACTAGTCTGTACGTATCTATCAAAGAGAAATGTTGCACTATGCGACGCAGCTCTCGCGCGTTCCAATCAGAGTGACCCCATCCTGGACTTTGCACGTCAGCTCGCGTGTCTAATACACAATTAAAGTCTCCAGTGAGTATGACATCACGACCGTCTAGAAAATACACGTCCAGGTCACGGAAAGAATTGTTTGACATCGCTGCTTGAGCTGGCCCATGAATACACAAAACACGCAGCTTTAAGGATGATAGAACGCAGTCAAAAGCCAATACCCATCCAGACCCGTCATAGAAAACATGATGATTGCGCATAAAAGCGCGGTTAAAAAAATAATTCCAACTCCAGAGAAGCGAGATGTCACGAAGGGAAAATAACAGTCTAAATTAAATGTGCGTTTGAATGCACGAACGTGGCCAATGGTGAAAAAATTTGTTTCTTATAAACACAGTATATCACCATGTTCTGCGTGGGCTATGCTGATAACCTCGGCTTGCTTTAATAGGTTACGGAACCCTTGAACATTTAAAAAAAGGATCTTCAGGGTGTCAGCCATATTGAAAAAAGATGGGTGACTGACCTGGTCGTGTTTTTTGATTCGGTGTACCCCGGGGATCTGTCCGGGGGAACCGGAGTACGTACACTACACAGCACAATTCGACCCTCTAGAAGAGGGTCGAGGTTTCTTCGGTTGCTGGAATTCGGAGCGGCTATCTTAAATGCCGTCCGAGCTAGTGCCAGACTTGTGAGCACGCTTGACCTCTCACGGGGGTTGCATTTTCACGTCACATCCGTCTGGGCTAGAAGAGAGTCCGATGCTACTGTCGACTTCGAGGCTGAAGCTGCTTCGAATCAGATGGTGCTAGGGCTGCAGCGTTAACGTTGTCGCCGCCTTCAACGACCTTGGTCATGGATTATTTGTCGAGACGCGTCAGTAAAGAACTCCCATGGCGTCTTGCTACTTGTTCAAGGAAGTCACGAGCCTGGCTTTCGGAATGATCCAATGGGCTTTGCTCATTCGGTTTCAATTCTGTTTCTGGCGAGACACCAGCGCCCGTAGATCTCGCAACGTCGCGTCTTCTGGGCACTAAGCTGCTAGGTTTAACGATGAGTCCGGTGCCTCGGTGCCTACCAGCGTTTCTTTCTCGGCTTGCGCCGACGTCGAACATGGCACGACATGTTTGCCTGGGGCAGACGCGAGGTCAATCGCGGTGGCTGTTTCTATTATCACTGAGATTCGCAGACGTGGTGCGCTCGGGTCGGCCAAGCTGCACACTTCTTCATCTTTTAATGGAGCTCTCAGAATCGGATTCTGGCGTTCTTCTAGTACAGCTCCGGGTTCTCGTTCATCTGTTCCCGTTGGTGACACGGACGGTAGGGCACGAAAGATCCCCGCAGTAGCATCAGAATATGAACGACGCACAGGGCAGACGGTGGTAGGGTGGTTATCTCCACAACGTCGGCAGGGGCGGTCGTAACCTTCGCTTTCGTGTCCGTGCACACCACAGCGACCACAGAATGGTGCTGTGCACTGTGCTCGATAATGACCTCTAGAGCCACACCGACGACAAACACGTTGCAGACCGCAGTAGTCGAAAGTGACTCGATGACCAGAAACGCGAAGATAGTTGGGATCGCGATTTGTGGGACTCATTTCCATCCGGACATAGCGTGTGCCTGTGAGAACTCCGCGTCTTGCGCTCATGACGCCAGCGGTCACAGTCAATACCTTGCCTTAAGGGGACAAAGTCTGGACGAGTACCTCGTTGGAGACGAAGGCTGGTAAAAACAGGCAGGCGACGTTAGTGACCTGCGGGCCGACGGGAACGACAGGAATACGCTCGCCACCGATGGTCAAGTAGCCAGCGTCGACGATGAGAGTCGTGGAAGCCATGCTCTTGACAGTTACTTGGAAGTTCATGCCTCCCATGTGCTGAACGCAGTGTATTTCTGAGAGGCCAACTATTGAGGCCGTCGCGTTGACGACGGTCTCCGGACTAGTCCCCGCAGGGACGACAACGTCGAAGGCCTGTGCCTTCAAAGGCGTCCACGACGACGATGAGGAGGACGTCCCTGACGTGGAAGACGCAGGGACACGTCAACAGGATCACTTCCTCTCCGTCTTCCTCTCGGCGTGGCTTGGGCGTCCCTCGTAGTACGTAACTACCAGTGGCACATAGCCGAAATAGGTATAACATTTGACCTCCAAGGTGGTGCCGGTCAGACATTTCTTCTGTGCGCTGTTTAACAATAAAAAATGGTGCTCAATGTACATGCCAATGGTTGCTAATGGGGAATGAGAGACAGGAGCATTTGGCTTTTAGTCAACGCGCACGCTGCGATCCCCATTAGCAGCAATTGGCATGTACATTGAGCACTATCGGACAAGAAAATGTTGCTACACTATACTCGCTGGGTGTAACCTCCGTAGTTTTAGAAAGGTTTAGCGAGCGTTGAGCCTCAGGGCCATGAATACAATGAACTTGTATATACCATGAATGAATTCGAGGTGGTTAAATGGGGGAAGCAGATACGAAGCGCAAGCCGTAAGAAATTAAAAGCTGAATCCTCCTGTCTCTCATTTCACATTAGCAGCTACTGGCATGCACATTGAGCACTATCTGACAGGAAAAGGTTGCTACGTTATACTCGCTGGGCGTAACCTCCTTGGTTTTAGAAAGGTTTAGCGAGCGTTGGGCCGCAGTACCATGAATACAGTGAACTAGTATATACCATGAACTCAAGGTGGTTGAAGGTGGGAAGTAGACCCGAAGCGCAAGCCGTAAGAAACTGTGCCTGTGCCACCTCCTGTTTAGTCCTTGGAATGTCCACTGAATGGCGGTGCTTCTATATGGGGAATATATGATATAAAGAAGCGATATGGTGGGACTTGGAGTGTTGAATAGATGGACGAACGGACACATAGACAGATGCATGGATTGATTGATTGATTTATTGATTTGTGGGGTTTAACGTCCCCAAACCACCATTTGATTATGAGAGACGCCGTAGTGGAGGGCTCCGGAAATTTTCACCACCTTGGGTTCTTTAACGTGCACCCAAATCTGAGTACACGGGCCTACAACATTTCCGCCTCCATCGGAAATGCAGCCGCCGCAGCCGGGAATCGAACCCGCGACCTGCGGGTCAGCAGCCGAGTACCTTAGCCATTAGACCACCGCGGCGGGGCGACAGATGCATGGATGGACGCATGAATGGACGCAGGGGCGGACGCATGAACGAACGCAGGGACGGGCGCACGAACAGACGCATGGACGGTCACACAGACGGACGCATGGACGAACGAATGCTTCGCCCCACTCTCCATCATTCACTTCCTGGATATGCTGCCATTTTTTTCTCTTACTTTGACTTGTACTGTAGCATTTATTGCCGATGAACGCGCTGGGTGAGGAAAGCTCGTCCACATGTTCTAAGTAAGCACTTTTGTGGGTGACATCCTCGCCAACGCTCTTCGCTTAGTCAAGGCCATGGTGTAAGGTACACAAAATTTAGGTGGGGACGATTCACGGCTTTCTTATTGAATGCGATCGACCAGGTAAAGTAACAGAGACGCGCGTGTATCAGACCACTGCCGGCAGCGCATTTAGCTGCAAGCCAGCGCAACTGAAAATAAAAACAAGTTTCAGATACCCTTGCTGTAGCAACTGGCAAGGCCAGTGGAAACACCGACGTTTAGAGAGCATCGTGTTTGGCGCGTTTGTCATGTCTCCGACGGAATTGCCAGAATCTTGCGCTATTACATCACTACGAGAATGCGGCAATACTGCAAAACACAAGGCCGAAATATGGCTCAAGAAAGATGTAACAGAAAGAAAGAGGCAAGGCTCGGCAACGTTTAGACTCCGCTTGTTGCACTGTTCGAACATGTCTCGCCTTTGCGGTGCATGTTGCAGCAGATGCAATATATGGATTCACTAAGTCGTGAATGTAAATGAATAATCTTCGCTTTTTATGTTTGTGCATTACAACAATACGTTGCAATAAATACTCTTTTTTTCTGTTACAGGCATAGTGGACACGTTTTCACTATATTACGTTGTGTATTCACTGCTTTTGGTTTGCACGTTTTCAGTATCATTCATAAAGAGGTCCACTGACTGTTAAATGCGAAAAAATTACCGTAATGCGCTTCGCGTGCACGTACAATATCAAGGGTTGGTGAAATCAGCGAGAAGATTGGCGCAGGGTCCCCAGTAAACATTGATCGATCCCAACAGGCAATCACACTGTCGTGAACTTCACACCGCATATTGAGCATTAGAGCGGCGATAATAGAAGTTGGCGCAACCCGAAACGGTAGCTTTGTAACGCGCGCCAATAAATTGGTCCAGGTATCTAAGTGGTTGCTTCTCTTTTAAAGAGCAATCACGTGCTCCTGTTCAAGTTCGGCTTTTCTGGTCATCTAAAGAATGTGCGTCCCACCACGCTGTTCGCGCGCTCCCCAGATCCAGCTTGCCAATCCGAGTGCCCCACCAACCATCAGCGAATACAGGAAAACCAGCGCATTTAAATGAAGAGCCGCTCCATACAAAATTGTGGAAAAGATGACAATTATATTCGTGTCTGTTAGGCTCCAAGCAGTACGAAGTCCACAGGACATGCGAGAACCATCTTCAAATACCGGCAGGCGTTTCGCAGAGACCACGCGGGCGCGCGTCTCGGACTCTCGTCGTGCTTCGTGAGAATAGTGATGAATTTTCACTCTCTGGCAGAAAGAACGCTCCCGTGCTACTACATTTATATTTCCCACGAAGGACCGGTTGTTATAGCAACGCCTCTTTTTTTTTTTCAAGTTGCGTCTACTCTCCGCTGGCACTGCTGCCGGCAGTGGTCGGACGAACGCGCGTCGCTTTGAGTTCCCCTGGTCGATCTCGCCTCGCAAGTGTCCCCCCCTAAAGTGTTTGTATCTTGCACAGTGGTCAAGGCAGATCTGTGCGTAACTGGCGCTAGATTATTAGGGTGAAATAAGTTAATATTGTCAGCATGCATCATACACGCGGGGACCATCCGTTCGTCCTTGCCCACTGCCCCACCGCAGTGGCCTAGTGGCTAAGGTACTCGGCTGCTGACCCGCAGGGCGCGGGTTCGAATCCCGGCTGCGGCGGCTGCGTTTCCGATGGAGGCGGAAATGTTGTAGGCCCGTGTACTCAGATTTGGGTGCACGTTAAAGAACCCCAGGTGGTCTAAATTTCCGGAGCCCTCCACTACGGCGTCTCTCATAATCATATAGTGGTTTTGGGACGTTAAACCCCACATATCAATCAATCGTCCTTGCCCAGTAATAATGCCAGCTGTGACGTGTAACCATCACACTCTGTCAGCAATTGCGTGATTGCTTAGAAAGTGTAAAATAAAAAGGCGTGGCATAGTCAGTGGCATGGCCACAAACTTTCGCCGAACCAATTTTAGAATTAACGAAGTGTCCTTTAATTTTTTCGTACCCTTAGCATGGCAGTGAGGATGCTTCCGGCCAGCGTATAAGGCCGAACGGCTGAGCGTTGCGCCAGGTCCTGTATGTTGCGGATCACGGCCTCCTGGGACTTGACCATGAGGCAGGCGCGCATCTGGCCGGCGAACGCGAACACAAGCACAGTGACGGCCAGCCACCAGAAAGCGGTCACCATGCGGGAAGCCTGGCGGCCGGGTGGCGCAGTGGAGCCTGCGTAACATCGCGATACAGCCACTACAAGTAAGAAATACCTAAAGATTTCTATAGGGGCAATAACGCGAAAAGCTTCAGTTGTTTTTTTTTGCGCCAAATGAAAGATAAAGCCTTCATAAGCCTAGAAATGTCCCGGTAAGTGTAAATGCGCCTAGAAAAGTCAACTACAGCATGTTCTAAAATGTTATTTCCGAATATTACGGTAATGTAACGTCAAAACACACTGCATAAACTACTACTCCTATGCTTGAGCAAAAATGATAGGACGTTTTCACAGCCGCTCCGGCACATCGCTGCATTGGTGACACACGACCAACCACTTTGTACGCACGCCTTTTCACTGAAAAAAGTGCGCCAAAAGTGTCGTGTAACGTTACGAACGCCCCGCCGCGGTGATCTAGTGGCTAAGGTACTCGACTGCTGACCCGCAGGTTGCGGGTTCGAATCCAGGCTGCGGCGGCTGCATTTCCGATGAAGGCGGAAATGTTGTAAGCCCGTGTGCTTAGATTTGGGTGCACGTTAAAGAACCCCAGGTGGTCGAAATTTCCGGAGCCCTCCTCTACGGCGTCTCTCATAATCATATGGTGGTTTTGGAACGTTAAACCCCACATATCAATCAACGTTACGAACACACTGGCGGGAAGCATGCCGTGGCCATAGAGAAATAAAAAAAGGTGAAGAGTGGACACTCCCATAGACCCCAGCGGCCCAATCGACTCTTGCACACCTAGTGGTTGATGAGAGCAAGTGGCTTGCGCTTCCGGTTTCGGTTTCACTGGCGCAAATTTTGAATTACTTTGCATAACCGACATTTGGCTATGACGAAAGTTCATGATTTCAGACCACTATTCATCGCCCAAATGGATAGTTTTTGTAGGTCGTTTTGATTTAGCGATTCCCTGTTTTGTTTTGTTCAGTGGTTCGTGCGAATTGGTCGTGACGTAATTTTTATTTCGATTAAGTTATAATAAAAAGAGATGCAGGTAATGATAATTCACTACGGTTTTATTCATCGCGCTTGTGTTTTTCTTTTGGAACAAGTGATCAATGTATATATCAGTAATAGAAACAGAGCATCCGCAATGTTTTATTCAAAGGCAAGGTAGAGTATGAGAATATAAAAAGCACAATATGACAAAGGTAGACAACAAATGCATCTCGCCTTACAAATAAATTGTAACAAATATTGTAACAAATACATAGAGAACACAGACAACCCACACATCGCTCGAGTTGGCAGAAGCCGAGAAGCTGGTGAAGTATGACACACCGGGCCAGTGGGTAAGTAAGGATCTATGGCAAAAACGCAGCGCACAATGCTGATGAAGAAGGAAGAAGTGACATATACACAGCAATAAAGTCGCGAATCACGCCTGGGCTTAACCGAAATAATGCATAGAAAAAAAAGAGCGCACAGAAACCACACGACACAATATAGCAGAAAGGCAAAGGTGCAGTGTGCTGGCTGTGCTTAAGAACAGCTAGTCCAAAATGAAAAAAAGCAGACTTGATGCCTGCTTGTCCTCAGAAAGGTAGGGCTTTGCAGCTTGCTCACTACGTGAAAGACAAACTTTATGCTACAACACTGGCAGGTCTTGTGGTTTTTGTTATGCGTCGCCTTCATCAAAAACTAAAGATCCCAAGTGATTTGCGTCTGGGTGTTGCTGTGACGCTTGCGAGCTACAATAGATTGTAGTCATCACTTTATCCAGAATTGTGCACTTTAATTGGTGCTACGAGAGCGGTATTACAGGGCTAATAAATAGCAGAAGGAAACCACTTTGGCTTATTATTTTTCACAAAGGCTCTACATCGTACGTTATCACTCACAAGCTATATAAAAATAAAATGGCAGCGTCCGCAGCCCCATCAAACGCTACAAGTTTGGGTATTCTTTTGAAAATTTTGATGGGCAAGATGAGGAGGTTGATGAGAAGCTAAAATACGAAAAGCGTGATAACATGAACCGTGCCCACTTCATACTGTGTTCCTTACCCGCTCGAAGACATTTCAACAAGCGGTTTTGTTATCGATATATTACTTGAGCTGGAGAGATAAAGCATACACAGTGACCAAGCGACCCACAGTAAAGTGCACAGTTCGCCCGTATTTGCTACAAAAAATACAGACAGGATACCCAACATTCTTTTTAAGGTTATGCAAATCACTTCGAGCGAATACACAGTGTTCGTACTCCTCATAGCGGGTAACCAAAACAATGAATGCAACGAAGGAGTGGTTAGTTCATGATTGATTTGTGGGGTTTAACGTCCCAAAACCACCATATGATTATGAGAGACGCCGTAGTGGAGGGCTCCGGAAATTTCGACCACCTGGGGTTCTTTAACGTGCACCCAAATCTGAGCACACGGGCCTACAACATTTCCGCCTCCATCGGAAATGCAGCCGCCGCAGCCGGGAATCGAACCCGCGACCTGCGGGTCAGCAGCCGAGTACCTTAGCCACTAGACCACCGCGGCGGGGCAAGAGTGGTTAGTCCAGTTGAACTGAATATAAGCATATAAGACCATAATGAAGTCTGCTGTAACGAAGTAATAACATAACAAAGCTATTGCAGGATTCGGCTCAACTCGAATACTTTAGTGTAAACCCGCCGCTAATTGCTAACCTTTGAACTTGTCAAGCTGTATGCCCGAGATTGAAGACTGGAACCTAACCCTGTCTAAGTTTCGGTTCACAAAACGCACATGCCAACATAAACGAACCCGGCAAAACATTTTCAGAAACTTAGCGCGACACCCAGCAGAGCAGAAATGAAAATCGCCAACACTTGACAGATGGTGATACAAAACATCGCACACTTTCACGTGATGTGCAGTGGCCTCAATTATGCCAAGAAAGTGAGATTCAAGTTGTTGTACGTATGCAAAAGCTGCTTCTGATGGCACAGTGAGATTCCCAAAAAGTTTGCTGGGGACGTGGTATGCTTTGAGCATTGTGAAATACTGGTGGGTACCCTTAAGCGTCTCACTGTCGTCTTTCAGTAACTGTAGGCAACTGCAACCGTCACATGCATTCCGAAGGAAGTGTTTGATGAGAAAACCAGCTACATAATATGCAGCGGAGTCATCGATAATATGGGAGTGAATGTTTGTCGCAAGTTCAGAGAGATCGTCTAGAGCGGGAAAGTCGTCAGGCTGTGGCTGTGCACACTCCTCATTATCCACAAGAGACGCACTGGTGAGGGAGAATGGCGAGAGCTGCTCTTGGAGGAGGTCACATTCATCATCCTCGACATTTCCGTATTCTGACAGCTTGAAGAGTTTTCTTATGCAGATGTGCTTCAGGCCACAAATAAATTGTGCTACATTGGGGTTGGTGTTGCAACCCTGTTTTTGCCTAATGTGGCCAAATATGTTCTCCAGAGGATCCTGTTGAAGCCTGCGTGTTAACAGGTATTCAAAATTGTAATTTTTGGAGAGGTCGTCCCATAGTTGACAAATTGCCTGAATTGTAATTTGCCAACCTACGATGGTTTGTGGTTGACGTCTGCCAACAAACTGCCATGATGCAATCCAGGGAAGCTGGCCTCGGAGGAAGTCAATCAGCTCTGAATCATTTTTCATTATTGCATGCCGCAGCTTTTGCGAAGTTCTTTTTTTTACTCGAGCTGTTCAAGGCATCGAAAATCCTGTCCATACGATCACAAAATTGAGCTGTAGTGATGGCCGAGGCAGGCAGCACCTTCACATACACCATTGCCGTGATAGCAATCGAAACTGATGCACTGAGGACCTGAGTTGCTCTGCTGACCTTCATATTAGAAAAAGGTTTCTGATGAACGTGCCGTTCAGTCAACTTTGGAGCCAATCGCAACCGCAACTCATGTGAGGATTGGTAAAGGCTTACAATGTGCGACCAGTTAACGATGTCATCCCCAATGTATAACTTGTGTGCTTGGACATTATTGCGCGTTGTTTTAATTAAATGCGGAACATCAAAAATGTAATATACCCGCTCACCATTAACTTCAAAAAAAGGCTTTGCTACAGTCACTCTTAGTTGGTTAGCGAGACTTACATTTGAACTGCCCTGGTCACAAATGACTGCTTTCACTGCAATATTAATGCTCCTAAGCTCCAAAATGAGTGACACCAGCAAGTTATGCATAACAGATGATGGTGTTGATGTGTGCCCTATAGTAAAAGCAACCGGTTGAACCCACTTTCTCGAAACACCAACAAGCAGAAAAACCAGTGCTCGATCAGCGATGGTTGAAGTGCGATGAGTGCCATCATCTGTAAAACCCTGGACAACGTCTCTTGAAGCATCATAGTACAAATTCTTTTTGAGTGCTATTTCGTTGAAAACTAAAGCGCACACTCGGTCCCGTTCATTCCAAGCATGAGTATTTGTTGCAATGGAAGTAAGGATTCCTGGAATTATGCCTGGAGTCATCTTTACATTAGCTAGCCACCTCCTTAATGAACGCCGGGAGGGCAAAGAAAAATATGGAGCCAGAAATCGGTATGCTCGCGGACCTCGGAAGTTTAAGTGAAGAGCGAATTTCTTGAACCACACGGGAAACCGCTTGCCCTTGCGTTTGGGCCTCAAGCGAACATGTGCAGAAAGAAGTTTAAAAACCTCCTCGGTGACGTGCGGTCGGATAACTTCAAGGGCCTTCGAAGTCGATGACGGTGCTTGGTGAGGCTGTCTCTGCAGTCTTTTGATAGTTTTCCGCTGTGCTGCTACTTTGGCTTGCAGATGTTTAATGGTTTGCTTGTACTTCATTGATGGAGACATTGTCGCTGGCACACAGGAACGCACTGCAATAAACAAAAAAATTGATGTAAAAGCGAAGAACAACTAATCCCATACGAGCACTTTCCTCGCTCTTTCAGACCCAAGGTGCACAACTTTCTGTGATACGAAGTTTTCGATTCCACTACCTAAATACAAACCATTCACAATGTTGACAATGCACAAAAAAATGAAAATCACTGAGAGCCCACCCCTACATTTTGTAAGTGCACACGTATTGTCCTTTTGAGGATAGTTTCCTCAGAATGTCCTAAACATAAAATAGCACATTAAAAAGTGCTGCAATAAAAGCATAGTCACCATTATCTCTAAGGCACTCAGGCGTAGAGCTGTTGGCGGAGACGTCTTCTGGAGGGTCTTGTGAAGCTTGTTCAGTGCCTCGGACAGTGCTGTCGGAACAATCTTGCGAGCGGCCTGCGGAAGTTTCTATATCAATCCACTCTGGTGTTGAAGTGAACATACAACTTACCGGCCACACAGGTTCCTTTTGTGACAGCTGATCGACTGGTTAAGGTTTTCTCCGGCAAGACGAAATCAGCAAAAATTCTTTCACCAGCTACAAGGGAGCTGCCACCTGCAGAGGTTTGGTCAACAGTCAATTTGGGTAAAAAAAAAGAAATCGCGACACTGAACGCACCCTGTTCATCGGGGCACCTCAATGTGTGGGAGCCGCTTTTTGAAGCCTCTACCGCAGGTCCTGAAGAAATGAAATTACGACAATGTGTCAGTAAGAGGCTTAAAATAACACAAACTGAAGCTCATCCGCACCTTGCAGTGCAGCTTCTGCAGCCATGTCACAGTCACTACTTGAAGCGACGCTCAGAGAACCTGCATACATGTGCAGTTGGTACAAGTTACAAATCTTGTAGCATGGGGAAACTTAAACAGCTCTTTCAAACGCATAAATTGGTCGAACGTGGAAGAAAAGAGACGGCACCAACTAGGAAACAAGTAATTTGTGATTTTTGGAATTATCAACAGTGGCAGCTTTCACTGATGAAAGGTATACGTACATGTGCACTCAGGCTTGAAGATAACGTGAAATAGCCCTTTAAAGTCTTTCAAAACAAGTTGCGCAGGTCCAGAGCATCAAAACATGACAGAAATGTAAAGCTGCTGTTAGGAAGGTAATAGCCCACAATTCACAGAATTTAAGACTTTCCAAGTGTTACTTCTGTAGTGAGGTTTCTCCATCGGCTACAAAGATCTTCACGGTTAACTGTCGCCACTGATTCAATACAAGTGGCTGCTATTGCACATATTTGAGTTTCAGTCAATCACTTACATGGTGCAGCTGGTTGCACACTGGGAACATCCATTCTTGTAAGCCTTGTGTGCCCAGGGTCCATGAAACTTTGAGCAGTAAAATGGTCGCTACAAACCCTGTACGTTGCGTACAATAGGCTGGCTGGCTTACTCAGGAGATCATCGCGTCCAGCATACTGCATCCATGCTTTCATCCTGCATTGGTAATGAACTATCAGCTGAAAGGGGAAGTGCTTGAATAGTGATTTTTATTGTTACCCTCACTTAGCAAGTACGAACAGTGAGCCTACAGACATGCAAACCATACAAAAGCTTTAACACACCTGCCGTCCCGTGGTACGCGGAAGAAACTCGTCCCAGGCTTCTTGTGGGTTCTGCCATTGTTGAAGCACCACGATACACAGCAGTAGCTGCCGTAGCTTGGACCGCCGGACGGCATGGCGTCAGTGCGGTCTGAAAATGTTAGTAAGTGGATGCTTCGCTGTCAAATTACGAAAAAGATATGTGCACGTCATAAGTGTACCAGCAAACCCCTTTGAATGATTAGCTAATCGATGCACAATACAAAACCAGTGATACATCTCTGACCCATAAAACTCTGACTTACAAAGATATACGTCAAGACCACGAACAAAGATCAGAAGTGTCCAGGCCGCTATCCCTTGTAATGCAATGGTATCGCGGCCTGGAAACTTTAGAACACCTTCGCGCGTACGCAGTATCAGCAGTACATTGGGAAGAAAAATCGTAGTTGAAATTTGTGCGGTAAAATCATATTGGAAACGTAAAAAAAATTTGTGGGCAGCTTGCACTAGTGGCACAAGGCTAGCGAAGAAACGAAGATGATGGCCACTTGGCTAGTCCAGATTTGCCTCCGGCACACCAAGAATTATTCGTGTTCCGTGCCTTCGGGAAACGCGTCGTGAAGCATGCGAGGCCCAGCGAACTATTCTCAATATTTTGCACCGAGCCACCGAGCCTATGACCTAGCTGCCCAGCTATGCTCAGCGCACAGACGCTCGCGTCCGTGGCAGACGCAGCACGCGTCGCCTCGGCTTGACGCCGTGCCGCCTTTGCTATACTGCATACGTTGCACAATGTTCCCGTCTAACCGCCGCATAGAGCCACAAACTTTCTTTTTAGCGAACCTCCCAGTCCTTAACAAGCTTCAGAAAAAGGTTACAACTGCGTGAATGAGACGCCACGTAAGAAACAAACTCGCACACACGAAGCGCAACGTGTGTGTGTGCGTCTTTCTATGTTTGTTGCATGGTGTCTTTTTCGCGCAGGCGTAACCGTTTTCTGAAAAAATGACCCAACAAGACCAACAACATGTCATTCAACAAGCTTCGCTTGAAAACGTGCCTCACCTGTTATCTCACGCTTGAAAACGCCGACGCAGCCGACGTTGACGAAAGCGACGAATGCTTCTCGCCGTCAGTCATGCATGGGCTTGTCGCTGGGTAGATGGTGTTTATGACAGTACGGCTGAAGAAAAATAATCGCGTAAGGTGTGTTGAATAAATCGTTTTTATGTATAAAGAACATACCAAATTTGGGCGTGTAATTATTAATTTGTGAAAACAATTCTGTTGCATTGATTATAACTGTGTTTTTTTTGCGCTTGCGCCCTCTGAAGTTTGGTGGGAGCACTATTTCGTTACGTAGTCGTGACGCACTTCCTGAGGCCAGGTTTTGCGGAGTGTCCGCTCTTGTCTTCTTCTTTCTCTATGCCGTGGCGGCGTCCCGGCCGTCGGTGCCTCCGCTCGGCAGCCAGCGGCACACTGTCCACATTCGCAGCGCCGCGAAAAAAAGTCGATTCATCTAGCGACAAGAATGGGCATGTCGAGACGCGCACCCACCTGCTAGCTGCCGGTTCGCGGCTTGTCTTCTCCGCGATAGACGGAGAAAGAAAAAAGCATGGGTGAGGAGGCGCCGCTGACGTGAGAAAGAAGGGAGGAAATGCAGGCGCTCATTGGTGGTCTGCTTGCGCGGGAGCCGGCGGCAGCGGCAAAAATAGCCCAGCGAGTGATTCAGTCAGCGGCAGAAATTCCACGACGCTCGGCGTGAGAAGTGAAAAGGGGCGTCCCGCGAGCGGCGCGCGGGAGAGCGCGGCGCCGCCAGTGTGTTCGTACCTTGATAGCGTATAGATAGAAGTTATGAAGAATTGCTAGACGATGGCACAAAGCTTGTTTTTTACTCAGGATAATCTGGAAAGCCGCGACAATACTGATGAGCCAACGGTTTTTGCCCCAATGCACAGTAGTTGGGGCTTGTTTCGACTGAATAAATACTCAGGTATAATGAAGTACAATTGTCATAAACAAACAATATGCCATTAGCTTCGAAAAAGTAGGTGAATGTTGCTATGAATTAACGTTGATGTGGGGAAAAGTCATATTTTACTGAAATTATTAGTTTGAATTCAGGTGCTAGCCTAATTTGGTGCTCATGTATTCAACGTTCATGGGCTGAATTAAAAACTACTCGCCTTTTCCCAGTAGGTTTTCGAAGTATTCCCAGGCATGACCAAAGAAGTGCTCGACGTAGTAGCCGCAGTGGAAGCGTTTTCTTCCCTGAGTGACATTTATGTACGTAGCCCACCGTTGCTCGTAGAAACGATCCAGTCCCGTGGAGAACAGCGACAAAGTCATCATAGCGAACACTACGCACACCCACACCTGCGAGAGAAAAAAAGGAAACAAGAAGTGATGGGAGGTAATGATTGCAAAACGCCGCGGAAACTATGGCCTTTAGCAGACTAACCGCCAAAAAAGTTTTCTGTCTTCTGACTCCCGCCTCGTACGACCTGCAAGTCTTGGGTAAGCGTCCCTATCGTCCCGTGAGCTTTCAGAGGACCTTCTCTTCACAGCCGCATACGTTTAATGCCGTACGGTTGGTCATTCGAAAGATATGAGCGCATTTTGTGCCAATGCCCATTCTACCAGGCTCAGCGACGTCTTTTTGGTGACAGACACGGCCGTCTCTATGAAAGACTGCTGTCAGAAAAGAAGATACCGGAGCTTTGGCCCACGGTTTCGTGCATGCACAAGGCCATGAAAGTTCTACAGAGCTCCCCTAAGGCGGGCGACCGGACTTGGCGGGTGCCTGTGCACTACCAGTGCGAGTTTGTATTGTATGTGTTTTCACTAACCGTTCATTTCTTGTTTTTAACATTAGAGTGCCTTATGACAGGGTACAGCGAGACTTCAGCGACGTATTTTTGTCGCAGAAATCGTGTCTAAAGAATGTACAGAATCAGATGGCAAAGAAAAGACGCCTTTATCACCGGGAGTAGATCTCAAGATCACTTAGTTCGCAAGCAAAAATATGCCTGGAACGCAATACAAGTGGGTCACGTCACAGATTTTAGTGTCTTTACAAAGGTGTCTTTTATATGTCTCGCTGTGCCCTTAGAGTGATCTTGGTCAGTGAGACAGCGTTACTTACAAAGCCGGAAGGTCTCTCACTTCGCTTGATGCAGCGGCTGCGCTTGCGAAAACAGGGCGCTGCTCACACACGAAGAAGTAGCAATTGTAACAGTTCACGCTCGTCCTGTGTACTTGTGTGAACATTTAATATATCCTTTGCGTTTGAGCAGAGTGCGTTATGCGTCGAACTGTGACAGTCCACGCTGACCCTGTCTATGTTCTTTTCGTGTGTCCTCTACGCTAAAAAAGCGGGCTGCAAGTTTCAAAGTGCTTGCGCGTTCTTCACGTGGCATTACCATTTGTTGCGATTGCAATAATTATTTCACACTTGTCGCTAACCAATGTCCAACAAAAGTTCGACTAGCTCTTCGAAAGCAGGTTTCACTTTCGTGTTCAACTGATTTTTCTAAGAGATGGATTATTGAAGTTTTTAGATGCGGAAGCATCTTATATTCGCGCCTTGTAGTGCGCCGTCCGCGCCGTCCGCGCCGTCCGCACCGCTTCTCGAACATTCGACAGCTGACGCGCGCGCATGCGCCGTCGCGCCGTCACCCACCATCTGTGCCGCGCGCGCTTCTCCTTCGAGAACTTTCGACAGCTGACAGCGCATGCGCCGTTGCGCCGTCGCCATCTGTGCCGCGCGCGCGCTTCTCCTTCGAGAACATTCAACAGCTGACAGTGCATGCGCCGTCGCGCTGTATATATACTCAAGGTCGGCGCTCGCTCGCTCAGTTGCCGCTCGTCGGTTGGTTTGTACGGCGCGTCGACGTCCAAGGTCGCGGTGAAATGAATTCCAACGAATCCACAAACACAATGATCGACGTCCCTTCGACCAGCGCCGTCCTTTCGCATATGTGTACGTGTTCACTCATTTAACACCCCCTCCTACAACCACGTTAACCAATTTAGCCATCGAGCCAAGTAAGTCGCAATTTAACACCCCATTTCATAACCACGTTAACCAATTTAGCCATCGACCCAAGTAAGTCGCACTTTAACACCCCGTTAACCAATTATATGCTCCGCATCCTCCTCAGAGTTCCCCCGAGGGAAGCTGCGGGCAATTTTTTTCTTCTAATTACGCTATCAACGTCAGCTACCAAGAGGGTTTGCAGAACCATTGATCATGGACGTTAGTCGTCAGGGTGGAGATGTACAACCAAGTGCCCATGCGGGTACAGTCATAATAAACGGTGCTATAACTGCCAAAAACCCATATACATTGTGCAAGCTCAGTTATATCAATGTAAAGTAAACATTCTGCTACTTATCGAAGGACACGTGCTACTTCCGTGTTGCGCCAATGTTTATGACCGAGGGATCAACAACATTTTCTTCTCCTGCTAATGCTTCTCTATTTTATCTCTTCACCCTTTTCCCCCGAACTTGTTCAGAGCAGAAAACCTAACGAGTGCTTAGGTAATCTCCCTGTGTTTTTCCTTTTTTTTACCTCTTTCTCTCTTGAGCTGAGTCTTAATAAAGCTTTTTCCACCGATACCCCAACGCGTCCACCGCCTTTTTATTTGGATAACAAGGTCAAGAAACGTATACCACCAGCCGCTGTAAAGAACATAGCAGAGCGTGTTGGAGCAAGATCGCTAGTAAGGATGATAGTGTGGCAGAATGATTGGCAAGCGCTAGCGTTTTGTGTACCTGTATATTCCAAGCTCCCCACTTCGCCTTTTGCAGTATTCCACTTTACAGTTGCGTTTTTGTCGCTGTGAAGGTAAGAGTAGTTTCTTAGAGATAATTGAGCTGTGTAGGTTCTAAGGGTCAGGCATGGCGAGATCAAATATAGGAATGTCGGCGTGATAAGCACTTAACATGAACAAAAAATGGCAGCATATCTACGGAGTGAATGATGGAGAGTGGGGCGAAGAATACGTCCGTCCATTCGTTCTTGCTTCCGTTCTTCCATGCGTCCGTCAGTGTGACCGTCCATGCGTCCATCAGCCCGTCCGTGCGTGCGTCTGTTCGTGCGTCCGTCCCTGCGTACGTCCATGCAGCCGCCCCTGCGTCCGTTCATGCGTCCATCCATGCATCTGTCTATGTGTCCGTTCGTCCATCTATTCAACACTCCAACTACCACCATCTCGCATCTTTTCATCATATATTCCCCATATAGAAGCCCCGCCATCCAGCGGACATTTCAAGGACTAAACGAGAGGTGGCACACGCACACTTTCCTACGGCTTGCGCTTCGGGTCCACTTCCCACTTTTGACCACCTCGAGTTCATGGTATATACTAGTTCACTGTATTCATGGCACTGCGGCCCAATGCTCGCTAAACCTTTCTAAAACCAAGGAGGTTACGCCCAGCGAGTATAACGTAGCAACCTTTTCCTGTCAGATAGTGCTCAATGTACATGCCAGTGGCTGCTAATGTGAAATGAGAGACAGGAGGATTCGGCTTTTAATTTCTTACGGCTTGCGCTTCGTACCTGCTTCCCCCCTTTAACCACCTCGAATTCATTCATGGTATATACTAGTTCATCGTATTCATGGCCCTGCGGCTCAACGCTCGCTAAACCTTTCTAAAACTAAGGAGGTTACACCCAGCGAGTATAACCAACCCTTTCTTGTCAGATAGTGCTCAATGTACATGCCAATGGCTGCTAATGTTGATCGCAGCCTGCGCGTTAACTAAAAGCCGAATGCTCCTGTCTCTCATTCCCCATTAGCAGCCATTGACATGTACATTGAGCACTATTTTTCATTGTTCAACAACGCACAGAAGGAGTCTCTCGCCGGCACCACCTTGGAGGTCAAAATGTTATACTTGTTACATGCTACGGGGGATGAATGGGTGCTGCTATAAGGAGCTTCGCCCCTAAAAACAACAACGCCGTTAAGTAAGATACTCCTACATGCGAAATAAGTGTTTGGTTCATTCGCAATATATTCATGAGTCATGTAGGCGTGTATAGGTACTAATCGCTGTTTATTTTCAAGGCGCCTCCTTTGTATATGTCACACGACAAGCTGAGACCTCCAAAAGACAAGGATTGATGCCAGCAATATCAAGAGTGGTGTGTTCAAATATATGTGACCACTGTTAACTAGGTGGAAAAGACCGAGGAAATTACAGGTGAGGGCTTCTCCGCAGAAGGCTCCCCTAACAATCTACGCTTCCCTCACAAATTGTAATGCTCTCGAAGATTCCACTGTCTGCTTCGGCTGCACGAAAGATCAGGACATCTTGATGATGGCTCCTAGCGAGGCTTGAAAATTTTCACGACGTAGGTCGTAGTAAAGATCTTCGATAAAGTGCGGCCACTCTTTGAAAGGAGGGGAACTCCACACGACCCACTCTTCTAATCTCGGCCCCTTGCGTATTTCGTCTGCGGACTGCTCTTCCACTTATTTTTCATCGGAGCTTGGCGTTCTTCAATTGCTCCGCACAAATCTAAACCCAGAAACCTTATTTTGATAGAGCAGATACTGTCAAGCCAAAACTTCTGCGTACTAACTGACATGCATACTGATTTCCACACTTAGCTGTTCACACAGGTGTCTAGAAATATGGCTGGGCAAAGATACTTTGAAATTGTATCGCGATACGCTACAAAATACTGAGGCTAAATGTATTGAAGATACAAATAAAAGATATTGACGCAAAGATTGTAACAGATATGATACTTGCCAATTATATCTAATGATACTTCGATACATTCACTGAATTGCTACTGTAGACCCCAATAATCTTGCAGCGAACACGTAGGCACAAAAACGCCGGCTTGAAATAATGTAAAATGTTCCCTGTTTCATTCTAGAGAAATGTTCGTTGAAATCTCAAATGTTTTGTCCCAAAGTAAATTAGCTCACATTCGTAGAAGCTATGAGGGTTTGTTTTAGCTGCTTAACAGGACAGCTCTGTAGACACTTTGCTAACAACGGTTCTTGCTCGTCATATGGCGCATAAAGCTGTTGTCACTTTTATTATTTTTCTTATCTGCCGACAGAAAACCGTTCGTTATCGTTATACTCACAAACTTTCTATTAACTTTCTTTTGCGAGAGAACATGTACACATCAGAAATGCTTATTACCTGTTGTATCGCCATGTGGTCTTGACTATAAAAATAAGCGGCAGTCACTGCGGCCCAAATGAAACTCACTAATGAGTTAACTTGTGCCCAGAAAACCAAGTAATCAAAGTACAAGCAAAGCGCGCTGTCCTATGACAGTGGCTGTAGCTATAGCCGCGTCCCAGTCATCGGTAGATGGTGTTTAGTATTTTTACAGTGGTGATTGCACCTTCCGACGTTATTGCTGGTACACGCGCAAGCTGGCGTATCAACAACAGTACGCATAGTGGGCGTAATCTAAGTGGTATTTGTACAGTTTTTGTGTCCTAAAACTACAATATGATTATCATGAACGCAGAAGTGGAGGGCCCCGAAAAAATGTTCACCATGTGGTGTTCTTTAACGTGCAGTCAAAACTGAGTGGATGCATCGCCAGCATTTACCTCCATGGACTTGAAGTCGCCGCAGCAATACGTGCGCGTAATGTTAGAACAAAATATCAGACAATATCGAAGTTTACAAGACATAGCGGACAGCTTGCGCCCAGCGGTCATAGTTTTTTTTTGTGATAGGCCAACCACACCAAAATAAAAAAAGAGAGTACGTTGCAGCAAGAATGCACAAGTTGCTGTGGGAACAACATCGCTATTGACGCCATTGATGCCTATAGCTACGATTACCTGGCAATCAGTAAAAGTAAAAAAAAACGTGGAGGACGAAAGAAGGAAACAAAAATGTAACTAAAAATAGAATAAAGCCGTTCTTTTTCAGGCATTCGTAACTAAGAAGAGTAAACTCAAGTGAATATAATTGTGTAAGTATATAAAATCAAAAATAAAGCAGATAATTTACGGTATACACAGAGAGGTTATTTTGGTTGCACATTACAAAATGCATATTCATATACCAGACTGAAAAAAAAAAACGTTTATGGCAGGAGGCAATCTATCGGATGCAACAAGAAGACGACTAAGAAAGCACTTGTGCAAAGAATCATATGTGCTAAGAATCATATATTCTATGTGTTCAAAGAGCTCTTTGAACACACAGAAAAATTTCCGGAGCCCTCCACTACGGCGTGTCTCATAATCATATGGTGGTTTTGGGACGTTAAACCCGACATATCAATCAATTGAACACATAGAAAATGGCAGGAAGATAGTGGCATCATGCGCCAAGATATACAATGATAGATAAGAGCTTGTTCTTCAGTACCGGTTGTTTTGTAAATCCACGCTGAAGAGTGACATCAGAAATTATGTCTTCATCGCCGTAGTACGCAATATAAGTGTCAGAGTTCTAACACAACTAAAAAGAGAAAAAAATAGCAAATCCTACGTATCGTGGCAATCGATGATATGCAAAGCACGAATGAGGAAGGTTGATATGTGCCTTTAAAAATGAACACAACGTTACGAGGTGGAGGTGAATTATTCCGCATATAACATCCATGTCACGATTATCATATTTGGACAAGTAATTTACACTCGTCATCTATTCACGTCACCTGATACCGAATTCGATATATGTTGAGCTAGCGAAAATGGCCGCGAGTGTGCTATGAGCGTAGCATGTTGTCATGTTTTACATCATACTCATATCACGACTAATATGTTTGGACCTGTCATTTACAATCGCCGTGCATTCATATCACGTAATACCCAGTTTGGTGTGTGTGAAACTAGAGAAAACGGCAACGAGTACGCTATCAGCGTAGTATGTAGCCATGCTTTACGATACACGCATATCATGATTATCATGTTTGGACGTGTCACTTACCTTCGTCCTCTATTCACGTCACGTGATACCAAATTTGATATATGTGGAGCGAACGAAACGGCCACGAGCACATTATGTGCGTGGTATGTTGTCATGTTTCTACATGACACGCGTGTCATGATTTTTATTATTGCACCAGTCATATACTTTCATCGTTCATTGACGTCGCGTAGCACCTAATTTGGTACATGTCGAGCTAGCGAAATGGCCGTGAGTGCATCATAAAGGGCCCGATATACTACGACGTAACGTTGACCCACACGCACGTGGGGCGCAGCGACGCTACGTGAGCAAAACGCGATACAATCTGACACCAGATGCGACCGGCGCGAGCAGCCCGCGTAGGCGTTGTCCAGCGGCGACCGGCGCGAAATGCGACATGCGCCATTTCGCGCCGACGACGTTACTAGTACACTGTAACGTTAGCCAGACAGCACTGCGGTTGCTTCTCTTTGTGACGGAGGGACGCTGGGCACGCTGAAATGCACATGCCATGCGTCAACGAAACACAGCCCGGCGAGCGCCTGCGAGTATGTGGCGGGCATGTCGGCGCCTGGCGTGGCATATATCGCCGGCGTGACGTGGCGAAACGAACGCCAGCGCGCACGTGCGCCGAGTCACGTCGAAGTGTGTTGGCGCCTTCAGTGTGGCATGTAGTCATGTTCTTAAAAGACACGCTTCTCATGATTATCATGTTTGCACCAGTCCCATACTTACGTGACGTAATACCAAACTTGGTACATATGAAGCTAGCGATACGGTTGCAAGCGCATCATGAGCGATTGATTGATTGATATGTAGGGTTTAACGTCGCAGAACCACCATATGATTATGAGAGACGTGTACTGGAGGGCTCCGAAAATTTCAACCACCAAGGTTTTTTTAACGCGCACCCCAATCTGAGCACACGGGCCTAAAACATTTCGGCCTCCATCGGAAAGCATCATGAGCGTGGCATGTACTCATGTAGGTACATGTCAGGCACCTGATGATTAGCATGTTTGCACCAGTCACATACCTTCTTCACCCATTCACGTTTCGTAATACCAAATTTGGTACATGCGAAGTTAGCGAAACGACTGCGAGTGCATCATGTGTGGATTGTAGCCATGTTTTATATGACACGCATGTCAAGATTTTTATGTTCAAGTCTGTAGCTTGTGTTCGTCATGCAGTCATGTCATACCATACCGGTTTTACCATGTCATGTGAACGAAACCACCGCAAGAGCTGCAGGACCATGAAATGTAAATCATGACATTCATGACATCCATGTCTTGATTTTCATCGCCCAGGAGAGCTAAATGTCATAGGCGGTTAGATAGATAGATATATAGATAGCTAGCTAGCTAGCTAGCTAGCTAGCTAGATAGATAGATAGATAGATAGATAGATAGATAGATAGATAGATAGATAGATAGATAGATTTGAAGTCACCAAAGTTCGCTAGGAAATAATTCGCATTTAAAATTGAGAAAAAAAATACACGTGGGCGAACACGCGAACATAGTTTCCGTCGAGACTGCGCGAGCTCTGGCATGTCACTCCGATCCACCAAAAGGGACGTGGACACCTAATAATCGATGCTCACTAGAAAAATTGGGCGGCAAAATTAGATTAGGCACCGGCGTTAGTTTTATTCAGATGACCTAGTGGCACCAGTGCGTGTCAGAGAAGCGGAGTTCGGTCAGCAATTAATGTTTCGCATGGTAGCGCTGCGATCGCAGTACCTTGTACGTTAAGATCCACGATGCATTATTGAATGTAACGGAAAAACAGGGACAGGTAATAGTTTTGCGAGACGTATTTTTATACTGATAAAAGACACTGAAAGATTATCCAAGTATCTAAGGTTGTATTTCAGATGCATGTATCTTCTATACTGCCCAGCTCTGTCTAGATGTCTTCCATTTACCTTAGCTGGCTACAGGCAAAGCTGGTATCACCTCCATTTACCTTAGCCGGCAACAGACAAAGCTGGTACCAAATTGTCCTCATTAGAAACCGGCGATATAAATGCATAACAAAACTTCGCAACAATCGACGCTGTCTGCAACATTTCAAGGCTTAAGCCTATGGTACATCTGGCGATGTGCTTAGTTTTACAACCGGAGACCAGGCTTACTGCTACATATAGCAAACCACAGTTGGAAACTTGATTACTAAATGACCTTGACGGTTTTAGTGGAAATCAGTTTTCCACATGGCATACTTTATGCACCTCAAGCGCTGTTGCACTGCCTCCAAGAACAACCCACATTTGCCCGGTCGAATATTGGACTTCTGTGAAATGGTCATCAAATGTTATCACTAATTCAGCCTAGGCCACTCTGCGATGGTCCCCTTAAAGGGGCCCTTACTCACGCAGAGGTCCAAATGCATGTGTGGTAGGGAAGTTCTGCGGGAATGTTCAACGAACACATAGCCGCGAAAACTTTTTTAAACGATGCAGTAATAGAGAAGTTAGACACGTTTAATTGTAAAAACGAGAGGATCGCTGCTTTTGCTCTTTCCTTTGCTCCCCTCAGCTAGTGTGCTCCCTTGAAGCTGATTTACCCTCTCACCGACCAGCCCTCCGGATGTACCTCCGCCAATAACGCAATGTGTTTTTGTCTCTTTGGCTTACCCCCTTCCCCTCCACCCACGAACATGCATTTTTAGGGGTGAAGCTCCTTATTCGCAATGCCCACGGCCTATAGGTGGCACGCCGTGATATTCAAGATGGCTGCGGAAGGATGATCAACCCGTGAACTCGTACAAGAACATATAGGAGGCGCGGACGTGCCCCCGTTTTGATGAGATAAACTCTTGATCGTCAAATGAATATATATCGAACCAAAGTGCTTTCCCAACCAATACGAACTGCTGAATGTTCGCTGCCTCATTTCTTGTGGCAGTGCAAAAGGTGGTGGTGTCAGCTGATCGACCGTGTATCAACAATGCTTTGTGTAATCCTGCGCATGCTACAGAAAACTGCGCAAACCAGAACTGAACGGCACTCCGAGATCGATTGTGCTAAGCCTGTCTGGTGGATTTTTCGCAGTAGTAGGCCATTAGCGAATAGCGCTCCATCGCGGCCGCACAGGAACGAATGTTTGAGGTAGGTTACGTAGCGATGGTTTGCAAACATATCACGCCATCGTTACTTGTGCTGTAAGCATCATGTAGCTACTTCTTCAACAGAACACAAGTATTAAAGTTCCCATTAGGTAGCACTTCTTTCACAGGCATGATCAGACTCTAACAGTGCGCAGTTCTCTGCACTTGGATGTTGCAGGTTTCATCAGCGTAATCGAAAAAGGATATCAAAACAAATACACGCGTACGCTTTTCGCGACGTCAAAAGAGGAAAAATACGGCGAATAACAACGCCGTGCAGGCAGCGCCAGTGAAATACAGAAGTTAGCGTGAACTGTAGCCGGCTGCATACTTCATTGCTCTAGTCATTTCGCTTCGCTGGCCGAGCTCGAGTGTGTTAGCGGCATGAGGTGCTCTGTAATATCCACTCTAATTCGGATATATTGAATGCACAAGAAAAAGTATGATTTATTTTGAGCTCGCTGAAGAATATAATAAATACAATCGAAGTGAATTACGAGCGTGAAGAAACATTAACGCATGACGGGACATGAAGTGCAACTCTCTGCTCGTGAGCTAGCAGCTGATCGTTCATCGTCGCTGTCACTCTCAGCACGTTGACAACGTTCTACGTCTACTGAAAAATCCTCGATGCCAAGACGGTTGCTTTGAGCATTACTGCTGATAGTAATCTGAGAAATTCTCCCGCCAAACGACTTAGATAGCCCCAACAACACGTCATTCACCACGCACAACACCCACACGGCGTCACTCACCACGTTCATCTGCAGTTGTGGAGATTATTTCGCTCCGATACCCGCCGTCCAGCAGGCCCGCGGAGCGGCCGATAGGCTTGGCCTAACGGTCCCGACGTGGGAGTCGCCCGCTGCGCGCTGACGCGCGCCTTGCAGGACCTCAATAAAGTTTCGCAACCAACCAACCAACCCGGCAAGAAAGAAATCGCTTGCAGTGTGCTGGCATCTGGGACGTGAATGGACGAGAAAGGGATGTGATTGGTGCAATCACGATAATCATGTGATGCGTGTCATGTAAAAACATGACTACATGCTATGCTCATGATGCGCTCGCGGCCGTCTCGCTAGCATCACATGTACCAAATTCAGTAGTACGTGACGCGAACATATGTAAATGGCATGTCCAAACATGATAATCATGCTATGCGTTTCATATAACATGACTACATGCCGCAGTCATGATGTGATCGCAGCCGTTTTGCTAGATTCATATATGCCAAATTTGGTATTACGTCACGTGAATGGATGACGATGGTATGTGACTAGTGCAAACATAATAATTATGAGCTGCGTGTCATGTAAGAGCGTGACTACATCCCACACTTAGACGTGACCCGGTGCGCGTGTGCTCCAGCGTTCGTTTCGTCGCGTCATGCCGGTGATGCCACGCCAGGCGCCGATCTGCCTGGCATATACTCACAGGCAAGCGCCGCACTGCGTTGCTTTGACACATGTGCATTTGAACACGCCTGGCGTCCCATCGTCTCGAACTTAGGCAGACTCGGTGCATTCTGGGTAACGTGGTTGGTGCGAAATGCAGCATATCACATTTCACACCGGTTGCCACCGGGCTTCGCCGACAGACGCTGGGCGCGTGTGCCGTAAGACTGCAGAGTGTTCGCGTTTTGATAGCGTAGCGTCGCTGCACCTAGCCTGCGCTCGTCAACGTTACGTCGCAGTATATTGGGCTCTTTATGATGCTCTCCCCGCCGTTTCACTAGCTTCACTTGTTGCATGTTTGGTATTACGGGACGTGAATGGACGACGAAGGTATGTGACTGGTGCAAACATGATAATCATGAGAGGCGTTTCATGTAAACAACACGACCACATGCAACGCTCATGATGCGCTCACAGTCGTTTTTCTAGCTTCAAATATACCAAATCGGTATTGAATGACGTCAATAGAAGGCGAAGGTAAATGACACGTCTGAACATGATAATCATTATATTCGTGTCATGCAAAAAACATGACTACATGCTACACTCATAGCACGCTCGTGGCCCTTTCGCTAGCTCCACATATACCAAACTTGGTATGAGGTGGCGTTAATAAATGATGAAGGTTAAGGTGCCTAGATGAAACAAGTTTCCAAGGTAGCGACACCCTCCCTCTTCCTCCTCGCTTATTTGCCTGAAACGCCCCCTAGAAGGCTCAAAACTTTCATCCAAAAGCGAATGTTTGGGTTCTGTTGCTACGGTGAATAGATGTAAATGAAACAAAATAAAACGAATAAGACGTAGAATAAACAGTTACCTTTATGAACATAAACGGCACAACACAAGAGCAAGCGGGATGTGCGTTACTCAACCGGCAACGTTGTGCAGTTTTATACTTTACACCACTAGCCATGGCGTCTCACGTAGTACATTTTAGTTCCACGGCCGTGGTATTTCGGCCAGTTCTCCGATTGTGTTTTGTTCGTGCTGTGACACAGTGAACGTGCTTCTTGCTGGATCCTGTAATTGGCCACAGGGCGTGACGTTGTGACGATTGATTACAACCGGCTTGTGCACACGCAAGAAAAAAAAACTTCGACCAGACTTGTACGAACACTGGTCCAGAAGCACTGCGATGACGTTTTTTTTAAATGTGCCTATTTGGACAATCGTGAAGCCAAGTGATTCTGATGCGGTGCTGGGAACTTCCTGAAAAGTAAGAGTTCTACTGGTGAGGTGTCTCGAAGCAGCGTGTTTCGACTCAAGCGGGAACTGGTAAAGAGTGAAATGTTTCTGAAGGTGCGTTGATTACAACCTACAGCTGCTCTGTATACGTGCATACCCACATGTATTTGTACCAACTGGCATGCACTAGACACGCATTAGACGCGCGCCTGGCGTTTCAATAAAAACCGACAAGTGAACTCGCTTCGCAGATCCGCGTCGACATACGTTGACGGAGTGGCACGAAAGCATTCGCGTGAAATGGTTCATAGTTGCACTTCATGGTGCGCTTTATCTCGGAAAGCACGAGGTAAGTTGAAGAGAGCGAAACCATTTTCTGTTGTTTACGGCAACGCAGCACTGCTGAAAAACGCAGGTGTTGCGTTGAACGAGCATGGCGAAACAATTTTGGTCGACTTAGCGCACACCGAAACGCTCCTCCTCTTCAGTTTATGTTCTGGCTACGATTTTGTCTTTGGTCACGGCGAGAATCCGGCTGGAGCCATATGCGCATGCGTACTCGTTTTGAACCTTTTGCATAATAATAAATAACACCACCAGCCATTTGCAAGATCACGTGCAAGTAATGCACCAATTACAGACGCAGAAGGCAGAGAAAAAGAGGAGCAATCGAGAGAGTGAGGAGGACGGCTCGAGAACAATGAGTGACGCTACCTTGTTTCATCTAGGGACCTTAATGAAGGTAAATAAATCGTCCAAACATAATAATCATGACACAGAAGTCATGTACGGCATCACTTACCTCCGCCTCGTAACGTTTTGCTGATTTTAAAGTGACATATCATCCTTTGACATTTGTGCTTCGCATATCATAGATTCCCTCTGTACGTGGGGTCTGCCAATTTTTTATAATAATAATAATAATAATAATAATAATAATAATAATAATAATAATAATAATAATAATAATAATAATAATAATAATAATAATAATAATAATAATAATATAATATTATAATAATAACATTTTAATGAAGGATAAGCATTGCCTTCGCCGTCAAGCGAAAGTCAAGATGTCCCTTACTGAATTCTGAACGCGCGATGGCAAGTGAACGGTAGTGCAGCGCGAGCAATTGTTTTTTTAGGGGTGAAGCTCCTTAAAGCGGCACCCGTTCGTCCCTCGTAGCAGTGCACATGTCTTAAGCCTGTTTCACATGCGAGCGAACAAGCGGCGGCGGTCGCGGCGATGAGCGGCGGGAGGACGCGCGGACGCGCGTTCGTTTCTCATGCGCCGCTGCTACCGCTGCTGTGGCGCGACGCGCGCTGCTCTAGCGGGCAGTGTTGTCCGCGGAAGGCGGCGGTCAACCGCTGTTTTCAGTAGTATCTGAAAGCCGTGCTCTCCTCCAAATGTCCTTCATTTGGCGCCCCTGTGCTACGAGGTTCATCATCAATAGCCGCTCGACTGTTACGCGTCTGTACACTGATTGAACTAGTTTTAACATGTATCTCACAACAAATAAGCAACGTTTGCAGTTGATTTTTCTTTTGTCCTGGCTTTTTCACGTATGATTCTTGTTGCACGCTCATATAACTGATATAACTGACCATGGAGAAGCAAAAAAAGTTTGATTGTATGGTTTTATTATACAGCTGTTCCAGCCAGGTCAATGCCTAAGAACTGCGAGCGCGTTTTGCGTAGCATTTCCCATGTTTCTCCGATTCATTGCTTTTGCTTTCAGCGATTTAACATTGGGACACTGAACGAGGTTTCTGTCAGCCCAGTATACACAACTCGCAAAACTTATACCTAAATGTTGTAACTGTTCGCTCGAGTCAAAATAAGAGTTTTTATAAAAACTCTAAGTAATAAGCTTCGGCAGTGTTTGTGGTCACCCTTTGGCTCATGTAAACACAACCTTCATTGGGGTTTTCTGAATGGTCTACATATCTTCTGGCGCTCAAATTCGTATGCTTCCACCCTAAAGAGTAAGCCTCTTAGATTTTTCAATTTTTCAGTAAAGCACTCCAGGATGAAGAGTTTCATCAACGGCAGGTAGCATAATACACGTGATACGTTCGTTGTTCCGGTTCTTTGACTGCTGTATATACACTTGTGCGCGGCGCAGGTAAGGGACTACGCAGCAATTCTTGCTTTAGCTTGCATTTGCGACCATAAATGCTGCGGTGGTGAGCAGGAAAGCTGAAGTATCACATCATTTCACATAACACACCTTTGCCGTCGGGACATAGTGACATCCAATTGGTAGCATTCGACCGTGTAATTTAGATGCATGTTTCTAGGCATGTGTTGCTGCCCTGGTGCCTGAAATAAACAGCTGTTCTTCGTTATCTACGCAGTGTATGTTGTGCTCGCGACCGAACATCTATTTTCGCCTAGCCAGCCGCCCATTCCTGCACTGAATGTCACGGAGAGCAGCTGGCCAGTGTGGCAGGGCCTGTCGACAGCCTTCAAACTTGAGCGCTCTGCGGTGCAATTGCTCATTGCGAGAAAAGCGTCACAGAGGACGCGGACAAGTCAGCCAGTGTATTAGTGAGAAATAGAGGTGTTGTTGAAGGAAAGAACAAAAATAAAGGCCCCTGATCAGTCCCTTATTTCCCCGAACCATGACAGGAAGCTTCGCGCCCCTTTTTTGTTGAGTCACATCACAAAATTCCTTTTCAGTGACCTGTGTTGAATGCTACTTCTCAAGTCCACTACCATAGAAGCCATCCTTGCTCTCTTATTCGTGTGAAGCCTTTCATCTATGCACCGCGACACCAAATGTTATCATTTGTTAAACCAGCAAATATTGCTGCGACATAGAAGTACGGCGTGCCATGCGGCTCCTCTACGTGGGAATAACTTTCGATGAAAACCCAAAAACAGAAAAAAGAAAGTAGCAATAATGTTAATGAAATAAAAAAAGGCACCGCACGCGATTGTAACTACGGCGAAAGCATCGTCGAGAGCAACGAAACGAAAACAGCTGCACTTCGACATCACCAGTGAACATGGCCAGTTTAAGCCGCAACGTTTACTTTATGGAAGTACGCGACTTCGGCAATTTCTTCCCAAAGAATGCTCTTCTTATGGTTCTTGCGCAAATCCTCCATCTTGACGTCCCAAAGAGTGATCGTTTCAACACTTCTATTTTGAAAGCAGTGCGAACCATTTGTGAGCCGGGGAGAGGACGGATGTCGTCTGCTACTCAGCCGGAGCGAGTTGTTCTGTGGAACCAGTTCATCGCAGCGCACGCGTCAACTTCTCGACTCCACCCCCGTCATCACGTGTCAAACGACGTCACTGGTCGTTCTGCCGCATGTACCGCTAGCGAATTTTTCCAACTCGGGCGAATTTCACAAGGGCGTCTAGTCGCCGCGGTAAAAACCTGTCCCCGCGCGGCGGCTGCCGCTCCGCTCTTCGAGCAAAATCGCTCGCATGTGAAACAGGCTTTACGCTTTGACCTGCAAGGTGGTGCCGGTGGGAGATTTCTCCTGTGCGTTGTTGAACAATAAAGAATTCGCAGCGCGCGATTTAACTGAAAGTCAAATTTTCTTGTCTCTCATTCCCCATTAGCAGCCATTGGCATGCACATTGACCACAATCTGACAATAAAGGGTCACTACGTTATACTCGCTGTGCGTAACCTCCTTGGTTTTAAAAAAGTTTAGCGAGCGTTGGGCCGCAGTGCCATGAATCCAGTGAAGTAGTACATACCATAAACTCGAGGTGGTTGAAGGTGGGAAGTAGACATGAAGCGCAAGCCGTAAGAAAATGTGCGTGTGCCACCTCTCGTTTAGTCCTTGGAATGTCCGCTGGATGGCGTTGCTTCTATGTGGGGAATATATGGTGAAAAGATGCGAGATGGTGGTACTTGGAGTGTTGAATAGATGGACGAACGGACACACAGACAGATGCATGGACGGACGCATGGATGGCTTCACGGACGGATGGACGCATGGACGGACGCAAGGGTGGATGCATGGACGAACGCAGGGGCGGACGCACGGATGGACGTGTGGAAGCACAAATAGACACACGCACCGACGGGCGGATGGACGCACGGACGGTCACACAGATGGACGCATGGATGGACGGAAGCAATAACGAATGGACGGACGGATGATTCGCCCCACTCTACATCATTCACTCCGTGGATATGCTGCCATTGCTTTTTTTACCAGCAGACGCAGCCTGCGTATGCATTGCTAGGCGAGAGAAGGGAGGGGAGCGAGTTTTCTGGGTGTCATCCTGTGCCGGCACAAGATGGGAGACGCGAGCATGCACAGTGGGGGTGTGGACGGCGCAACCACCGACGCCCAAGCACGAAATCGTGCTACTGTGCGTTTAGAAAAATTGGTTAACGATTCAGAGTACTTGGTACTCTACTATGGAAGTGCTGAACGCCATCCCGGGGCCCAAGACATGAAGAAACACGAGATACACGAAACGTTGAGCCGTGCTTAGAAAAAGTTGTTAAATATGTAGAATGCTTAGTAATCTACGATGGCAGAGCTAAAAGCCGTTCCGCGGGCCTTTCATCTCAAGAGGCCATGTCGACTTCACTTCACTTTATTACCCTAAAGACCCTGGTGAGGGGGTGTTACATAACGGGTGGGTTAACAAATGGAGGTTACAGAGAGTGATCTTCTGACAAACATTATGTATTTATGTTTTGCGCAAACGTTGATGAACACGCGATGACTGCAATGTCAGGGGGAAGGCCATTCCAGTCCACTGCTGTGCGAAGAAAAAATGAGGCAGCAAAAGTAGTAGTGCGAGCGCGCGCGCGTGCGATTGAATGAGAATGGGTTGTGTGGTGAGATATGCGCGTTGGTGAGATGATGTAAGGTGCTTGATTGAGGGAACTGTGAAAAAACTTCTGAATCAAACAGAGGCTGGCGATGCAGCGACGCACAGAAAGATTAGTAACATCAATGTCACGTTTTAGGAATGATATGCTTATGTCGTTTGAAAATGAAGAGTGAATGAACCTAGTGGCACGATTTTGTACAGATTCTATTTCGTTTATTAGGTATACCTGGTGCGGGCTCCAGATGGGTGCTGCATAGTCTTAGTTTAGGTCTGATGAGCGATTTGTAAGCCAGAAGTTTTATGTCTAGTGGTGCGTGACGCAAATGACGCTTTAGGAAACCGAGGGATCTGTTCGCGGATGATATGATGTTGTTGATGTGTGTGTTCCAGGAAAGGTCACATGTTAAGGTGACGCCTAGGTATTTATATGACTGAACTTGTTCGATAGCGGAATAAGAGATTAGGTATGAGAATGATAAAGGATTACGCTGGCGTTGAACTGAGACGAGCTTGCATTTAGTGGGGTTAAGCTTCATTAACCAAAAACCACACCACTGTTGCACGAGATCAAGATCCTGTTGGAGTGTAGTCTAATCAGAAATGTTAGTAACTATGCGATAGATGACAAAGTCGTTGGCAAATAAACGAATATGGGAAGATACATAAACAGGAAGATCATTAATATACATTAGGAACAAGAGGGGTGCGAGTACAGATCCTTAGGGAACGCCGGGTGTTACTGGGGGGGGGGGGAGCTAGAACGGGTATTTTTAATGAGAAGAACTGAGAGCGGTTAGTAAGAAATTGTGTGATCCATGCAAGAATGTTGAGGTGCAGGTTCAGCTGGGAAAGTTTTAACAGTAGGCGTTTGTGCGGTACCCTATCAAAGGCTTTGGCGAAGTCGAGAAGGATTGCATCGGTCTGAAAGTGACGGTCGAGAGAAGAGTGTATATCATGAATAAATATAGCAAGTTGGGTTTCACAGGATAATGATTTACGAAATTCGTTCTGGGAAGAATGAAAAAAAAATTGTTAGTTTCAAGAAAGCGCATGATGTGTGAATATATGACATGTCTCATGATTTTGCAGGGGATGCTTGTTAGAGAGATGGGTCGATAATTTAGGGGGGACTGTCTGTTACCTGATTTGTGGACTGGAATGACCTCTCCCTCCTTCCAGTCGTCCGGTAAAAATTCCTGTTTCGACTGACAATGAGAGTATTCTCGAAAAGTACACTGCAATAGTTTCCTTAGTATTTTTTAACAATTTAGAATTAATATTGTCTACGACAGCCGATGATGAAAGTTTTAATTTGTCAATGAGTGATGAAATGCCACTAACGGATTACACAACAGGGGCCATCACTGGTAATATCATATTAGGTGGCATGGAAAACGGTACGTTGGCTTCTTTAGTGAACACTGATGAGAACGCTGTGTTAAAGATATTGGCCCAAACAGTGTCGCTTACGCCTTCATTTTTATCGTTTGTAAGCGTGATGTCTCGTGTTAGTTGCGGGTTTATGATTTCCCAGAATTTTCTAGGGTTAGATTTCAGAATTTTAGATAAATCATTGTGATAGATTGTCTGTTTCGCTATTCTAATTTCAGCGTAATAAGCAACTTCCTCAGCATAGTTCTTGCCCCATGCGCACGCATTACCATTAAACTTCGCAGTTGGGAAGAGGCGCTTTTTTATTTTCAAGGGTTTTCAAACTTTTGGAAAACCATGGTTTATTTTTATTGGCAGTAAAGATCACTGTGGGGATGAATTTATTAGTTAAATCAATTATCTTGTCCTTAAGCATTAGCCAGCTGTCATATAGAGAACAGGAACCGAGATTGAGTTCGAAGTATGGTAGGAAATGTCGTAGTTCACGATTAATTAATTCATAATTACCCTTATCATACAAGTGCATTGTTTTGCGGAAAATGGGGCGTATTTTTGGGGTGAAGTTAAATATGTATGAATGACTTTGTGATCGCTGATTTCACCTAAGTATGCAATAGATAAGCTGTCAGGGCTATTTGTTTGTACCAGGTCTAAAATGTTTGAGGATTCACTAGTGACGCGCGTTGGTTCGGTTACCTGTTGAATGAGGTTAAAGTTGAGGCAAACATCGACGAATTCTCTTGCTTCAGTATTTCACGAGGTTGGTGAAACCTGATTGAGCCAATTAATGGAGGGAAAGTTAAAATCACCATAAAGCAGAATTCGTGCGTTAGGGTGTTTATTAGTTAGCTGGAATAAGATTTCGTTAACTTTGCGGGGGAAGTCTGAGTCAGTTTGAGGGGGCCTATAGCATACGCCAAGTATTATTGCTTCGGGAAGGGCACGGCACATTACCCATAATGTTTCTAGTTGTGAAGATGTGTTGATTAGAGAGCATAATAGTTCTTTTTTAGTGGCGATGAGTACCCCTCCGCCACGTGCATTTTTACGATCGCGACGAAAGACGTTAAAGTTTGGCAAATCGGCCAGTACCTCTGTATCTGAAATGTCGTCACTGAGCCATGTTTCTGTTAGTATCAGTACGCTACTGCCGGATGATTGTACTAGATTAGACAGGGGCACGCGTTTGGGAAGAAGACTACGTACGTTAATATAAAGTACAGAAAATGACAGGTTTGCTCTTGCGTTTGTACGGCTCTGATGGCGTGCTTGCTGACGGCGACATAATCTTTACGATACGGCTCTGACAATTCCTCCTGCATTGTCAAAGATATATCGCTGCGCTCCGATGTGCAGAGTTTTGAAGCGTAATGAAAATGGTACAGACTTGCTTCTAGCAAAGGTTACAAGCTGTTTTCGTACAGTACGAACTGGACGCGTGAAATCTTCGCCAATGCTGAAATTAGTGCCTTTTAGTTTTGGGCCGCTCGAAACGATAGATTCTTTAGTTTTGAAGGATGAAAGCTTAACAATAATGGGTCATTTCCGGTTAGTGTTGTAACGCCCTAGACGATGTGCACGCTCTATATCTATAGTCTCGACTGTAAGACCAAAGCTTTCGAGGCAGTGGTTAATGATTATTCGTTCTGATTGAGCGTATGTTTCCTTCGGGTTGGTGTCGGGAAACTCGTAGAATATTTAGTTGTTGCGTCGGGAACGGTTCTCGAGGTCGTCAAGGCGCTCTTCAATGTCACTCATACGATGGGTTAGTTGACCGGTCTAAAAATTAAGGGCGTCGACTTCTGTTCGGAGACGTAGAAGCCTTTGATAATGGTTTTTTAAGTCTGCGAGATGGGTGCTTAGATTAGTGATAGAGTTGTTTGTACTTGTAAGCTGGGTTTTGAGGCTTTGTATCTCGCTTTTTAAAGTGGCCTGGCCAGCAAACAACTTTCTCAGTTCTTCGAGAAGGATTTCGTCAGGACAGGAGTTCGTCTCTACATCCCCCGACGGCAGTAGCAAGGCGCGTAAGACATCAATACATTCAGAAACAAGTAAAAGGCAGCACTGTGGGCTTGGCAGATGCACCAAAAAGTAATCACTTGATTTTTTAGTGAGTGCTTGATACGAGCTACTAATCGAATGTTCAGGATGAACGAGTTAGCGGTCTGTGAATTGGCACAGCCGCGAAGCCCACAGTGCGCGGTGGACGGTGGTTGCTGATTTATAGTCTGCGCATAAGATGCTGTCGACGGCAATAGGGCAGCTAGATTCCTTTCGATGATCCACAGCGGGATTGGGGGCGCTGCTGAAGGTCCTGCAGCATGGGTGACAGGCAGGAGGAAAACGCAAGGTTCACTTCCGTTGCCAGCAGGCCCGAAGTTTCCCAGAGTGGCAGACGAGGCTGTTAGAAAGGCAGACACGAGCAGGTCGGTGATGATGCGGGCAAAAACCTGCATGATCAGGATGAACGGATTAGCTGTCTGTGAATTGGCACAGCCGCGAAGCCCACAGTGCGTGGTGGAGGGTGGTTGCTGCTTTATAGTCTGCGCATAAGATGCTGGCGACGGCGATAGGGTAGCTAGATTCCTTTTAATGATCCACCCCGGTTTGGGGGCGCTGCTGAAGGTCCTGCAGCATGGGTGACAGGCAAGAGGAAAACGCAAGGTTCACTTCCGTTGCCAGCAGGCCCGAAGTTTCCCAGAGTGGCAGACGAGGCTGTTAGAAAGGCAGACACGAGCAGGTCGGTGATGATGCGGGCAAAAACCTGCATGATCAGGATGAACGGATTAGCGGTCTGTGAATTGGCACAGCCGCGAAGCCCACAGTGCGCGGTGGACGGTGGTTGCTGCTTTATAGTCTGCACATAAGATGCTGTCGACGGCAATAGGGCAGCTAGATTCCTTTCGATGATCCACAGCGGGATTGGGGGCGCTGCTGAAGGTCCTGCAGCATGGGTGACAGGCAGGAGGAAAACGCAAGGTTCACTTCCGTTGCCAGCAGGCCCGAAGTTTCCCAGAGTGGCAGACGAGGCTGTTAGAAAGGCAGACACGAGCAGGTCGGTGATGATGCGGGCAAAAACCTGCATGATCAGGATGAACGGATTAGCTGTCTGTGAATTGGCACAGCCGCGAAGCCCACAGTGCGTGGTGGAGGGTGGTTGCTGCTTTATAGTCTGCGCATAAGATGCTGTCGACGGCGATAGGGTAGCTAGATTCTTTTTAATGATCCACCCCGGTTTGGGGGCGCTGCTGAAGGTCCTGCAGCATGGGTGACAGGCAAGAGGAAAACGCAAGGTTCACTTCCGTTGCCAGCAGGCCCGAAGTTTCTCAGAGTGGCAGACGAGGCTGTTAGAAAGGCAGACACGAGCAGGTCGGTGATGATGCGGGCAAAAACCTGCATAATCAGGATGAACGGATTAGCGGTCTGTGAATTGGCACAGCCGCGAAGCCCACAGTGCGTGGTGGAGGGTGGTTGCTGCTTTATAGTCTGCGAATAAGATGCTGTTGATGGCGATAGGGTAGCTAGATTCCTTTTAATGATCCACCCCGGTTTGGGGGCGCTGCTGAAGGTCCTGCAGCATGGGTGACAGGCAGGAGGAAAACTCAAGGTTCACTTCCGTTGCCAGCAGGCCCGAAGTTTCCCGGAGTGGCAGACGAGGCTGTCAGAAAGGCAGACACGAGCAGCAGGTCGGTGATGATGCGGGCAAAAACCTGCATGATCAGGATGAACGGATTAGCGGTCTGTGAGTTGGCACAGCCGCATCATCATCAGCCTGACCACGTCCACTGCAGGACAAAGGCCTCTCCCATGTTCCGCCAGTCAACCCGGCCCTGTGCCTGCTGCTGCCAATTTATACCCGCAAACTTCTTAATCTCATCTGCCCACCTAATCTTCTGTCTCCCCCTAACCCGCTTCCCTTCTCTGGGAATCCAGTCAGTTACCCTTAATGACCAGTGGTTATCCTGTCTGGCACAGCCGCGAAGCCCACCAAACAATGTGTTTAGAAAAAAAATGTTTAACGATTTCGAGTACTGGAAACCCGGACGGATTGCTCAACATATCATCGCAAGCCAGCTCGGTGTACGCATACTTAGACTAAGTTATGCTGCTATACCCCCAGACTTGATCGGGCTAAGCTGAACAGTACTGCGACTTGTATAGGAAGATTTATTATAATCTGCAAATTGTTTAAAAATGAAACAGAGACAATCTGTTTTGATTAAATTATGTGGCTAAACGACAGTAAGGTGGCAAAAGTGTCTTAAATAGTGACAAATGAGCGCGCGCTGTGAATCACCCACTATGAGATGGTATGTTGCAACAAAGCAGTTAATCTTTATGTCAATGCCACCACGAGATGGTGGGGAAAACATTTATTAGTGCATTTACATGGAGAGGTGTGCATCATAGAGTTTTCTAAATATATTACATTAGGGGGAAGGCCCCGCCGTGGTGGTCGGGAGATAGCATTACGGCTGCGGTGGCTGCATTTCCTATGGAGGCGGAAGTGTTGTAGGCCTGTGTGCTTCGATTTGGGTGCATGTTAGAGAACCCGAGGTGGTCGAAATTTCTGGAGCCCTCCACTACAGTGTCTCTCATAATCATATGGTGGTTTTGGGATGGTAAACCCCACATATCATCATATCATTATCTAGAGGGAACTCTGGCCACTAGTGTCTGTGAGAGCTGCAACGCATGGTGCTTCACCAAGCACAAAAATTATGGGTATGACATAGATTTGTCTAGTCTTCGTATTTTAGGTTCATTCTGGCTTCGCGTAGTGGCTTGAAGATGCTTTGTCACGAAACAACAATCGGCAAATGTTTGGGAGTTACGCTTCACCATCTTCACCTTTTAAGATGATCAATTCAAATTTGGTAAAGAGGTTCAAAAAGGATTTCTCTTTCATTTGAAACAAAATCGAAACACGGCAATAAACGAAGCCACAAGTGCGATTTGCACGAAAAATCCATGTCCTATCCGTAACTCCCACGGTCACTGAACGATTGCAGTGCCAGTGTTCCCTCTAGTTATTTTAGGAAACTTTATGCTGTGGATAGAGGGGAAGGAAAGGCCATTCCTCACAAATGTAGGAGGGATCCGAGATAACTGTAACTGTCGCGGCAACCCTGGCTCTGGGCACCAATGCCTAGTGGAATTGAATGTCGGTGGAGAACGGCTCCGCAGTTTTCTCGGGTGTGGTGGGGATTAGTTAAGTAAGTGGGGTTGGAGGGGCATACGCATTTCATGTGATAGGTGTCAGAAGCCTCCTCCGCACAGTGTAGGCACGGGTCCTTGAGAAGACTGAATTGTCGTATTTCAGTACTGCGGGAGACAGTACACTGTACAGTACTGGTGAAGGGGTGGAGAAGCCAGCGCTCTTCCACCCTCGTGAGGCCTATGCAGAGCACGGCCGTATAAACACTGCAGGCCGTATAAACACTGCTGAGAGAAAGAGAAAAAATTGACAGCATATCTACGGAGTGAATGATGACTGGGGCGAAGCATTCGTCAGTCCGTCCGTGCGTTCGTCTGTTCGTTCGTTCTTGCTTCTGTCTATCCATGTGTCCGTCCGTCCGTGCATGCGTCCATCTGTGCGTCCTTACGGGCATCCATCCGTCCTTCCGTGCGTCCACTCGTGTGTTAGTCCATGCAGCCATCAATCCATCTGTCAGTGCACCCATTATCCGTACGTCTCTGCAGCTGTCTGTCGTTCCATCCGTCCATAAATCTGCACATCCATCCTTCCGCACGTCCGCATGTCCGTCTGTTCGCCCGCGCGTCTGTCCATCCGTCCGTCCACTAGCGAACACTTGAAGTACCGTTATCTCACATTTTTAATCATATATTCATCATATAGAAGTGCCGCCATCTAGCGGAATTTTCAAGGGCTAAATGAGAGGTGCCTACCTACTACTACTACTACGATGACGACGACGACGACTACTACTACTACTACATACGTCACGGACGCACGACCCAAATCATAAGGAGCTTCGCCCCTAATAAATGCCCCAACCTCCCCGAAGAGAATTGTGAGGAAATGCGAAGGCATTGCGGGACGTCCATAACGGCGTTTCGCACGTGAGAACCCAGCGTTACAACAATGTAGTTTTAGGGACAGAGCTCCTTAAGGTCGCGCGTCCTAGATGTATGTAGTAGTAGTAATAGTAGTAGACGTCGCCGTAGTAATAAGTAGCCACCTCTGAAATGTCCACTAGATCGCGGTGCTTGTAAATGATGAATATATAATGAAAGAATGAGAGATAGCGGTACTTGGAGTGCTCACTAGATGGGCGCACGCATGGACGAATACAAAGACAAGCAGACGGATGGATGAGTAGACGTGCGGAACGATGGACAGATGGACAAAGAGACATATGCGTGGATGGACAGATGGAAAGATCTGTGAACGGACGCCTGGACGAACGCATGGACGGACGCATAGACTACACACGAACGAAGGAAGTGACTGACGCACGGACGCACGAACCAATGCACGGACGGACACACGCATGAACAAACACACGCAAGGAAGCACGGACGGAATGATGGACGCTTCGTCCCCCTCATCATCATTCACTTCGTGGATATGCTCCCATTTTGGGACGAAGTTGCACTCTTCCTAATAGTAGGTAGCCACCTCTTGTTTAGTCCTTCGAATGTCCGCTGCATGACGGTACGTCTATAGATGATGAATATATGTTGAAAAGATACGAGACAGCGATATTTCGAGCGTTCACTTGCTGGACGCCAGGACGGTCACACATACATATAGGCAGATGCATGGATGGATGCGCAGACGCACAGACGAATGGACAGACGCACGGATGAACTGAGGGAAGCTTCACCACACTCATCATTATTGACTCTGTGGATATGCTGTGATTTTATTGCAATAGCAATTATATAGACACTCTCGGCTGCATTATGCCGCCGGGGTCGACGTCGACATCGTCGTCGCCGCATATGTATACGACACTATATATATATATATATATATATATATATATATATATATATATATATATATATATATATATCTTACGTCGTAAGGTATTCGACGTAAGAAGGTATAACATGGAGAGAATTGAACACGCTCTGAAAAACGGAGGAAGCGTCAAAGCAGTGAAGAGAAAACTTGGGATAGGCAAAAATCAGATGTATTCACTAAGGGACAAAGAAGGCAAAATAACTACCAATATGGATAGGATAGTTAAAATAGCGGAGGAGGTTTACAGTGATCTGTGCAGTAGCCGGGACAACCACGGCTTTAATACGATAAGAACTAGCAGTAACCCAGATGACACCCCAGCAGTAATGAATGATAGAAGAAGTCAGAAATGCTTTGGAGAGCATCATCATCATCATGATCATCATCATCATCGTCATCATCAGCCTGACTACGTCCACTGCAGGACAAAGGCCTCTCCCATGTTCCACCAGCATAAGAGTTAACGAAGAGTACCTTAGTAACCTGCGCTTCGCTGATGACATTGCATTGCTGAGTAACTCAGGGGACAGATTGCAACTCATGATTACGGAGTTAGACAAGGAGAGCAGAAATGTGGGTCTTAAAATGAATCTGCAGAAAACGAAAGTAATGTACAACAACCTCGGAAAAGAGCAGCGCTTCGAGATAGGTAATAGTGCACTTCAAGTGGAAAAGACTATGTCTACTTAGGGCAGGTAAAAACCGCGGAGCCGAACCACGAGATTGAAGCAACTAGAAGAATAAGAATAGGGTGAAGCACATTTGGCAAGCACTCTCAAATTATGTCAGGTAGATTGCCACTATAACTCATGAGGAAAGTATATAACAGCTGTATCTTGCTGGTACTTCGCTACGGAGCAGAAACCTGGAGACTTACAAAGAGGGTTCAGCTTAAATTGAGGACGACGCAGCGAGCAATGGAAAGAAAAATGGTAGGTGTAACCTTAAGAGACAAGAAGAGAGTAGAGTGGATTAGGGAAGAAACGGGGATTAAGGATATCATAGCTAAAATCAAGAAGAAGAAATGGACATGAGCCGGGCATGTAGCGCGTAGACAGGATAACCGCTGGTCGTTAAGGGTAACTAACTGGATTCCCAGAGAAGGCAAGCGGGTTAGCGGGAGACAGAAGGTTAGGTGGACAGATGAGATTAAGAAGTTTGCGGGTATAAATTGGCAGCAGCAAGCGCAGGACCGGGTTAACTGGCGGAACATGGGAGAGGCCTTTGTCCTCAGTGGACGTAGTCAGGCTGATGATGAGGATGATGATATATAGGAACACAAGAAAAATAACCCAGAAAAAAATCACAACATATTCATGGAGTTAATCATGATGAGTTGGACGAAGCGTCTACTCGTCCTTCTGTCCATCTGTTCATGCATGCGTCCACGCTGCCGATCGCGTTCGAGAATGCAGACGGTGCGTGGATAACACCGACGAGACGCCAGCCAAAAAAGTCGAGCGCAAGCGTCTTCAATGCGCCCGCCGCTCTGCTTGGTTCATGCCCGCATACCATCTGCCACGTACGGTGACTATCCAGGGGACGGAGAGAAGCACTTGTTCTCCACGTACCTAGGCATGACCCGCGCAGAGGCCAATCGGAGAGTAGCGGTACAACGCAATCTAGAATAACCTCACTCAGCTGCAGTTTGTATGTACTTCTATGAGGCAGCGCCGTCTACTATACTGTTCGGGAGATACTGCCTCATTTTCTTTATCGTCTTTTATTCTCTCGGTTACACGTGACAAAGTTAGCCTGAGAGAAGCTTCACCGCTAAAAGTCTCCAGCGCGCAAAATCGAGCGTGGGACCGCTGAAGCATGAGTGCGAGGCGTTAACCACTGAGCAACGATGGAACACCTCCTTTAACTTTAGAACGGCAAGCTATTTATATAAACCACTTACCGCTGGTGACGGGCATCACGGGGGGAACTATTTTGTTTTCAGCATTACAAACGAGATGGCGCAGTGAGCGTGCGTCGCCTGAAGTCCCTAGATGAAACCAGTTTCCAAGGTTGCGTCACTCATTGTTCTCGAGTCATCTTCCTAACTCTCTCGATTACTCCTCTTTTTCTCTACCGTCCACCTCTGTAATTTGTGCATTCCAAGCACATGATTTTGCAAACGGCTGGTGTTATTTATTATTATGCAAAAGTTTCACAATGAGTACGCATGCGCATATGGCTTCAGTCAGATTATTGCCGTGATCAAAGACGAAATCATAGCCAGAACATGAACTGAAGAGGAGGACCGTTTCAGTGTGCTCCAAGTCGAGCAAGATTGTTTCGCGGTGCTCTTTAAATGCAATATCCGCGTTTTTCAACAATGCTGCGTTGACGTAAAAGAACAGAAAACGGTTTCGCTCTCGTGAATTTACTTTGTGCTATCCGAAATGAATCACGCCGTGGAGTGTAGTTATGAAACATTTCACGCGAGCGCTTTCGTGCAACTTCGTCGACGTACGTCGACGCGAATCTGCGAAGCGAGTTTATTTGTCGATTTTCATTGAAACGCCAGGAGCGCGTCTCATGCATGCCTAGGCAGTTACAAATACTTGAGCGTATGCACGTATACAGATCAGCTGGAGGGTGTAATCAACGCATATTCAGAACCATTTCACGCTTGGCCAGTTCACGCATAAGCCGAAACGCTTTCATTCGAGACACCTGACCAGTAGAACACTCACTTTTCAGGAAGTTCCGAGCACCGCATCAGAATCACCTGGCATCACGATTGTCCAAATGGGCACAATAAAAATGGCAGCCTATCCACGGAGGGAATGATGGATAGTGGGGCGAAGCATCCGTCCGTCCATTGGTTCTTGCTTCCGTCCATCCACGCGTGCGTCTGTGTGGCCGCCCGTTAGTCCATCCACCCGTCCGTGCGTGCGTCTGCCGCACGTTCATCTGGGCGTCCGTCTCTGCTTTCGTCCATGCATCCACTCCTGCGTCCATCCATGCGTCCATCCGTTCGTGCAGCCATCCGTCCATGCATCAGTCTGTGTGGGTGTTCGTCCACCTATTCAACACACCAAGTACCACCATCGCGCATCTTTTGATCATATATTCCTCATATAGAAGCGACGCCATCCAGCGGACATTCCAAGGACTGAACGAGAGGAGGCACACGCGCACTTTCTTACGGCTTGCACTTCGTGTCTACTTCCCACCTTTAACCACCTGGAGTTCACTGTATTCATGGCACTGCGGCCCAACGCTCGCTAAACCTTTCTTAAACCTAGGAGGTTACGCCCAGCGAGTATAATGTAGCAACCGTTTCTTGTCTTCTGTGCGTTGTTGAACAATAAAAAATTCGCAGTGTGCGCGTTAACTAAGAACTGAATTCTCCTGTCTCTCATTCCTCCGTAGCAGCCATTGGCATGTACATTGAGCACTATCTTTTATTGTTTAACAACGCACAGAAGAAATCTCTCACCGGCACCACCTTGGAGGTGAAAATGTAATACGTGTTACACACTACTACAACGGCTACGAGGGATGAACGGGTGCCGCTATAAGGAGCTTAGCCATCAGCGTTCATGTTTTATTGTGTGTGTGCGGCTTTCACTGACGCGTGCGTCCAGTGTTTCGGCGGCATCTCTTCGGCATCTCAGCCGCATTCAGGTTCCCCGGAGCTTCGGCCGAGAAGTCGCCGACCCCTGGGGCCCCTGGGAGGATGGCGTCGAGACCAGTATGCACCCCACCAAAAGAACATTGTTTCACGTTTACCGTTCCTGAAGGCGCGGTCTCCGTCGATGAGATTATCGAGTGTCTCAAAGAGACGACCGGTAGCGAAGGGGTGTTGTTCCTACAACACCTCGGCGCTTTGAAGTTCTTGGTAGCAGCGAGGACAGCGGAACAAGCCACCAAGCTTATGGTGAATGAAGTTTTATCCTTGAGAAGAAAAAAAATGGCAGCATATCTACGGAGTGAATGATGGGGAGTGGGGCGAAGCATTCGTCCGTCCATTCGTTCTTGCTTCCGTCCGTTTATGCGTACGTCTGTGTAACCGTCCTTGCGTCCATCCACCCGTCCGTGCGTGCGTCTGTTCGTGCGTCCGTCCCTGTGTTCGTCCATGCATCCGCGCCTGCATCCGTTCATGCGTCCGTTTATGCATCTGTCTGTGTGTCCGTTCGTCCATCTATTCAGCACTCCAAGTACCACAATCTCGCATCTTTTTATAATATATTCTCCATATAGAAGCACCGCCATCCAGCGGACATTTCAAGGACTAAACGGGAGTTGGCACACGCACACTTTCTTACGGCTTGCGCTTCGAGTTTACTTCCCAACTTTAACCAACTCGAGTTCATGGTATATACTAGTTCACTGTATTCATGGCTATGCGGCCCAACGCTCAATAAACCTTTCTAAAACCAAGGAGGTTACACTAAGCGAGTATAACGTAGCAACCCTTTCTTGTCAGATCGTGCTCAATTTACATGCCAATAGCTGCTAATGGGGATCGCAGCGTGCGCGTTACCTAAAGGCCGAATGCTCCTGTCTCTCATTCCCCCTTAGCAGCCATTAACACGTGCATTGAGCACTATCTTTTATTGTTCAACAACGCACAGAAGAAATCTCTCACCGGAACCACCTTGGAGGTCAAAATCGTAAGGTACGCTATTTCGGGTATGTGCTACTGGTGGTTACGTAGTACGAGGGACGCACAAGCCATGCCATAAAGAGCTTCGCCTCTAAAAGTTCAAGTGGAAGTCGTCGGCCCACCAAGTGTGTTCGTGAGTGTGTACAGGTTGCCGCCGTACGTACCCGATGACGCGGTCGTCTCTGCTTTGCAGCCTTTCGGCAAAGTACGTAATATAACATAGGTTACTCTGCAACGACGTCAGTCTGCATTTACCGGTACACGAGTGGTGAAGATGGAAATGGCAAAGCCGGCACCGAGCTTCATTTCAATCCATGGACACCACGTTATGTTGGAGTACCGTGACATGCATCGCGTCTGTGCGCGTTGCCGCAACGAAGGCCACATGGCTGTGGCCTGTGCAACACTTTTTTGTCATAGGTGCAGCGCGTATGGAAACGCTGTGGAAGAGTGCACGGAAGCCTGCAGAAGGTATCGAGGTGATCACCCGACCAAAGAATGTTTGAAACGCCGATGATACGCAGACGCAGCTCAGAAGATGCCGTCACCGAGTGTCCAAGACTTCCCAACAATTGAAGAATCGTCTTCAAGCTCCTCAATCGTGGCCACGCACTTTAGAACTTATGAAGTACTGCGTTCTCAAAAGAAAACGACACGATTCACGACACCAGACCACTGGGGTGAAGAGAGACTGCCCGATGATTTCGTAGACACGCAGTGGGAAGACGCTACTCGCGTCAAGCCGGCCAGTACGCCAGACGGGGCAACTTCAGATGAACAGCCCGCTCAGACGCAACATGAACACCCAAATGGGAGTTCCACAGAAACGTCCAGTGATTTTTCTTAACTTGTAGGCAGCATCAAAACTTGACATAACTGCAGCGCCTCAATGGCGTCCGAGAAGCGCCAAACGCCGGACGACCAGGTACCCATTACAAGAGGCATCGCAGAAAGCACTGCTTCCTCTGCAACGACAGCGACAGACGCCAGTGGCAGCACACCAAATGCTAACCTTGGAATGTCGACAACCTTGAAGAACATGAACGCTACCTTCGACATCGATTAAGCAGCTAAGAAGCCGACCACCAACGCGGAGCAAACCGGTGGACACCGAGGTTTCTACCAAACACGCACGATCTGCAGACGCGTCGAGTTCTTCGAGTTCACAACGCCGATCCAAGCCAGGCAGTGGGAGCAGCGGCAGTGACTCCGCTAAACAGGGAACATTTAAGAAACTCCGCGTGGGATCACCACCACGGCAAACGTCACCAACTGTGAGCAACGACGATATGCACTTTTGCCATTTTGCTCTCCTCTCTCTTACATTTTCTTACTTTTAAGCAACTTCCTGGCCTTTATTTCAACAATGGCATCACTTTTTTTATGTCGTTCAATGTTCGCGGTTTCCGAAATCCGGTGAAGCAGCAGGCAGTACTTGACTTCGCGCGGGCGCCTCACGTAGACATGCTCTTTTTGCAGGAGACAAATTTTCGTACTAAGCTTGACCTTGCAGAGTTTCAGGAAATGTTTCATGTAGAGGCCTTCTTCTCACTCACAGACGCACGTGTACGTGGCACAGGAGTTGTTTTTATCAACGCAACGCTGAGGAGGGGCGCTCATTGTCATATTGACACCGAAGGCCGCATCATAACAGTAGATGTGCTACTTAACTGCAAACGAGTCAGATTTGTCAACGTATATGCACCCGTAACGAGGTCAGAAACGAAGGGGTTCTATAAAGGTGTCAGAATTTCTTTGATCGAGCTGATATTTTATGTGATTGTTGGAGATTTCAACTGCGTGCTCGATACTACACAAGACGTCATGGGTCCCGGCCAAGGCGCCAACAATTATTACGCCAGAGAACTACAGCAATTAGTTCAAGATCTCAAGCTGTCAGACGGGTGGTTGACTCTACATGAAGTCGGGTTCGTCGCAATCCGCGCTTGTGGCATTCACCAAAGCCGAATTGATAGAGTTTATGTGCACGAAGACTTTTTAGCGAACCTACAAGCATGTGAGGTTGTCCATCTTGCGCCAAGCCAGCAAAAACTCGGCGATCACGCTCCATTACTCTTCACGTTTAACGTGAGCACAACAATGAGAATCCACAAACCAAGGAGGATGGACCCAACTATTCTTCATGATGATAAAAGCATTTGCGTACTTCAAACTGAGCTGGTGGCCTCACTGGCAGAAGTGGGTTGCATAACTACGACTACATGGGACCACTTAAAACTTCGCTGGCGCCTCATAGCTCAACAAGCAGGAAAAGCGCGCCACGCTCGCCTCACGGCCAAGATGAATGATATTCTCCGACGCATTCAAATCATTAAAAGAGACGGGTCATTCGCTATGCTCAAATACCTTGAAGCACAAAAAATTAAGTATCAAAATCTTCTAAAGTAGACGTTACAGGCTACAATACTCACAAGAGAAATGCACTTATCGACAGATGAAATTGAAAACTTGACATATGCGCAAAGAAACCGAGATCGTCGACGCCAGCCCCGCTACATCGATGAGGTGCTCAAAGAGGATAGTACCATTATTATTGACCTGAAAGAAGTTCAAAAAGTTTTCCGAGACTACTTTGCAAAACTGTTTACTGCAGACCATGACGCACAGGACGACGAGTTTACTGCTAAACTCTCAGCCTTTTGCGAAGGTTTGACATCTAGGCTCGGAAGACTGTTTAGAATTATATGCAGAAACTGATAAAGAAGAAGTATGGTATGCCCTAAAATCAATGAACATGAACACGTCACCAGGCCCAGGTGGAATGCTCACGGGATTTTATGTGCGTTTCTTTGATATCTTGGGAGATGCGATCACCGATGTTGTTAATATTTTGTTGCGTGATGGCCATAAACCACAATCCTTCAGCGAAGGAAGGGTGATTCTATTACTGAAAGAGGGTATGGAGGCGTCAGATCCTAAATCGTGGAGGCCCATTACCCTTCTAAAAACTGATTATAAGAGTAGCCACGCTGCTATCACGACATCTGCGGCCTTTCTTGAAGGAGATTGTGTCCCCCTTGCAGTCATGGGCAGTACCAGGACGTTCCGTCTTCATACCTCTTACAATCATCAGAGACCGCTTTGCATATTCCAAAGAAAACCAAATCTCAGGAGCACATATTTCTCTTGATCAGGCCAAAGCATTCGATAGAGTTGAACATGGGTATCCTTTCGCTATTTTGCGCATATTTGGCCTCCAAGCAGTATGTTCGACTGGTAGAAATACTTTATCGGGACCTGTCAAGCTGTCTTTATTTCAACACTGAAGTGACCAGAAGCTTTGCAATTCAAAAAGGGGTGAGGCAATGTTGTCCGTTGTCTCCGGTATTATTCATTTTGTCTCTAGAGCCTTTGATTAGAAAGATTGCAAACTGCAAGCGCATAGTGGGTTTCCCGTTGCCAGGCAAGGCAACCTTCAAAATTGTCGCATACGCCGATGATATTTCGGTATTTCTTCGTAACTTGTCTAGCTATAGTACATTCCTTGACATTTTTGCTGAGTATTCCTATCTGTCTGGTGCGCTTTCAAACACCACCAAATGCAAGGCATTGCGCTTTGGAGGCTTCAGAAAACTACTGCCAGGAGACTTATAATACGTTCAAGCTGTTAAGGTGTTAGGCGTTTGCTTTGAGGAAGGAGATGTATCAAAAAAGACCTGGGAAGGCGTGCCTAAGAGATCTACCGATGTCATAGCAGCAGCCACTCATTTTAACCTGTCAATAACGGCAAAAGCAACAGTCATCAAGACACAGGCATGCGCTTTTACGTTTTACAAAGCACACATCGCCCTGCTACCTTGCCGTGTTACAGGACGCCTCGCCTCTATGGCGGGGACGTTCCTCTGGGGAGGAAAACCAGCAAAGGTACGGAGGAAATTTTTACAGCTTCCCACAAACCGTGCAGGATTGAGCCTCCCATATATATCAATGTTCACGAGAGTGCTGGCCGCAAAAACAACACAGAAGCTGTTTGATGACAGCAACTACCCCGGGTACAGGCTCATGGTGTACTGGAGCAGTACACTAAAAGCTACTTTCGCGGCCAATCCGTACATCGGACCATGAGCAGAAATTCCGCTTGAGTTTTACAGAGCAGCCAGTGGCTTAAAACGAACAGTGAAATCAATGGGTTCATGCAGTCTGGAAGATGTTTCATCGCAAGAAATAAGCGAAATGGTGACAAGTAGCACACTGAGCAAAGAAGAAGAAACAGCATCCTGTACGAGAAAATGGAAACGATGACGTTGCGATGGCGCACCTAACGAGGTGCGCGAATTTGATCGGTTGAGAAGATGGAAGACATTGCCTACGCGTGACCGGTTAACACATAGGGGAGTCTTTCCAAATGACCGCTGCCCAAACTGCGGCAAAAGAGAGACGGCCCAACATGCTCTGTTTCAGTGCACGGTGGCGAGGGGCGTTCGGCACATGGTACAACGCCTCTTTGGCTTTCGCACAGCACGCATGAAAACAGAACGTGGGCTGTTTGCAAGACTGGTCTTTACAGTAACCTTGTACGTACTGTGGTGACGCTGTTTAGCGGAAGTACAGAACAAGCCGTATAGAGGCGCCTATGCCGCACTACAGGAAATTCGGCTCATTGCGTGGAATTACCTAGATCAGCAGCTGGAAACGCACGGCGAAGAGACCTTTCTTCAACAATGGCACACACGTTTCTTCAAAGTAAGAGAGGGACAGCTGAGGTTTCCAGTTGTCCCGTACTAGCCATGCGCCCTTTCTGGTACGCACGCATAAGTGTTATCCTGTAAAATGTGATTAACTTGAATATTTTAAATTTTCCTTTCACTTTTAACATTTGGATACCCAGTGATTATTTAGATTTTGGTGCTCATTTGTAAGGTGTACACACTGTCTTTCCTTGTTTTCGATGTTTAGCTTGTGTACGTATAAGTTAAGTGTACAATAAAATTCCCCTTTTCGCCCTTGAAAAAACGGTCATCGCAGGACTGCTATTCAAGCGTTCGTACCAGTCTGGCCGTAGTTTTTTCTTCGTGTGCACAACCCGGTTGTAATCACTCGTCACAACGTTACGCCCTGTGGTCACTGACAGGATCCAGTAAGAAGCGCGTTCACTGTGTCACACACAAAAAAAAAAACACATTCGGATAACTGGACGAACTACGATGAATGACGTGAGACGCCATGGCTAGTGATGTAAAATTTAAAACAGCACAACGTTGCCAGTTGAGTAACACACATCCCGCTTGCTCTTGTGTTGCGCCGTTTATGTTCATAAAGGTAACCGTTTCTTCTATGACGCATTTTGTTCTATTTTGTTTCATTTAGATCCATTAACTTTGGCAACTGAACCCAGACATTCGCTTTTTGATGAAAGTTTTGAACCTTCTTGGAAGCGCTCCAGGAACATAGGCGCAGAAGAAAGAGAAAGGTGTCGCTACCTTGGAAACTTGTTTCATCTAGGGTCCATCTAGGGCACCTTGTCATGTCCGCAACTTATTCTGAACCAGAAATTGACAGACGGGTTTGAGTTTACTTTGAGTCTTAAGAACGTCTTTAGTTGAAGCAATAACGTCCACGCACTTAACAACGCACCTTGCTTTCTCGTCGTCGGGTGCTTGCCAGGATACGGTCTTGGCTGTGGCAAGCTTCTCTGCGCCGTTGAGCACGAGAAAGTAAGTTGCGTTGCTGAGTGCGTGGACCGTATTGCTTCAACTAGAGACGTTCTTAAGACTCAAAATAAACACAACCCCGTCTGTAAATATCTGGTTCAGTAGGAGTTGCGCTTAGCTGTGGCAGACAAAGAAGGCTTTTTTGTAATTCTGGGTAGAGGGGCGTGTTTGAAAAGGGTGCCACAACAATGAAAATAAAATTTCGTACCAGCGCGGGAAGAAAGCAAGAATGTCGTAAGAAACAACGCTGTCTCTCCTAAATGATATGAATTTACTTCATCTGGCATCTCAGGTGAAAAGGGCAAAAAAACTCGAGTTGGATGTGTTCTTTTCAGTCAAGACGCACAAGCCTGGTTTGCCGTTTAGGACTATTGTTTCTGAGAGGGATTTCTAACAAAAAGTGGTGTCTATTTATTTGCAGAGAAACTTGGACGGCCTTACTGTGGATGATTTTTATCGTCTATAAAATTCAATGCAATTGGCAAAGTTTTCTTCAGAATGTAGTCTATGTCATAACTATGCCTTCAGAATTGAAATTTTGATTTGTTCTACTCCATACCTCACGAAAAAATGATGGTGTCCGTAAAAGACTGCATTACTATCCAAAATGACAAAATGAAATTTTGCGAAAAAACCCATGTCATCGTAGAATCAATTCTGGAGCTGCTGTCGTTTTATTTAAGGTCTATGTTTGTTTAATGAAAAAGTAAGTCTTTCATTCAGCGATCAGGAATGTGTATAGGCTTGTCAGTAGGGCCTATTCTTAGTGAAATATTTATGTTTCCCATCATCGTCATCTGCGAGCCAAATTTATCGAGCGCTATCAGACTCTCTGGATACGAATCTTTATGTCGGCTTGTTATAGTGGAAACAGCAAGGTCCTGCTGTTTATTCGACGTGACCTGACCTACATTCTTCGGCCTGTACCACCTGACAACGATAACATAAATATATGCTTAACAGTGAAGAAAACGGGTCTTATTGTCACTGTTATCGGTGCATACCTGTCGCCATCAAGTAGATTTGACCACAGAAGACTAGGACATATCCTATCATCCACTCCTGGCCTACGGGTGATCGTCCGAGGCTTCAAACGCCCACCATACGCTATGGGGGAGCCCGAAGATCAGCGCAAAGGGTTTTTGATTGATTGATTGATATGTGGGGTTTAACGTCCCAAAACCACTACATGATTATAAGAGACGCCGTAGTGGAGGGCTCCGGAAATTTAGACCACCTGGGGTTCTTTAACGTGCCAGCGCAAAGGGTAGAAGTCTGATAACGTTTGCTTCAGACAACAAGCTGTGCTTGTTAAATGATGGCAGCCCAACATTTTTACGTGGCCCTGGATACAGCAGTTGCCTTGACTTGGCTTTTGTTTCTCGTGGTCTCGTCAGATGTGCCGGATGGTTTGCGGACATAGAAACACATGGGAGCGACCACATCCCCACATATGTCAAGATCAGAGGATTATCACCTTGCAAGGTACGCGAAACTATCCAAAGAGTGAACTGGACCAAGTTTGAATCTCTCATGGAAGAACGCTGTCAAGAGAACACCTCATTTGACTTAGAAGAGGTGATCAGGTCCACAGTGCGAGATACAGTGTGCACCCTCACATGCTCTTCGAGAGTAACCGCATTTGATGTGGAATTAGAACGACTTCGGGCTCTCCGACGGCGTGCGGAACGAAGGTACCGACGCACGAAAGCAATCGACGATTTACGAATCGCTAGACATTTTCAGAAGATACAACGCCGCATAGACAAGCTAGAGTCACAACGTTGGGCAGCCTTCTGCGCTTCGTTAGATCCTCGCAAGCCTTTATCACACTTGTGGAGGACGATAAGAGGGCTCCAGACAGCTCCCATTCAGCGGTCTCCATTCAAGGCTCTAGCCCTCTCTCAACAGAGATCGGAGGTCGACGTGGCAGAAGAGTTCTGTGCCAACTTATCTGGTCAACTCGCAGATCCCAACATCTCCACGCTCTCACGTGGTGGCACGACATCACACGATCACCACATGGACCAATTTTTTTCCATTCACGAGCTTAAAGCAGCACTGGCTTCGTGTAGACGGACATCAGCACCCGGGCCTGATGGAATATCATACAGAGCACTGTGTCACCTTGGTGATTGCGCGAGGAGCGCCCTCCTCGAGATATACAACGATTCGTGGCGAGAGGGCACCCTCCCAGTTATCTGGAAGACCAGCCGTTTGGTTCCATTACTGAAGCCTGGCAAGTCACCATTGGTGCTCACATCATACCGCCCGATTGCACTGGCTAGTTGCTTGGGCAAAGTGATGGAGAGGATGGTACTTGGACGGTTAGAATGGTTCCTGGAGCATCACAACATCTACCCTGGCGCTATGACGGGATTTCGCCGTGGCCGGTCATCAAATGATAGCGTCATAGACCTGGTCAGCTACGTGCAACACGAAAAATGCCGTAAGCGTCTCTGCGCTTCTTTATTTCTTAATGTTAAAGGGGCTTACGATAACGTCACACATGAAGCTGTCCTCACCGCTCTCAAGGAGGTAGGAGTGGGTGGTCGGATGTTTCAGTGGCTACGCAGCTATCTCTCTGAGCGATCCTTTTTCGTGAGAACCGAGGATGGTGACACATCGCTCCATTACAGCCACCGTGGTGTTCCCCAGGGGGGCATACTTAGTCCTGTACTATTCAACCTGACGCTAATAGCTCTCAATGAGCATCTGCCAAGTACTGTCAGATTGTCAATGTACGCGGACGACATCTGCGTTTGGACGTCTGCAGTAACACGTCTACAGCTGCGAGCGCGAATTCAGAGAGCTGCCATTCAAGTTGCTATTTACCTCCGTCAACGAGGTCTGGAAATTTCCTCTCAGAAATGTGCACTCGTGGCATTTACGCGCAAGCCAATGCAGAACTACAGCGTTGTGATAAACAGCGAAAGGATATGTCACCTCCGATCATACAAGTTCCTAGGTGTTATAATTGACAGAGATCTTTCATGGAGCTCACATGTATCATACATGAAAAGGCGATTGACAGGCATCTGTCATTTGTTCAAGTTCTTTGCTGGAAAGAACTGGGGAATGTCCACAACTGCTATGTTGCGACTATACAGGATTCTTTTCCTTGGATTCCTTCGGTACAGCCTACCTGTGTTAACCAACGCAAGTAAAACAAGCATACGAATGCTTCAAAGTGTCCAGGCTCAAGCACTCCGGATATGTTTAGGCTTGCCCCAAAGTGCGTCAACAGCGGCAAATATCGCAATCACAAGGGACAACCTCATCAAGACCCACATTAATGTGGAAGTGCTGAGGACACATATACGACACCTTGCTCGAACCTCTCGACATCACCTAGCCTCTCTACGAGTGGTCCAACCATGCACATCTTACTGCAAAACAGTGACTGCACATGGTGAGTCGATCCCAACTTCGTTCTCTCCTGCCGCTAGATCTGTGACTCCGCCATGGTGCCTCGCTCAACCAATGATTAATATTAACTAACCTGGCGTCCAGAAAAAGGCCAATTTGTCGTCACCGGCTCTTAAACAGCTCACACTACTTCTCTTGTGTGAAAAATATCAAGACTTCACACATATATACACTGACCGATCGGTTCAGCCGGACAGCCCTACAGGAGCAGTAGTGATACCACAGTTGGCCACGACAATTAAATTTCAAGACATCTTACGCAACAACATCAACGGCAGCATAATTGGCAGCACTTCGTGCCGCGTTGCAATTTGTAGTTGATCAACCTACACGCAAGTGGACTGTTTTCTGCAACTCGAAGATGGCACTGCAGTCTCTACTATCAGCCTTACGCCGTGGACCACACGAGCAGCTGGTACTAGAGATAGCAGTGGTTATACACTACCTGACTGAGAAAGGGCACCAAATTACATTTCAGTGGTTGCCCAGTCACAGCGGAATGATCGGTAATGAACGGGCCGATCAAGCTGCCCGCTCAGCCCACACAGGAGATCATAAACTGTGACTACCACTTTCTAGGACAGTTGCTGCACGAAAGCTCCGCAGGCTTGCTCGCGAGCAAACCACATCACAATGGAATCAGCCACACTTCAAGCATACCCGACTGTACTCGCTTGACCCTACACTAAGTTTTCAAGTCCCGTCGAGGCTTTGCCGAGCAGACCAGACCCTTTTATGTAGGCTATGGTTGGGCGTTGCGTTTACCAATGCCTACGCTTTCCGCATTGGGATGGCCGACACCGCAGCCTGTGGCCACTGTGGCAAAGATGAAGCAATTCAACATATTCTTTGTGAGTGCCTATCGTATAGTAAACAACGACTGTGCCTTCGCAAGGAACTCAACAAATTAGATGATCAACCACTGTCGGAGCTGGGAATTCTGCAGTATCGTCAGGATGCGACTTCACAGAAGAGGGCTCTTAGGGCGCTACTGCACTTTTTGCGATCGACCGGCCTTACTGAACGGTCGTAGCTGGACGCCCTTCCTGTGTGTGTTTTCGTTTTTTTTATCAGTGCGCGTGCGCTTTTTTTCTCTCTATCTACCTCCTCTTTCTTGCCCCTACTTCCCCGCCCCCAGTGCTGGGTAGCAAACCAGATGCTAATATCTGGTTAACCTCCCGGCCTTTCCTTTCTCACTCTCTCTCTCTTTTGAGTAAATTTGTCAGGGGAATCGAGCAGCACATTTCTGGAAATTGTTAAACATGTCTTCAGGTAAGTGGATGACTTCCTGATATTCAATGGCATTGACGTTTCCCGAGAGGTAGTGAACGTGTTAAAGGTGTTTAATGTCAGTAACATGGGCCTTGAGTTCACTACCGAGCAGCCTGAAAACAACAGATTGCAATTCTTGGATTTAAAATTGCAACTTGGTAGGGAAACACTTTTGCTGGTGTTATCAACCAAGTGCCAAGCCAGTGCTAGATTACGTGTCTGGGCACTCCAAGTTGGTAAAGAGGGGAATGGTAAAGCCTTGTATTATGTAAGCCTTGCAAAAATCGTTTTGGCATCCAATCAATGAAAGTTTCAGGAGTCAGGTGGAAAAATTTCTGAAAGCGGGTGACCCGGAACAATTATATTTTCTCAGTGTGCACTATCCTAGCCAGAGAAATAAAGGGTAAAAAACAAATATCCAGTTTGGAGACACAGAAGCGAGGAAAAATGGCTGTCATTCCATACGTGCACAAGTTGGCACACAACGTAAAGCACTTTGGAAATAAGTACAGCATAGACGTGAAGTTTTCGGCAAAAACCAAACTAGCAAGCTTGTGTCCATGCGTTAATAAGCCCATAGGTTCGAATGCTTGCTCCATTAAACAGAGAAACATGTTCGTGAAGTGCGCAAAAGGAGTAATATATATGACATCGTTTTCTTGTAGAAAATTGTACATAGGCCAATCAGGAAGATGCGTGAGCGACCGCCTTAGAGAACATCGTATATCTGTTAAGACATCAGTCATCTTGCAGATCACTGCAAAAACTTCGTATGTTATCCTGTGTTTAAAGAAAGAAAAATATTATTTCGACACAAGGATCAGCTATTGCGTGAGATAGTGGAATCTTACCACATCCGAAAGAGGGGACATGACTGTGTTAGCCAAGCTACGGTTGTGCTGCATGATAAAGAGTACGTGTATCTCGACACCTAGCACTTGTAACATATAATAAATGACACATAATATGTACAATTTTTGTAATCCTGACAAGAGTGGTTTCTATTGCACCCTGTTCTGATGCACATGTACGAAAGACCATGTATCTGCTTTAAATACCTTTTCTGAATAATACACGTTCATTTGTGAGAGCAAGTGCTGTCCTTGTCAGCCCCTTCTGTCCATTCGTTTTTTAGTGCGCTTCAACAAAATTTTCAAACATCGTGATTTTTTACACGGGTGATATGTGAGTAAGTAAACGTCGGACAACGTAAATGCATTCAAAAAGATTGTCAGAGTCGCGAGCACTTCTCAAACACGCCGATGCTGATGTGGCCCATGGAAACAACAAATAGGCCCTTTTCGTAATCTGCAAGTTTGCTTCCCTGCACTGCATATTCACCTATTCAATGGCAGCACCTGTCGTCCTTTTAAGTGAAAATGAGGTCCTAGCTGTACGTGTATGTGTTTTCTAAGTCAGAGCGTAAGCAAACAACGCAACACGCTGATTACTGATTGCTAGCTCGCTTCTCCAATATGCAGAACGCATTGCAGAAAAAGCTAACCTTAAATTTAATAAAATGACCTATACGGTCGACAAAACGACTGACGAAATTACAGAACTTTAGCTACACAATAACGTAATGTATAAATCGAAAGAACGTTTATTGGACATTATAAAATCAGGTGTCACTTTTAAAATCTTTTTTGTAATCTTTGCAATTCATGTTTAAAGGAGCCAAAGTGTGTCTAAATTGTGGCCGCTCCCATAGACTGCGTGGAAAATTATTCAGATTGTCTGGGAAGGAGGGCACTTGTGGCACGTTATAGAAATTACTCCTTAAATTTTCTAGTGGTTTCCTATTATCATAAACTGGGAGTTGTTTTCAATATCGCGTCTCGTTCGTGAGTTAGGATTTTTTCCGTGCGCTTTCCGTTCTGCTACGGTGGAGCGACCGGCCGCAGCTGAAAGATGGCGCGACTTGTTATGTCTAGAAATCCTTGTTATAAGAGGTATTCGGTCACGCGAATATATGTAACTGTATTCCAGCCACTTGAGTCAATGTTACCTGATATTTACTCGCGTGAGTATAGTTATGCGATGTTTTATAATTTCATTCAAGTTACCATTGACGTACAGTTACGTGATCTTTAGTGACTCAAATAGTTATTGCGTTAGATTACATAATTTTTTGTCAAGTGGCTCACGCTCACGGGCTCTTGCGTGGTTTTAGATACGTGACCAAGTGCTTCTTCATGACGAGTGACTTCAGGCACGCGACTAGTTATGTGATGATAGTGACTAGCTTTTTTCGGGATGTTACATGTTTTTGGTTCATGTAAGAGACACGCCCATTATTGTTATTGCATTCCACGAATGAAAAAAATAGCTGAGGTGTTTAATAGAAGGTGAACAAGAAGATGAGGCGAGTGCGTGCTGGCTCATTCGTTTTCACGCCCCTATACGCAACAAAAAAAGCTTCAACCGCTCTGTTATTAGAAGTGCACAGTGAGAAGGCTGGTAAGCTTCTGTTTTTAAGGGCATCGTAATGCCAAGTTATGGGATAGCCAGCAAATATATGTAAACAGAGTAATTTCACCTGCCAGTCGAATGTGAGGACGTAGGAGAATACGTTGGTGCTCTCCGTGCGGGTTCTTCCTGCCAGGATAGAGATCTCGTCGATGTAGACCTCCGTGGTCGGGTTGGCAATGCTGTTGCGTGCGTTTGTGGGAATCATCAGGCCAAGTGCGAAGTCACCCTCCTGCAAGTACGTACACAGAAAGCAAAGAAATGAGGAGCCTTCTGATATTCTCGAAGGCACCGACAAACGAAAAATTGAAATAAACAAAACGAAAACACTTGTAACCGGCAGATCATTGCTGACTGCGAACATCCACGCCAATGTGGATGACTGGACCCCAAGAAAGTTTACTCTATCCCATACACTCGTGTGTGTGGTGTTACGTCCCGAACCACGACATGGGTATACGGAGCGACGTAGTGGGAGGCCCCGGAAATTTCGACCTTCTGGCGTATTTTTGAAATGCACTGACATTGCACAGTACAGACTTCATCATTTGCCTCCATTTAAATACGACCGTCACGGCCGTGGTAGAACCCACAACCTTCGTGTCGGCGGCTCAGCGCCGTAACCACTGACCCACCGAAGCTGATCCATACCATCATTGAAACAAATGCATCTGGGTTGTCTCCCTGGCATGCAACGATGTGATGATGAGGATGACGACGATGATGATCACCTCGTATGGATGGCGCACAACCACAAATAAAGATGCACTAAGAACTTTAGCCGGCAAGATACTGATAGTAAATGTCTGGGAAACGAAAACCAAGCTGGCAATTTAGTTTAAAAATAAAACAACGAATAAAAAGTACTTACTAAGCAAGCGGTTCGACTACCGCCATTTTCCTTTTTAAAGGGTGCTCATTCTTGCACAAAAAAGGGCTTCAAAGTAAACATTCCACAGAAGTCTGTCTGGTTGAGTATGAGAGAGAGAACACAACTTTATTGTCGTCAGACTTAAGGAGGTAGGTGACCCGCCAGGCTGAACTTGATGGCCACCTCCTCTGCCCTTTGTACGGCCTGGAGCTGAACGGCCAGGCTGGTGGAGGTCAGAACTGCCTCCCACCCCTCTGGCGAGGGAGCGGCTAGGAGATCGAGAGAGGGGGGATCTTCTCTGCAGGCCCAGAGAATGTGATTAAGTGTGGCTATTGAGCCACAATGCGAGCAATGCGGATCAATCGAGTCGGGGTATATACGTGCATAAATGTATGGGCACGGAAATGAATGTGTTTGCAAGCGGCGCCAGATAACCTCCTGGCGCTTAGTTAGCTTATGGTGCGGGGGTGGTTTTGTCTGCCTCGAAAGACGGTAATATTGTGTGATGTCATGGTAGGATGTCAAGGCTTCACCAGGGTTTTCCAGATCAGAGGCGGGTACCACCGCTCGGCTGACGAATCCTCGAGCATATAGGTGGGCCGCCTCGTTCCCTGGGTTCCCCGCGTGAGCCGGCACCCATACCAGCGCAATGGAGGATAGTGCGTCTTCCTCAGCATCTGTAAGGAGACTGGGCAAGAGTAAACGCAGAGTTGTGGGGGCCACAATGCCACGTGCGAAGTTGGATATAGCAGCCTTTGAGTCACTGAGTATAGTGGTGAATCCGGATGCTGCTGCTAGCGCTATCGCCGCTTCCTCAGCTTCTGTCGTATTAAGCACACGGACAGAAGCAGCCGCTTTAATTTGAGGTGAATTGGCGTTGTTGCCGGGGAGAGTGATTACGCTTATTGCATATGCTTTAGTAAACTCTCGGTATTGGGCGGCGTCAACGTACGCAACGGTTGGGTTGGACGCGTAAGTTTTTTGCAAGAATTTGGCCCTCGCTTTCCTTCTACCGTCGTGATGGCTGGCCAACATGTTCTTTGGCAGTGGTTTTATGAGGAATTTCTTTCTGATGTTGGGGGGGATGACAGCCGGATCGTTACCCGTAGGAGATACCACATGGTCAATTTTAGCAAGGATCCAACGCCCCGTCCTGCTTCCCTGTAATCGGTGAATTTGCGCCGTAAGATGCGCTTCAAGAAGTTCTTCTAAGGTGTTATGCAGCCCAAGACTGAGGAGGTGCTCTGTCGATGTGTTTCGGGGGAGACCCAATGCCACCTTATACGCTTTGCGTATGAGCCGATTTAGTTGGGCTCGCTCAGATTGAAGGAGGTGCAAATAAGGAAGGGCGTACGTGAAGCGCGACAAAACGAAGGCTTGAATTATCTGTAGCAGTTCTTTCTCCTTCATGCCTCGATTGCGAGCGCTCACTCGAGATATAAGATGGGCCGTCTGGTTCACGGTTACGGTGAGACGGTCTAGCGTAATGTTGTTGTGGTGGTTTGTTTGCACAATGAGTCCGAGTACTCTCATGTGGGCCACCTGCTTAATTGGCGTGTCATTGACATACACGTTAATACTAGGAAGTGGAGTCTTAATTTTGCGGCGATCTGGAGGTCGCAGTAATAGTAGCTCCGATTTGCTCTGGGAACACTCCAAACCCGCTTCTGACACGTGCTGAACGACTACGTCGGTTGCTCTTTGAAGAGTCTCCTCGATTTGACCATCGGATCCCACCGTCGTCCAGAGCGTGATGTCATCTGCGTAGAGGGTGTATCGCAGGCCGGGTATCGTGTCAAGTTTGGGAGGTAGTGACCTCATAGCGAGGTTGAAAAGGAAAGGGGACAAAACAGCTCCCTGCGGGGTGCCGCGATCACCGAGTGTGATGAGCTTAGAACGAAGGTCACCCACTGAGAGTTCAACCGTTCGATTAGATAAGAAAGCACGGACGTAGTTAAATATGCGTTCCCCGGATCGTAGTTCGGACAGACTGCCTAAAATGGCACTATGCTTCACGTTGTCAAATGCTTTGTGAAGGTCCAGACCGAGCAAAGCCTTGGTACTAGTGCCACTCTCAGGTCGTAGGAGATCGTGATGCAACTGGATGAGCGCATCCTGAGTGGATAGATGGGCCCTGAAGCCCAGCATTGTGGGGGGAAGTAGGCGGTGCTCTTCCGCGAAATTTTGCAAGCGACAGAGGACAACATGCTCCATTAGTTTGCCCAGGCAGGAGGTCAACGAGATTGGACGAAGATTCTCCAGGTCGAGTTTCTTGCCCGGTTTCGGTATAAACGCGACCCTTGCGTGTTTCCATTCTGATGGCAAATGGCCGGACCTCCAGCACTCATTCATATATTCAGTAATGGCCCCTACCGACTTTGGATCGAGGTTGCGCAGCGTCTTATTTGTCACCCCGTCAGGACCGGGTGCCGATGTTGTACGCAGTTTATGTAGCGCTATGCAAACCTCACTTTCCGAAATGTCGGCGTCCAACTGTTCGTTGGCTGTTCCAGTGTATTCAGGCAACTGCTCTGTGCTGTTCTGTTTCTGAGATGTGTTGATGTAGCGGGTGATGAGCTCCTCCAGCAGCTCTTCGTTGGTGCCCGGGTATTGATGGACAATTCGCGCGAGCTGTTTGCGTGCGGCCGACTTGGAGCTACCAGGGTCCAGCAGGTGTCGCAGAAGATGCCACGTTTTCTTGCAGCCCATCTGGCCATTGAGGCTGCCGCAAAGTTGGCCCCACTGTTGGCGTGTTAGCACAGCGGTGTGGGCTTCTAATTCACGTTCGAGCCTCGAGATGCGGCGGCGGAGCCTTGTGTTGTGACGTTGGCGCCGCCACCTACGCATGAGGCTTTCATGCGCCTCCCACATATGTAGAAGGCGTGAATCTGTTGATGGCTGTTCCGGAGTTACGTCTGCTTGGTATGTTGTAGCGTCCACATCTCGACTCAAAGAAAGTATCCATTCGTTCAAGTCCAATACCGAATCGGGTGCCGTTTCTTTGCGCAGTTGGCGGAATTTATCCCAATCTGTAATGCGAGCTGTGGCTCGTTTTTTTACATTGCTTGTGGTTAACTCAATGGTTACCGCTAGAATGAAATGGTCACTTCCTACGGTGTGACCTGTGTTTTGCCAACGGGCACCCTCCGTGTTTTTGCAAAGGGAGAGGTCTGGGGTAGTATCTCGACATACGCTGTTCCCGATTCGCGTCGATTGCTCCGGATCATTGAGGATACTGAAACCTAGGTCGTGTATGATGCTCCATAATCGGCGACCCTTGGGGTTGGATTTCGGGTATCCCCATTCGGGATGTTTTGCGTTAAAATCGCCTAGTACGAGCAGCTTTGCATCCTTCGCCAGATTTGTTGCTTTCCGAAAGATGTAAGGTAGATCCGCAGCTGTATCTCTTGGAGGGCTGTATATATTTAAAATGAAGAGTGGCTTGTCTCCTCGTCTTTTTGGTATAATTTCCACCAGTGTGTGATGAATACTCGTACCCTCAATTTCATGTTGAATGGCTGTGACATTCTTGTGTACTAAGATGGCAGTGTGGCATTGTGCGCTCGCGGACATGTCTATTTTCTGATTATATGATGCGTATCCGGGCAGTTGAGCGGCAGTGTTCGTTTCTTGCAAAACTATGATGTCCGGCGAACATTCCCCATTTGGTGCATGGTTTTGAATATGCTGGATATGTTGCTGCAGATGGCCCTTCTTATTGCGGAAGCTCCTGCAGTTCCACTGCCAGACGGTGAGCGTGTGGAGAGCCGCCATGACTATGTTATTGGCGTAGGGGCCGGTGTTTTGCCGGCTATTGGATGGTGTGCGGTGGATGGCCAACTGCACACTGAAGTCGGCCAGTGCAGCTTCGGTCGAGCTCTTTAACACGGCGAATGAGGTGGTTGTTTCCCTGATGGTTTGGTGGATCGCATTAAAGCGCGTTTCTATTTCAGCTTTCAGATCGGATTTCAGCGTTGAGATGGCTGCCGTGACTGCCGTCGTTACTTTTGTAGTGATGTCGGCGTCTGCGTGGAGTGAAGCTGTGGGTGTAGCTGCCTTGCGTTTATTAGCGTTCTGAAGTTGAGGAACTGGCGATAACGCCGGGTTTGGTGCCAGGGGGTTCGGATGTGCGTCTTGTGTTTCGGATGATGTGGGTGTAGTTTGTTTGTCGATACTGAGTGCTCTATCTATTTTGGCTTCTAGAGACTGGATGTAGCTAGTCAATTTAGCTATCTGGGACTGCTGGGCCGAGATTTGAGCCTTAAGGGCAGAATTCTCCTTTGCCAACTCCCTCACCTGTGAATCGGAAAATAGTAGTGATGCCGGGGCGCCCCGCTGCCAGGCCACCGACTTGGACGCTTCTCCGGGACCTCGACTGGATGAACGAGACACCGATGGGCTGCGCCTGGCTGATTTGGACCTTGAGTGAGATGAGGGCCTGCTGTCTCGTCGTTGGGCTGAGCGTGACCTCGGGCGCCTGCTGTGGGATCGACACCTGCTGCCACGTCGTTTAGCTGAACGAGACCCTGAGCGCCGGGTGTGGGATGGGGACCTGCTCTCTCGGCGCTGCTGCTGGTTGCTGCTGTTCCCGAGTGGTGGGAAAGATGCAGAATGGTCTCGAGGTGATGGTGAGCGTCTGCTGGAGGAGCCACTGTGAGATGGGTTGCGATGGATGTTCGACGAAGGTTCTTGCGCTTCTTGCTTCGATTGCGGGGTGGGTGGCGCCTTCTTGATAAAGCGATACTTGCAGTTTGAGCTGCCGGTGTTGTGTGCACCATTGCAGACGATGCAGCGTGGCGTGCATGCGGGTGTTTCGCCCTGTCCTGGTGTGGGGTGTTCCTCTCCGCAACGGCGGCACCGCTGCTTACGTGGCATCGGGCAAACATCCGTGCGGTGACCAACCTTGCGGCAGTTAAAACACGATTCCACCCTGTTGTAGAACGGGTACAGCCTGATGTCGGTTCCGTGGTAGAATATCCACTTTGGAAGGTTCGGCGTCATTAGTGCAACCACGACGTGCCTAGTTTGGCCCAAGCGTCTTCCACTCACGATAGGAATGTTGGGGTTGCTGGCTTGTAGGTCTGCCAATATCTCTTCGTCTGAGAAGTCATCGTATGCATGGAACATGATGCCTCGTATGGCGTCGTCTGGAGGGGGGGCGTAGACATGGAGCTCGATAGTAGCAGCGCCGATGGTAATCGACTTCACTCGAAGGTAGGCTTGGGCGCGTTGCGAGTCGATCACGCTCAAGGTAAAGGTATTATTGGTGGGGTGCGTCCGAAGGCGATCCCGACTTGCTGGTGGCTGATCTGGCAGTGAAGCTGCCTTGAGCAGGGCGTCGTGCAATTGCCACGGCGGCACTTTCGTCAAGTCGATGGGCGTTCTTGGACGTCCTACTATATGAATGGAGTCTTGCGGCAATCGGGGGAGTGGTGCCCGCCGACGTAACCGAGGCGGACGTGACTTGACCTGGGGTTGGCGTTCCGGCACAGCGGCGCGGGCATTCTCCGACGTACACGGTTGAAGAACGGGCTTGCCTTGGTTTTGAAGTTCCCGTCGGCGTCGTTCCTGGGCACGATAGCCGGGCGATTGCCAGGAATCGTCGGACCACTCCTCTTCAGAGATGGTATGACCTTCTACGACGCACTCCATTCCGGTGGGCGGCTGGGCACGACGATGTGAGTAGCGTGAGACGCTGCACCAGGCTTAGGCAAGGAGCCGGACGCGCGCTGAGCCAGCTAGGCTCAGGGCGGCGAGCGGCGTTGGTCGGGTCAGCAGATGCTCCTGGGAGAATCTTGATAAATCCAGTGCAGAGAGTGATATCCACGCGTTCCCAATAACCTCATGCACCCACTCATACATAAATTATTGGTCAGTAAGCACGCGTCGCAGCGAAAATGCCGAAAGGCTCGGGAGACGATGTACAGTGCGTCCTACTGCTCCGAGCGTCCGAGCACGTGCTCCCTGGTTGAGTATGAAACTGGGAGATGACTGCGGAGACGTAGCCTCCACAGTCAACCCTGAGGAAGGAACCAAGTCGGTTCCGAAACGTCGGGTTTATTCAAAACTTCTGGTTGAAGTCTAAATCATCTCCCCCTAAAAAAAGGACTGTGTCACGTTCCTAGCGCACACGCGATTCGTGACTGCAAAATACGGGGAGAGCAACGATAACGCAAGAAAACCGCATGCAAAAGCGCGAGATAGGTAGCTATGATTGCTGCATGGTATAAGAACCCTCCTAAGAATGCCTTTGTTTTTTATTGGCGTTGCTTTAGTTAGCCTGAAAAAGGCACTAAAGGCAAATCAAGTCGATGTTGCTTGCTGAAGTAGTGGTCCAGAAACCGCATAGTGCTAATTTTGGGCCAAGGAAGTGCTTATTTCTAAATAAAACGATGTTTCAGTAGCCTGCTACTTGCTAGCGCACTTCAAGTTTCCTGCCTGAAAGCGGTCTCTCTCACGTCGCTGTTGCCGGGCCCAGTGTTGCCCGCCTTTGTTGCTCGGCCGACGACGCTAGTGGCAGTAAAGAAAAAGTAGCGACATCTACAGCATTAAAACTGCCGCGGAACAATTTTCTGCATGCTTAGTTCAACTGAGCTCCACTAGATGGCAGCACTTATCCAACCGAACCAGGTTGTCATCACGAAATTTCGTTGCCGCGTTACGTCCCTCAATTTTTTCTTGCATAGATCAGGCATATTGAATTCCCTTATGTGCATTTACTGTAATCAAGAGGAAACGTTCAGTCATTTTAATTACATTGTCGCCGTTTTGATTTATTCAGGCAAAGCATACTAGCACCACCTCTTCAAAGACTAAGCTTGCAACTATCACAACCTGATCTTCTTTCATTTGGAGCCTCTACACTGAGTTTCAGCCACAGCGATGTTTTATTCGCCGTTCATGAATACATCACTGCGACTAAACGATTTTGTGTGACTAAACGTGTGATACATTTACTTTATTTCTTGTTAAGTAAGGTGCGCCTGTTGATTATACGGCCGTTTTAACGTTCTTTTAGGTTCAGCTTTCATTCCGAAATAAATTGTCATCGGCTTTGATTCTCACTTTAAGGAGCTTTGAGCAGATACTTTGTGGCTTCGGCAAAAACATCCTCGCCAATGGGTCGAGGCTGCCGTGTGATGTGGTTATTGCAGCAAAACATCGAAGGCGAAAATGATCACGGTGAATGTTTGATGACGGTTGGGCAATATCATGGAATAGTGGAGTGTCCTTTCAGAAGACAGGTTTCCGCTAGTTTGCGGTTACCCTTGCAAGAGACTGAAGGTCTCTTGCGGGCGTAATCCTGAAAACGCCAAATAAATTTGTTATGTTTTCATACGTTGTAGTAGCGCAAAATAGACGGGAACAGAGTACAAGAAAACACGACACTCGCTACACTCGCAACTAATTTTACATCAGAAGCAGCACTTCATATATAACTTGCCACTGTCTGGCGGAAAGCCCCGCCGCGGTGGTCTAGTGGCTAAGGCACTCGGCTGCTGACCCGCAGGTCGCGGGTTCGAATCTTGGCTGCGGCGGCTGCATTTCCGATGGAGGCGGAAATGTTGTAGGCCCGTGTGCTCAGATTTGGGTGCACGTTAAAGAACCCCAGGTGGTCGAAATTTCCGGAGCCCTCCACTACGGCGTCTCTCATAATCATATAGTGGTTTTGGGACGTTAAACCCCACATATCAATCAATCAATGTCTGGCGCAAAGTGTTTAATGGCGTATGCGACGGGATTGTGATATTATTGGTATCTTGAACAGCGCAACATGGAAAAAAAAGCAACTAACCAGAGAAAAAGTCAAAGCCTCCAACATTAATAAAAACTTCAGGCCTGCACGGAAGGCGCAGCGAAGTCACAGCGAAAGCTAGAAGAGCGGCCTTTCAGAGCCTTTTCGAAACACTTATTGGCTCACTATACTGCAAGCACACTTGCTTGATACCCACTAGGGCATTAGTAATAATTTTTTTTGCGTGGTAGGCTGTCATTAGCTATACTATTTTTCGTCATTCTTCAGAGAAGCGTGGTGTCAGCTACAAGCTTGCTAAGAATTTTGGACAATTTCTCTATACAGTTACGAATGACGATGATGAATTTTTATGTCTTAAGTTGGTATGTGCCACAGTTAATAGCTGAGCAAGAACAAGTTTTAGGGGCGAAGCTCCTTATGGCATGACTTGTGCGTCCCTCGTAGTACGTCACCACCAGTGGCACATACCCGAAATAGCGGTCCTTACAATGTCTGCAGGATGGGGGGCACTTGTATATGATGAATACATGATGAAAAGATGTGAGATGGCTGTGCTTGGAGTTTTCTCTAGACATATGGACGGACGAACGGACTGACACACGCACGGACGGACAGGCAGAGGGGCGCACGGACGAATGGACAGACAGAGGGATGGCCGCAAAAAGAAATGGACGGACAGACAGACGAATGAACAAACGGACGGATGCACCAAGGATCACACAGATAAGCGGACGCAAGAACGAATGGCCAGACAGACTGACAAACGCTGCGCCCCACCAATCATCATTCACTCCGTGGATATGCTGGGATTTTTTTCTAATGGGTGAGAGCATTGAATGGCCCACTCGTTACGCTATTCGCATTGTGTGATGACAGCCCCACCGCGGTGGTCTTGTGGCTAAGGTACTCGGCTGCTAACCCGCAGTTTGCGGGTTCGAATCCCAGCTGTGGCGGCTGCATTTCTGATGGAGGCAGAAATTTTGTAGGTCCGTGTGCTCAGATTTGGGTGCACGTTAAAGACCCCCGGTGGTAGAAATTTCCGGAGCCCTCCACTACGGCGTCCCTCATAATCATATGGTGGATTTGGGACGTTAAACCCCACAAATAAATCAATATATCAATTGTGGGATGACTGCTTGTTCGTCCACTCTTTTAAAATTCTCTATAAGTCGTATTAACGCGATTGCTTTGGCGACATCAAACCTGCCTAAGGGGAGTTTGACAACAAACGACTAGCACCGGCGTAGCTCAGTGGTAGAATACCAGACTGGGACCCAGAAGACCAAAGTTTGAGACCCACGTGCGATGTGGTTTTTCGTGCGATGTGTTTACGGACACTGGCAGTGGTGGCGGTGGCAGCGGCGGCAGGCGGCAACTGCACGTGACCCGAGTTGTGATCTCATAACAGCTTTCGCTGTAAATGAAAAGATGGTTGCATTAGTTAGTCATCAGTTTCGTTAACTGAGAAGCCAGCTTCCTCGAAGGACTTTATTTGAAGTTAGTGTTTGCATGTGGGATATTGTCATTCATGTTGTTTCAAATTTTTATTCAGGCCTATGTAAAGTTATATATAGTTCAGGCCCAAGTAAAGTGTAAAGAGCGCTGTTATTTTTCGTTTCATCCAAAAGTGTCTAAGCATAACTGACGTATACTATCGCTTGATGTTCGTGTTTACATGAATCGTCTTTTCTTAATTTTCTTTAAAAGTCTGTTTCAGGCACGTGTAAATTCACGCCAATATTCCTAAAGATACATAGTGCGGTCTTTTGTTATATCATTTAAAGCTGTCTAAGCTTATCTGCCGTGTACTATCACTTGAGTGTGCGCAAAACGTTTTTTTCGGCAATAATTGGTAGTTATTGTCTGTGTCACTAGGAATTTTGGCTAATTATAAACGGCTGCTAATGAAATAAAATTAGTTGCGGGTGTCGTGTTTTGTTGTACTCTGTGCTCCCGTCGAATTTGTGATACTACATCACATGTAAAAATGATATTTCACCAACTAGCGCAGCTCTCCACCCTACTGAACTTCAATTAAAGTTTGCTGCCAGACCTCTAAGATTGCCTAATTGATGTAAAAGTGCTATGGAGTGGAACTGCGCAGAAACACCACAACATGTACTGCCGAAGGGTGTGGTGTTTTGAAGGGCCAGTTGGTGCATCATACTGAGAGAAAACTGCGCAAGTATGGAGCGAATAATGAATGATGACACAACACAAGTGTTCACGAACAGCTGTATGTTTATTCCACTGGGAAGTGTATAGCTTAAATGGATACAAAATTTAAATTATCACTTGTACAAAAAAAAAGAAATGCAAGAAAAATGTGCACCCCCCATCCCCCCTTGAGTTAAAAATGTCCCTAGTTAACAGCTTAAAATCAGACTCTTTTTTTTTCAGGAGGGCGATTGAAAGCTCACTGACGAACATGTCTTCTTTCTTCTTGACATATAAAACCTCGCTGAGTTCGCGCTATTTAATAATTGCAAGAAGCTCTCTCGATATCGAAGCAGGAGCGAGTGCGCAATAAACGAGGCTTTCCGTGTCAACAAGCAAGTCAAGATGAAAGTAAACATGTGCGTCTGTGAGCCGTCACTCGCTCTCCTGGAAAAAGAGGTTATGGAAAAAAATTTCGACTTGTGGTAGATTAGTCCTAATGCTGTCACTAAACAGCAAATTATTTATTCATATTCTATGAGGCCTCTAAGAGGCAGCAATATTGTCTCACTCTGCGGCTCCCTGGCCACTGAACGTATTGTGAAAAAAGCGTTAACCTGCATCCGAGTGCTCCCTTTTCCCGTCGACCATAAAACCTAATTTTTATCCACCCGTATTTGTCCCGTTGATGCATTCAGATAAAGTAAGTTTAATCGCGAAGACGTTCAACGACCGCGGCGGGCGACAGATTTTCGGCCAGGGTAGTCATGCTCTGTTTCTCTGGTATATACGCACAGAGATGGTATAAAGACTTCGGTCATCGTCAAAAAAGCATTTCTAGCTTTCATTAGCCGGAGAGGCGGTAACCGATGGAAGGCCGCGCCGTGCGCGAGAAGGACAAATCCGCAATAGAGGCAAGGTGACCGGCTAAGAACTGGGTACATACGCACGCCGCACCCTCTCCAAAGCTGGGTGAGGCTTACCCGACCGAGAAAGAAGACGCCAATTATGAACGACCACTTTGACACGAGAGTGCTCTACTAGTTCGACAGCTCTTACTCCGTGGAAACGGCTTAACGGTTAACGGCAGAGAAGTTGTAGGGGGAGCCTTATTGTCATCCGGTGTGCTGGGTTAGTTTCACGCAGTCTTCTGTCCCGTTGGCTTAAGGTAGGTGCCACGTGTAAGTGCGCATCACTTGAGGGGCCCGAGAGGTTGCATGTCGTCGTTTGGCGTAACGCAGGCAACATCACGTATAATAACAGAAAAAGAGCAAGCGGGAAATAGAAATACAGATGAAGAAAGGTAAAAGTGGGAAGAAAGTTAAAAAGCAAAATAGATAGAATATAAATAAAAACTGCAAAATGACATAAAAATATGGATAAGCAAAAGAAGTGAAGGGAATCAAAGGAGGTGGCCCAGGCATGAACTACCTTCGTGTTCAGTACTCCTCGAGTAAATGTTCCTTAATTTTTTTCGATACAACAGGTCAGCAGGCTGCGCGTTTCGAGTGCCTGTGTTTGCTTGTCGGTGAGTGCAAAGTCGCGGAAGAGCTAATTCATCTGCCTGAGCTAGCGAAGAGACAGAGTTAGACAAACATTATGTACGGAAGACAGACGTGGAGTCCATACACCAGCTGCGGGAGTTACACGCCACATGCTTGAAGCAACCAACAGTAGAAAAAACAGTGTAAAGAATACCATAAAAAGAACAGGATGGAACATGTCTCACAATTGCACAAAAAGAACAAAAAACCAGATGGAAACAAGACACGAACAGAAAAACGCAGCATAAACATATAGGTGCCGTAGACCTCTCATGCTACGCAGGTCATACGGCATTCGTTTGTATTGAAGCTACGTTTTTTTTCATAATACAAAGACATACCATTGGAGCGGGAATACTAACGTTTCTCTGCAGTGAGCCGATGAGGCCGGTCCAAGAACCGTTCGGGTAACGGATGCCAAGCGTGCGCTCGGGTGTGAAGGCTACCGAGTAACTGCGCACATAAGAACAGCACGGTGAATGCGGAGTGCGAGAAAAAAAAATTGGCGCTAGAAAAATTGAACTCGGCGGAAAAAACTCCATGCGCTACCTCAAGTGCCAGTAGAAGGTTAATAGTTCAACGTACGTAAGCAAACGAGCTCACGTAATGCGCACAGTACAAGAGGGGGGAAAATGGCACAAATGACCGGTAGCCACAGCGGCAAGATTGCGATACGCGGCCCTTTCTTTCTCCCGAGCCTGCTGATATCCACAGTGAATGGTAAATTTCACTCTGTAAAACATGGGTGGCTGGCAGTAAGCATTTCAACAAGCAGCTTTTTCTGGGCAACTGCGATAAAGATTCAGTTGCCGCATCTTCAGCAGAAAAAACAAAACAAAGAAAAAACCTAGTCTGCATAAAATACTGTCATAGAGTTTCCTCTAAAATGCACCGGAGAGAACTATGTCGCTAGAGTCTATGGGAGCTGCAAAGCATAGCGCCTCAGCCGTCATGGGAACGATGAGTAGTACCCTGAATTGTCTTAACTTCGCTCGTTCAGCGCCATTTCACTTCGTGTGTCCTGATGGAGCGGTTTGTCGCAAGAATAAGTGCAGCAATTGTTTCGCAGTTATACTTCACCAAAATAACTTTCTTAGGTTCACCCATTCAAACCGGCTCACGAGGTTCATAATGGTAAATTCATTTATCTGAAACAAAACCAAAATACAACAATAAAGGAAGCCAAAAGTGTGTTTGAAATACGGAAACATGAAGATTAGGCTGACTTGTGTACTACGATCATTCTCACGTTGGCTCAGCAATGGAAGTTCCACCGTTTCCTCTAAAAAATATTGTAGGAAACTTTATTGTAACTACATATGCCGATAAGCAAATTAACAAGCAAAAAATGTAATGTGTTTGGCAAATGTGTTCATAGTGCCCTCGAGACAGTGGCATACCAACTTTCTCTTCTCTCTCTCTCTCTCTCTCTCTCTCTCTATATATATATATATATATATATATATATATATATATATATATATATATATATATATATATATATATATATATATATATATATATGAGATTTAACAGACAATAATGCCAAGGAAAGTAAAGGGTGTGCCACACTTGCCGCCATGGCTTCTGGGGTCGCTGACTGACACTCCCACGCTTAATTCTCATATAAACCCTATAAAGTGGCTGGGGGGATAGCTGATGTGGTAGCTCAGTGGTAGAGCATCGAACGCGTCATTCGAAGGTCGCAGGTTGAGATCCTGCCAACGGCAAGTTATCTTTTCACCCACTTTCTTCAAATTTACATTAAAATTTGGTCAACACTTTCCCCTATACTTTCTTTGGTATTATTGTCTGTTAGATCTTCATAATATTTTGTAAAAACACGAAAAAATGAGCCCTTAGGTATACACTTCTTTCCTTATATATATATATATATATATATATATATATATATATATATATATATATATATATATATATATATATATATATATATATATATATAATTGCAAGGAATAAATTCGTGGACTCCGGTAAATGTATGAATAAAAAGAAGACACACGTCGAAAAAGAGAAAGGTTTTTTTACGTTTCGGCCGTGAGACCGGCCTTCGTCAGAACACAATACACACAAACACACACACACACACACACACACACACATATATATATATATATATATATGTATATTTGTATATTTACAGCTCAAAATACAAAATACTAAATACACACACTATATATATATATATATATATATATATATATATATAGTGTGTGTATTTAGTATTTTGTATTTTGAGCTGTAAATGACGACAATTTGAGTTGAATGAAAACTAACTAGCCAGACTATTCATTAGGCCTGCATAGAGCTAAAAACCGTGGTCTTTCGCCTTCTCCCTGGTCCGGTGGGTCAGACAACGGGGTTAGCTTAAACGCTGAGCTTCCCACTGTACTCGATCGCACTGCTTTATACGTCGCCACGTTGCAAACTGCTGCCACCGCTCCTAGTAACCGTAAGAAAGGCTGATCAAATCTGTCAGAGACAAATGCGAGAACCGCTTTTTTTGGGCGCTCCAGAACGGCAAAACTAAAGCATTGAAAAATATTTCGTCAGAATTATCGGCTCACAGCAGCTTCGATAAACAGGGATTATGCTATTCATTTTCGAGAAAAGAAAATGATTTTCCTGAAGCAGCAAACGCTCTGATTGGTCCATAAAATGACTGCTTGTTCCCATTCATAACTAAGGAGGCGAAGCATCCTAAACAAAGCAGTATACGCTTTCGCGCCTTGTACTGTAGCCTGCTTTGCAATGCAACAGTAGAAGGCACGAAAGCGTCGCATAGGCGGCCCGCAAGGCAAAGACCCTTCAAGGAAAATCGTGAAAGCAGGAATGTTGCAAAGGTTCCGCTATAAAAAGCATTCTCTGGTAACATTTTCATTTTCTCGCAACAATTTAATTGAGCGATTACTGTGGTTAAGGAAAATTCCGCCTTAGTTGTTGGTTTGCCCAGCGTGAGAGCCGACAGTGACCACTGTCTAAAGCGGGGGGGGGGGGGCAGCCCCTCTAACTTTTTTCAGTAGGGGGGGGGGGCTCACCCACTTTGCCCCCCCCCCTGAGCTGATACGCCTATGTTTCGAGGGAAAACTCAGAACTGCATGTCACAATTTTGCGGGTCCGGCCACCATTCACTAGTGCTAATCTATCCGACGAGCCTGTACGTCAGAAGACCCTTACGTAATGAACTGCCCGAGGGACCGTGCACAAATAATGTGCAAATGGCAGGAATAAAGGAGCATAATATGATTCCCCAACAACCTTAGGTTCTCAGTGAAAAGTTCAAGTAGAGGGTCTAAAATGTTTATGCAGATACAAAAACTGGGCTGTAAAAGAATAATTATTGTCAAAACAAGCCGTAGAAGTCACTGGCTGTGAACCATACCCACCGCCAGCGACCGCCACTTTATCATGACGCGGGTGATGTCATGTTCACAAAAGCACTGAAACAATTATCTTCTAGCAAAGTAGCAGCTCCTCTAAATCGTTCAGTTTTACTGCCAAGCTGAAAAAAGCTAAAATATCTCGATCTTACGCGCAGCTTAGCACGGAAGAATAATGTTCACCGTATTGCGGGTGATTGCACAACTCGCTGCCTGTTACGTCAAGGCCCACATGCGTGCCAGTTTTGTTCGACTCTCAGGCCGCTGTCATGTCTATAAAAATAGTAGAATAATAAATTACGTGCGAGACCAAATATTTTGACAGCTTATGTGTGTGTTCACCAAGATCTAACCACATAACACATATTATGATCGAAAATGGGGTGTAATGCATGGCCTGTTTAGAGCAGCAAGAAATAACAGTGACACAAAATTACAAATGAAAATATTATGGAGATAAATAGTAATATTATTAGGCCATTCGACTAATTCAAGAAACTATCATGTGAATTGAAATTTGAGCTCACGGAGCTTTTCAATATTTCTAACAATCAGCGGCCAATAGCAGCGTACAATAACCACAACAGTTCTGATGACCAAATAATATTTCATATACCTATGAATATTATGAGATAATTTTTCAATATTCCGCATTATTAATATGAACAATGACATTGTTTTCTTGCGATTGCGCCAAACGGCCACCACAAGTGTTGTGCGTTATCTATCTCAGACTTGGTAAAATTATTTGAGTATTCTCTTCTTCGTTCCTGGCATCCCTGCAGGGTCAAGAGTGAAACTAAGATTTTCAAACAACATTCAAAGTTAATGTTTCTCAGCGTGTGCTTGCGAAAAAGTGTACTTTTCACCACGAGGCCCTTGCGAATGCACATTGGTAGAAGAAAACTGGGCAAGAGCTTCACAATACATTGGACAATACATTTTGCCCTTGCGAATGCACATTGGTAGAAGAAAACTGGGCAAGAGCTTCACAATACATTTGGCAATAAGTTTATTGCGTAACACGCTACTATAAATTAATGGTTCGATTACTGCACCTTCTCGCGAGTACACCACCGTTGAGATGCGAGTTTTCCGTCCCTTGAAATAGCTACGGATAAAACAACGAGTTCCACTTATTGAGATTGCAGAGCATTCAGACAATGTGATATATCTTTCCAAAGAGGGCATGTGTTTCCTGTGATTTTATTTTCAATATGTGTATCTCTTACTGAGTACCCAAGAGACAGGTTTATCCGCTTATCAAGTGCCGATATAGGATTGTTGACAGGTCTGCACGAACAGGAAATGCGCAAATGTGTGCTTTTACGCGCACTAGTTATTTCGTTTGGCATGGCGAAGAGTGGAAACTAAGAGTGTAGGAGAAATAAGGCCCGTGTTGTAGGTGCTTTTGGAGCAGGTGCACTGCACATCCTAAATGGACCGTTATCATAAGGTGGTGCGACTATTGTTTCAATTTTCGACTCTAGATTGAACAGAGTGCCATGCGCACTCACTTGAAGCCCATCCCTTGAGACAGCTCCCGCAGAATGTCACCCAGTAGACCGTGGATCTGCACACGGCCTTCTTCGGTGGAAGTGAACACTGCATGTGGGTCGTACTGCAAAATGAAAACAACACGAATTCGTGTTGACGGGAACAGATAGAGCAGGAGTCCGACGCTTTGTCACATTCTGTTGCAACGAAAGAATTTGATTAATCATGATAATGTGCCATAAGAGCCTTTCGCTCAAGCCGGAGGGCGCTTTTTTTTTCTTACTCAAGTGAAGAATCTGGTGTATGGCTTCATCGTGAACGCGAACTGCACCAGAAGTGACCTCGTGCACCCGGATAAAATCACGGGGCACAAAACGCAAATATTGACTCAACGTGAGCAGCATTCCGGAAAGATTAAAGTGGAGAGAAAAAGATCATCACTGCTACAAAAAGGACTTGACGCTACTTTCTACAACGATGCCAGTTTTGTTTTCGTTGGGCTGCACTACAGATTAACCCCCTACGCCACAGCGCCTGCTGTCACGGAAAGGATTGGTTGACAGGTGGGCTGGTTAGTTTTGTTTCATCTTCAAAAGTGCACTTTGTAAACACAGACACGGAACGGAAATATAGAGCACACGATGCAAGGAACGCAAACTACCAACTGTTTCGTTGAATTCAATAAAAACCATTGTCCTGTAAAGGGAGAGTGCCAAACAAACATGCGCTTATGTTCATAAAAAATACTTATGGCGCACGGTGATAATGCACTAAGGGGTAGAGACAAAAAAGGAAAACAAAGAGAATATGGGAGGCTGTGGTTTGCAGAAGTAGGATTGAGTGAAAATGAGGTTGTAACATTTTGCAATATCTACCTCATCCACCATTTAAATGATGATTGATTCATTGATATGTGGGGTTTAACGTCCCCGAACCACCATATGATTACTGGAGACACCGTACTGAAGGGCTCTAGAAATTCTGACCACATGAAGTTCTTTAATGTGCACCCGAATCTGCGCACACGGGCCTACAGCACTTTCGCTTCCATCGAAAATACAGCCGCCGCAGCCGGGATTCGATCACGCGAACTGCGGGCCAGCAGCCCTGTAGCTCAAATACTAGACCAGCATGGCCAGGATGGAAATGAGGATGATGATGATCCTTATCTCTCTGGCGCACGCCCACAAAGGGGCATCAGCCAAGAACCGGGACGCAGGATCGACAGGAAGTTAAATGCTTATGGTTTGGTAAACAGAAAGTAAATATATATATATATATATATATATATATATATATATATATATATATATATATATATATATATATATATATATATATATATATATAATGCAAGGGGGTTTATTAGCGACGCCAGGTAATAGGCAGACAGCCAGTACGGAAACAAATGCTCGGGCAGTCCAGCGTCTACAGCTCGTGCTCCCGCTCGCGCTTCGCACTCAGCGATGGTCCCACTAGTCATTGCCTTGCGAATTCCCCACTACAATGCCCCGGCGACGAAGACGAGTCATCCTGGCTACTCAAGGTGATGAGAGAACAGGAGGGTCAAAGCAGGGCTTGAGGCGACTGACGTGGACCGTCTCACGACCAAGGCGGCGTTTGTCCGTGGACGACTTGAGTGGTTCAATCACATAGGTGACAGAAGAAGGGTGCTGTATGACGCGGTAAGGGCCCGTTTACTTCGGTGCAAACTTGGGAGTCAGTCCAGGAGAGTGGAAAGGCAGTCGGAGCCACACAAGAGAACCGACGGGGAAGGTATTCTGAACAAGATCTTGGTCGTGGCGATCTCTTTGGAGGGCTTGTTTATCGGCTGTGAAGGACCGTGCAAGTTGACGACACTCTTCGGCATGTTCGGCCATTTCAGAAACTGGGCTGAACTCGGAGGCATCAGGATTGTATGGCAGAATTGTGTCGAGTGTGTTGCATGGGTCACGACCATATAAAAGAAAAAACAGAGAAAAGCCTGTTGTTGATTGAATCGCCGTATTGTAGGCGTACGTCACGAAAGAAAGAACAACGTCCCAGTTGGAGTGGTCGGAATCAATACACATAGCGAGCATGTCTCCGAGGGTTCTGTTGAAACGTTCCGTTAGGCCGTTGGTCTGAGGGTGGTAGGCTGTTGATGTGCGGTGTACCGTACGGCATGAATGTAGGAGCTGCTGAAGAACTTCGGACAAAAATACGCGTCCTTTGTCCCTCAGGAGCTCCCGTGGTGCACAATGACGAAGAACAATCCGGTGCAAGATGAAGGTTGCAACGTCACGAGCACCAGCCGAAGGTAGCGCTGCCGTTTCGGCGTACCTTGTCAGATGGTCGGCAGCCACAATCACCCATCGATTGCCACCAACAGAGCACGGTAGCGGGCCGTATACGTCAATCCCAACACGGTCAAATGGGCGTGCAGGACATGGCAAAGGCTGCAGTTGACCGGGCGAATGAGGGAATGTCTTGCGCTGCTGACACTGGGAACATGAGCGAATGTGTTTGCGTACAAACGTGTACATACCCCGCCAGTAGTAACGTTGGCGGATCCGCTCATACGTCTTTAGCGCTCCTGCGTGTGCGTGTTGCGGTTCAGCATGAAAATATTTGCAGATATCAGACCGCACATGGCTGGGTATGACTAGCAGCCATTTACGACCCGCCACTTGATAGTTGCGACGGTATAACAGGCCATCCCGTATGGCGAAATGCGTTGCTTGGCGGCAAAGAGCACGCGGGTAACCGGAAGTTGATGCGTCAGAAAGCATACTCAATAGCGAGGCGATCCAAGGGTCCTTCCGCTGTTCGGATGGCATGTCTGTGACGCTGACGGCAGAGAGGGGAGGGTCCAGGGCTGATATATCTGTATCATCAGATTTCACGGGTGATCGTGAAAGCGCATCTGCGTCAGAGTGCTTTCGCCCCGATCGGTAGACGACGCGTATGTCAAATTCCTGGAGGCGTAGTGCCCAACGTCCGAGGCGGCCGGAAGGATCTTTCAGCGAAGCCAACCAACAGAGTGCGTGATGGTCAGTTACCACATCAAAAGTTTGGCCGTACAAATAGGGGCGAAACTTGTTTAACGCCCACACAATCGCGAGGCACTCTTTTTCCGTAACAGAATAGTTGGCTTCTGCCTTAGTGAGGGCGCGGCTGGCATAGGCGACCACATACTCCTTAGAACCTGGCTTGCGTTGCGCGAGTACTGCACCAAGGCCGACGCCACTTGCATCCGTGTGTACTTCGGTTGGCGCAGTAGGGTCGTAATGGCGCAGTACGGGTGGTGAGGTAAGGAGTTGGCGCAGTGTTGCGAAGGATTCGTCACAGGCTGCTGTCCAATTCGAAAGATCTGCAGGGCCAGCAAGGAGTTTAGTGAGTGGAGCGATGATGGAGGCAAAGTTCCGGACAAAGCGACGAAAAAAGGAGCACAGGCCCACAAAGCTCCGTAGTTCTTTAACAGTCGTCGGCTTAGGAAATTCGGCAACAGCACGAAGCTTGTCAGGGTCGGGAAGAATGCCGGCATTCGAGACGACATGACCAAGTATGGTGAGTTGTTTAGCCCCGAAGTGACACTTCTTCAGGTTAAGCTGAAGCCTGGCGTTTGTAAGGCACTGTAGAATCTTACGCAGACGAGTGAGATGCGAAGTGAAATCGGGTGAAAATCCACAACGTCATCAAGATAGCACAAGCAAATGTTCCATTTGAGACCACGTAAAATGCTGTCCATCATTCGCTCGAATGTGGCAGGCGGATTGCAGAGTCCGAATGGCATCACGGTAAATTCATAGAGGCCATCCGTTGTGACAAACGCCGTTTTTGGACGATCAGACTCAGCCATTGGGACCTGCCAATAACCCGAGCGAAGGTCAAGCGAGAAAAAGAATTCTGCACCTTGGAGACAATCGAGAGCGTCGTCTATGCGGGGAAGAGGGTAAACATCTTTCCTCGTAATGTTGTTTAGGCGCCTGTAGTCTACGCAGAACCGGATTGAACCATCCTTTTTTTTGACGAGTACAACTGGGGAAGACCAAGGACTACAAGAAGGCTTGATGACTCCACGCTGTAGCATGTCGTCTACTTGTTCTGCAATTACCCGACGCTCCGCTGGTGACACACGATAAGGGCGCTGGCGCAAAGGAGTACTCTTTCCTGTGTCAATTGTGTGCACAACGGTGTTCGTTCTTCCTAGCACCGCTTGGGGAAAGTCAAACGAACGCTTGAATTCGTGCAGCAGGGTAAAAAGCTGCTCTCGTTGAGCCGGGGCGAGATGGCTGTCAATAGAACGGTGAATTGCATCGGTAGACACGCTGTTCGAGGCAAAGTGAGGAACCAACGCGTTCAGCTCCATATTCGGCTTGGTGTCGAAGAAATCGGCAGGCACGATAGTACCTTCATCGATAAGCTGAATGTGGCCGAGCGTCTCGTTGCGGCGCAAACTGAGGGGGCACGAGTTAGGATTGGAAATAAATATCCCGGTAGTGTCTTGACAAAGCTCAAGAACGGCGAATGGCAGCGATGTGTGGTGGCGGCTACCGAAGATATCAGATGGCGTGAATAGGACGGTAGCGTCAGAAAGTGAAGCACAGCAGGCAGGGACAAACTGGGCGCTGAAAGGCGGAAGGTCTATGTCCGTCGCGACGACAAGGTTAGCCACACTAGATACGGCCGCATCAACAAAAGGCGCATCACGAAACGGTAACAGCTCCACTTCGGCCCGAGCGCATTCCACGACGGCGTGATGACGTGATAAAAAATCCCATCCTAGGATGACATCGTAGGAACATGAAGCCAACACGTGAAATTCAATGGTGTACAACACGTCTCGAATCACCACTTTTGCTGTACATGACGCGACGGGCTCAATTTGTTAGGCGCTTGCAGTACTAAGAGAAACCACGGGAGAAAGCATCGTCACTTTACGAAGAGAGCGGCAGAGTCTCTGACTAATTACAGATATTGCGGCACCGGTATCGATGAGTGCGAGTGTTCGTACACCTTCGACGATTACATCGATAAGATTGGCGGGAAACAGGCGAGGACTTAAACGATTAGACGATGACGCAGTTCGTGCCTCCGAAGCTGCGGCAGTTAGTTTTCCGTCTCAATGGAGGTTGAGCGTTGACGCATAGGCGACACGGAACGACAACTTGGTGAAGGTGAAGGTGAGCGGGAAGTAGAACGTCTAGAAGCGAATGTTCGGGCGCCGGAAGCAGTTTGCGCCTCGCGTTTGTGAACTTCAGGTGGTACGTGAGGCGCGTGGTATGGAGGTCGAAACGAATAGTCAGGATATCTTGGTGCGTTAACTGTGAAGCGCCGACGACATAGACGTGCAACGTGACCTGGAATTCCGCAAAAGTAACATATAGGCCGGTTGTCAGCAGTGCGCCAAGGATTTCCGGCGTGTTGCTGTGTAACTGGAAGCGGCGCGGTGGACGGTCGCACAGGTTGTGGCGTATACGTTGGCAGACGAGATGGAGGAGGCATTGCCGCGACGGCCGCATAAGTCAGTGGCGCGGCAACAGGCGTTGGTGGAGAGGCAGGCGTAGGTAATGGCAACGCCTCGGAAACCTGCTCCTGAATAGCCTGTCTGATTTTCGGCGTTAGGCGGTTCGTTGGTGCTTCGGTGGTCGGCAGATACGAGAGACACGAAAGCTGTCGTGCGACTTTTTCGCGTACATATTCTTTTATCTGCTCCAGCAGGGAGCTGTCACCACCGACGGCCAGGGCAGCGAGAGAGTCGTCTGCAGTCGTCGACCTCCGAACTGCTGCACGTTGTTTCCGAATCTCTTCCAAGCTCTGGCACAAGGTTACAAGTTTGGATACGGTACTTGGGCCCTTTGCCAGCAACATTTGATAGGCATCATCGTCTATGGCTTTCAAGATATGCCTTATCTTGTCATGTTCGGTCATCTCAGGGTTGAAGCGCCGGCATAAATCGATTACATCTTCAATATAGCTAGTGAAGTTTTCGCCCTGCCTTTGTGCACGTCTGCGTAGGCGCTGCTCAGCACGCAGCTTGCGCACTGCGGGGCGATCGAACACAGCTGCGAGGGTGGTCTTGAAACCGGCCCAAGTGATAAATTCAGTGCGGTGGTTTGTGAACCACAGGCTGGCGACGTCTTTGAGATAAAATGGGACATACTCCAATTTCGAGGGGTCGTCCCACTTGTTGGCGGCGCTCACCTTCTCAAACAGCTGCAACCAGTCCTCCACATCTTGGCCCTCGGTGCCACTGAAGAAGGGCGGATCTCGTTGGCGCAGGGTGGTAGGCACGATGACCAGTTGAGATTGGGCCGTGCTTTGCTGGGTGGTGCCTTGCTCGGTCGTCTGATCAGGCATTGCTGATGTAGTGGGCAGCTTTCGGCTTCAAAGTTCCAGGTTTGCGTACCCAGCACACTTCCACCACTTTGCAAGAGGGTTTATTAGCGACGCCAGGTAATAGGCAGACAGCCGGTACGGAAACAAATGCTCGGGCAGTCCAGCGTCTACAGCTCGTGCTCCCGTTCGCGCTTCGCACTCAGCGATGGTCCCACTAGTTATTGCCTTGCGAATTCCCCACTACAATATATATATATATATATATATGTATGTATATAAATATTTAGGGGAAAAAAGTGTATACCTAAGGGCTCGTCTTTCCGTGTTTTGACGCATTATTAATGAGATCTAACAGACAATAATGCCAAGCAATGTATAGTGGAAGTTATTCATGGGAGTGTCAGTCAGCGCCTCCTGTAGCCATGGCTGCGAGTGTGGCACACTCTTTTTTTGAGCCTGTATGGTGTCACGTAGCACGTGAACTTATTACGAGCTGGCAGCTGACCAATAGTCCTTCGTATACAACCTAACGGCACCAAGCCTTCCAGTACGAAACCCTCGTTAGTGAATAAGGGAAAGAAGTGTATACCTACGGGCTGGTCTTTCTGTGTTTTGACACAATATGATGAGATATAACAGACGAAAATTTCAAGCAATGTATAGGGGAAGTTATTAGAACCAATGTATTTAAATAAATAGAAAGCAAAATGGGTGAAAAAATAACTTGCCGTGAGCAGGAATCGAACCCACAAAAGGCACAAAGGGGCAAGACACCTACAAAGGGGCAAAACACGGAAAGACGAGCGCTTAGGTATGCACTTCTTTCCAATATTCATTAATGAGGGTCTCGTACTGAAAGACTTGGTTCCGTTAGGTTGTATACGAGGGGACTATGGTTCAGCAGCCAGCTCGTAATAAGTTCACGTGCTACGTGATGCCATAGAGGCTCATAAAAAGAGTGCGCCACACTCGCCGCCATGGCTACAGGTGGCGCTGACTTACACCCCCACATTTGAATTCACATATAAACGCAATAAAGTGGCTGGGGGGATAGCCGCCGTGATAGATGAGTGGTAGCGCAGCGAACGTGTTATTCTAAGGTCGTAGGTTCGATTCTTGCTCCCGGCAAGTTATTTTTACACACTTTTGTTTCTTCTAATTTACATTAAATTGGTTCTAATAACTTCCCTTATACATTCGCAGGCTATCAGATTTGGTTTGAAACAGACGTGGTGGTGGGTTCAAAACAAAAGTTGTAAGTAAAAAAATGTACACTAACGTTGCAATTGCTTTGTTCCAATTGTGTACTCAAACACCGTAGAGCAGACAAACTTTTGGCTATAACTTAATTTAATGCTGCCAAACAATAAAGTTACTGCCACGTTTAATTCTAATCCTAATTTTTCAAGTGGAGCTACCAGGAATCTTTCCCGATGATAAGTATATCGGTGACAAAATAAAAAAATTGCCCGCAGCTTCCCTCGGGGGAACACTGAGGAGGATGCGGAGCATATAATTGGTTAACGGGGTGTTAAAGTGCGACTTACTTTGGTCGATGGCTCAATTGGTTAACGTGGTTGTGAAATGGGGTGTTAAATTGCGACTTACTTGGGTCGATGGCTAAATTGGTTAACGTGGTTGTAGGAGGGGGTGTTAAATGAGTGAACACGTACACACGTATGCGAAAGGGCGGCGCTGGTCGAAGGGACGTCGATCATTGTGTTTGTGGATTCGTTGGAATTCATTTCACCGCGACCTTGGACGTCGACGCGCCGTACAAACCAACCGACGAGCGGCAACTGAGCGAGCGAGCGCCGACCTTGAGTATATATACAGCGCGACGGCGCATGCGCTGTCAGCTGTCGAATGTTCTCGAAGAAGAAGCGCGCGCGTGGCACAGATGGCGACGGCGCGACGGCGCATGCGCTGTCAGCTGTCGAATGTTCTCGAAGGAGAAGCGCGCGCGGCACAGATGGTGGGCGACGGCGCGACGGCGCATGCGCGCGCGTCAGCTGTCGAATGTTCGAGAAGCGGTGCGGACGGCGCGGACGGCGCACTACAAGGCGCGAGTATAAGATGCTTCCGCATCTAAAAGGGAAGCAATCCACGGATCCTTGTGTTGTTCACTGGTAAAGGAGTCGAGGTCGAGAGATGCAATGGAGTCGGTACCAGTGGTTCCGCAGGCCAAGTCGGGAGGTAAAGGCGAACGCGACAGGGCGTCGGCGTCAGAATGCTTGCGTCCGCTGCGATAGATGACACGAATGTCGTACTCCTGTATTTGCAGTGCCCACCGAGCTAGGTGGCCAGAAGGGTCTTTCAATGTGGCGAGCCAACAAAGTGCATGGTGGTCCGTTACCAGGTCGAATGGGCGACCGTACAAATAAGGGCGGAACTTGCGAAGCGCCCACACTAGCGCCAAGCACTCTTTTTCAGTGACGCTGTAATTGGCCTCAGCTTTAGTAAGTGTGCGACTCGCATAAGCGACGACGTATTCGGAGTAGCCCGGCTTGCGTTGGGTGAGAACGGCGCCTAGACCAACCCCACTAGCGTCTGTGTGAACTTCCGTTGCAGCTGTTGGGTCGAAATGCCGAAGAATTGGAGGAGATGTTAGCAGACAACGGAGCGTGGCAAACGCGACGTCGCAGTAAGACCAGGATGAAAGGTCGGCATCACCGCGTAGGAGGTTGGTCAGTGGTGACATGATCGATGCAAAATTTCGCACGAAGCGCCGGAAGTACGAGCATAATCCGACAAAACTGCGTAATTCTTTCAGTGTAGTAGGTTTCGGGAACTCAGCGACTGCTCGCAGTTTTGCAGGGTCGGGTCGAACACCATGCTTGGAGACGATGTGCCCTAAGATGGACAGCTCTCGCGTGGCGAAGCGGCACTTTTTAAGGTTCAGTTGGAGCCCAGCGTTGGTTAAACACGTCAGAACCAGTTGGAGCCAAATCAGATGCGTAGGAAATTCGGGAGAGAAAACTACAATGTCGTCGAGGTAGCATAGACACGCAGACCACTTCAGTCCACGCAGTGTGTTGTCCATGAGTCATTAAAACGTGGCAGGAGCATTACAAAGCCCAAATGGCTTTACGTTCAATTTGTACAGGCCATCTGGTGTAATGAACGCAGTTTTCTGGCGATCAGCTTCTGCCATAGGAACTTGCCAGTATCCAGAACGTAAGTCTAAGGAGGAGAAGAGTTCGGCTCCTTGGAGGCTGTCAAGGGCGTCGTCTATGCGCGGTAATGGATAGACGTCTTTCCGCGTCACCTTGTTTAATCGCCGGTAGTCAACGCAAAATCGAATCGATCCATTTTTCTTTCGAAATAGAACGACAGGGGATACCTAAGGACTGTGCGATGGTTGAATAACGCGACGGCGAAGCATCTCATCGACCTGGTCGTTGATGACGTGACGTTCTGCAGCAGAGACACGGTACGGTCTTTGACGCTATGGCTGGTGCGAACCGGTGTCAATGTAGTGGTGCACTGCGGAAGTCCGACCCAATTGCAGCTGAGAAACGTCGAATGAATTCGCGAAGTGCTGAAGGAGATTAAGAAGCTCGGCGCATTCTTGAGCACTTAAGGTGTCGGCGATGGAAGATGCTTCCGCATCTATCATTTCTAAGATGCTTCCGTCTATCATGCTTCCGTAAGATGCTTCCGTCAATCTATCATTTCTAAGATGCTTCCGCATCTAAAAGAAATGATAGATTGTTTTCATTTCATCGCAAACCAGACATAACGGGGACGCCTTTAGACTAGCTTTATGTAAATAATAATTTGGCTGTGAAATTCTGCAACGCAGTCTGGTATAAGCAACTTCCAATTGCCGTATTGCGCACCACTGTCTATTCCAGCAACCTCTTAGATGTGCGAAATATCAAAATTTATCCAATAAGAAGGAGTTTATTTCATTTGTAAGCACAGGTTTCTAAACCTTATTGACATCGCGTCAGGCAAAATCGGGTAAGGGGACCGTCAAGAAATACTATGGCTAGTGCATCCGCCACTTCAGTGAGATATATGCCACGATGGCCTGGTACGCATAACATCTGAAGTTTTTATAAGTTTGTCAGTATGAGTTGCCGAAACATATGCATAAGTGTTAAGTTGGTTCTCGAAGACAGAGCAGCACATACTGAAGAAGAATCTGTAATTACGACTGCTTCTTATTCGCCCGAAGGAAGTTTTCGCAGTGCTAGTACACAGCAAATAATTCTGCTCTAAATATTGGTGTGTCATCCGGAAGTCTAACCGCAAAGGACCACTCAAGGGAACGCCAGAAGATACCTACCACAGCCTTTTCATTTGATACGGATGCATCCGTCGCAATATTGCTGTTCATGTTCACGCGTGCCAAGTAATCTTGTTGCCGATCATTCACATATTGCAATGGCATTTGCTTCGCGTTAGAGGGGCAAATATTCTGAAATTCTATTTGAAGGTCTAAATAAAGGTACTTGTTGACGAAATATGTTTGATTCTGACGTCCAGTGATTCCAGCAGCGCTTGAACGAATGTGATCTGTGGAGAGTGGAATCGCGACCACGGAGTTTCAAAAATAAGCTTGGCTCTTCAATAAAGGCAGAAAACGATTATCTCTGAGGCGAAGTGTATAGTTTTAAAAATGTCTCAATAGTAAGTGTTTTGAATCTATTCAACAGTGAAGGGAGACCCGCTTTCATGTAGAGTACATTGGTAGCAACTAACTTGGACAGTCCAAGGCACAATCATAGAGCTTCCCTTTATAACAGTATTAGTGGTCTCATTTTATAAGTCGCAGTCCCAAAAAATAATGCCATGATAGGACGCAAGTACATTTTATAGATCATTAGCAATGTGTTTCTTTGCAACCCCGCTTTTTTAATGCTTACCTTGCGTATACAACCCATGGGTTGTCTCGCCTTGGACCTAATTTGGTCGATGTGAGTTAACCAGTTTAACGAGCTGTTGTATGTGATACCTTTTGATTGAACCCACCTGGGGAATTCACCTGGGGAATCCACCTGGGGATTTGATTGAACCCACCTGGGGAATCAGCTTTCTGCCATACATGAGAGAGACGTTGACAGGATCCTTGAACGAGAACCCTAAAATGGCGCTTTTGTTCACGTTTAAAGACGTTTGAATCATTTCAAGCCATTCCTCTATCATGTTTAGGTGATTCTGTAATGTCTGATACAGAAATTGCAGATCAGTATTTGTCGCAAAGAAAGCAATGTCATCTGCATACACATATAAATGAATATCGCTATGTGTTGGAATCGAGCTGAGGAAGATGTTAAACAACACCGGTTAGAGCACTGCCTCCTGTGGTACGCCACGGTATTGCAGATATTCGTTGCAAAAACAACCCCTCTGAGAGCAATAAAACTCTCTCCCTTAAAAATGCTGCTACCCATGCTGTCATGTAGTTTGGTAAGCTGTACATTTTCAACTGCTGTATTAGTATTTTATGCTCCGCTTTGTCGTACGCCTTGGCCAGATCTAGAGTAACTGATGCACAATACTCTCTTCTAGGCCGAGCCAACCGAATACGACTCTCTAAATCCACGTGCGCACATCAAATAGAACGTCCCGATCTAAAGCCAATTTGACAAGGGTTCAGTATTGACTTCTCCTAAATGTATTTCATTACACGTGCATTAGAAACTCTTTCAATTAGTTTAACCAAATCAGATGCAATATAATTGGCCCTTACATTGTTAAGGGTAAACCCAAGTCCCTGTTTTTCAAGTATATAGGCATTACTTTGGATATTATCTAATCTGCAGTTATCCAAGAATTTTTCAAAGAGTAATTAACCGTATTATGAAGTTCATGTGCGAAAGCGTCGTAGAGTACTTTTATTATTGCTGAGGTTACCCTATCTGGTCCAGGTGCAGCCGGAGGTAAGTGCCTCACTACATCCGCTAGTTCCACTAATGTCACTTCGTTGAACTCTTACCCTGCAATTGGCTTTACTATGTGTTTTGGCATTATTGACCTGAATCTATCTTCGAATCCTTTAGCAACAGTTTCTAATAATTCGGTGAGTTCGCGAGGCGATGGAATTGAAGAATCATTATGGTATCCTTTTTCTGGAGCGCAAAAATGCAAAAAGTGTTTTTCTATCGTTTGATTTTGAAATACAGCTGAATTTGTTAGTGTCATAGTCATCTTTTGCTTTGCGTAACGTACGTGTAAAATATTCTGCCATGTATTTATAGTCACACCAGTTTTTTGGGAATTCGTTGTGAATAAGTTGCTTTCATGCCACTTTTCGTTTTCTATACCCCCTGATACATTCAGTGTTCCACCATAGGCTAAACGATCCTCCTCTTCCTGAGGTTTATTTATTTATTTATTTATTTACAAATACTGCAGGCCCTGTTCGGGCCCAAGAAGGTAGTGGGTAACAAATGTCAGTGATAGAAGAGATTATAAAAATATAAGAAAGTACAATACTAGGCACAAAAATAAGGACATTCTCAACATCAGGGAAAATATAAATAATACATAGCAATAATGGCATTCATATCGAAATACAAAAAATCTCAGCACTGATGAGGAACATATTATATTGCATATTAAAATCGAGTGTTAAGTCATTGACGAGATGGGCGAACGATTGTGTCGTGTCTGCATTAACGACCTCCTGAGGTAACTTGTTCCATAATGAAAGAGCATGAATGAATAATGAGTACTGATGAACGTTCAGATGACTGAATGGTTGTCTAACTGTTTTATTAGGATGAATACGGTCAAAGTGCACGGACGGGTTGGTTATGTAGCGATTGGGTGGAATTTTGAAGTGATGATGATTGATTGATATGTGGGGTTTAACGTCCCAAAACCACCATATGAGAATTTTGAAGGGGCCATGGTACAATTGATAGATGAATTTTATTCGAGAGACTATTCTACGATGAGCGAGTGTTTTCATATTTGCCTTCTCACGATGGGCAGAGACGCTTGTAAAACGAGAGTAGCTAGAATAAACGAACCTCAGAGCCAGGTTTTGGATCCTCTCTATTTTTTTAATTAAGTATTTTTGATACGGCGCCCAGACCAGGTCTGCATATTCCAACTTAGGCCTGATAAGCACTTTGTAAGCTGTTAGTTTTATAGAAGGTGAAGTGCGACGCAGTTTACGTTTTAAAAATGCTAACTTCTTTAGCGCATTGCTACAGATGTTATCTATACGAGTTTCCCAATTTAAATTGCTTGTAAGCGTGACACCCAGATATTTCACTCGCGTAGCCTTTTTAACATAAGCGTTATTAATTGTATAATGAAATTCGAATGGGTTTTGTTTGTTCGTAACTGTGATGGATGCCGTTTTTGATGCGTTGAGCTTCAAGTCCCACTTACCACACCAGGCGCAGATGGATTGCAATGCATTGTTGAGTCTGACTTGATCAGAATGCTGAACAATGTCGGCATAAATAACACAATCCTCCCCAAAAAATCGGATTTTCACAGGTGATTGAACTGAGAAATAAATATAATTTATGTACACTAAAAGCAATAAAGGTGCAAGCACGGATCCCTGCGGCACGCCTGAGTGTACATTTAATGAGTCAGAAATGCCGTCATTGACCATCACATATTGTTTCCGTGATGACAAATAGCATGCAACCCAACGGACAATGTTCTGATGAACACCAATAGCTGACAGTTTCATAATTAAGTCATCGTGCGGTACTACATCAAACGCTTTAGAAAAATCTAAAAACACTGCATTGATCTGGCCCTTAAAGTTTAGTGAATTTGCAAAGTCATGAGTGATCTCGGCTAATTGAGTTGAAGTGGATAGGCCATTGTAAACGTTGACTTTTTTATTGCTCTTTTAATACCGCACCCAGAATCATAGCCCGAATGTCTTCCTGCATGTCCTTGCGAAGAATCAAAGTGGACTTTAAGTCTTTTTGTAAAAGGTCATAATTTACAAGTAAGCTAACTTATATAGGAAGGTGGTCATTGTTTGTTGCGCAATCTAATATTTTGCACGGAGATATTCTTAGTGAGGAACTGGGGAAAGTAAGATCTATAGCCGACTTGGACTGTCCTCTAATAAACGTAACAGTGGGAAAATTCACACAAGATAATTGATTATAAACAGTCCATTCCCACAAGTGCCTCTCACTTACATGAGTCTTGAAACTTCAAGACACGTGGTGTGAATTGAAGTCACCAGTTGATATTACCTCCTTCCTGCAGGAAGCTAACACCACATCTAAGAATGTTGTTCTCTGTACTCCTACAAAAAAGTATGCAAAATAAAACAAGAAGGGGAGCAGCCCGGCATAGTAATGTCTAACACCATAATTTTGTGGTTAGTATGCATACACAGGTAGTTTATCTTCGCTATATAACTGAATTTAATTGATGTAAAAATAGCAGGTCTATCACCTCCGCTAGGTCCAGCTAAACGAAATAAGCAATAATTTTTAGGTAAAATGTTTGTCCATTTGTAAGCCAGGTTTCTTGTAAAGTAATGATATATGGGGAAATTTGCGAAGAAATATATGATAAATCTGTGGTAACCAACCCTATTGATCGATAACTCCCCTGTAATATATTTAGGTAGCCTGTTGCGACCCTATAAACCAGTCGCAGAGACTGCTTGGTTCAAGAGATCATTCTTGATTGATTTGTGGGGTTTAACGTCCCAAAACCACCATATGATTATGAGAGACGCCGTAGTGGAGGGCTCCGGAAATTTTGACCACCTGGGGTTCTTTAACGTGCACCCAAATCTGAGTACACGGGCCTACAACATTTCCGCCTCCAACGGAAATGCAGCCGCCACAGCCGGGATTCGAACCCGCGACCTGCGGGTCAGCAGCCGAGTACCTTAGCCACTAGACCACCGTGGCGGGGCAAGAGATCTTTCTTCAAAAAGTCTTTTTGGAGAGGTTTTCAAAGAAGCCTTTTTGACAAGTACTTTTAGATTTGGATTTCTGTGATGATTTGTTCGAGAGGGAGATCTTGCTCGCTTCAAGAAACTTTCAGATTCCACGTTCATATCTGTGAACTCGTCAGAATCATCTGATATAGGTTCCGGATCTGCCCGCATTATCTGTTTGGAGGGTGCTGCTTGAGAAGATGCACATCGTGTAGGAGCTATCGGGCTTTCTGCCGTTGCACTCTTTGAAACCACTAAATCCAGGGAAGTCTGATTTTAATAGACAATGAAGCTAGAATTTGGGTCAACTGAGATGTTAACGTTTCTGCCACATCTCTGAGAAGATTGTTGGCAAGACGCTCCAGTGCCTGTTCCGTTGCCTTCTCTGTGGTCTCTGGTATAGTTTTTGCTAATGATGCATCCGTAGCACCAGTATGTCGCACTGTTACCCTTGCGTAGCCTTTCGAGCGTTCTTGTAATTCAGTCACAGCTTTCCTCCGGAAGCGACACCTGCGTTCCACAATTTTCAATAGTCTAACTTCTCGTTCTTTTGCCTCATAATCTATAGAGTCTGCAGAATGCGCTTCATGACATATACAACATTTCGCTTCTACAGAGTTGCACTTACTGCGGTCATGATGTTCTCGCATATTCGACATCTAGCACTTGACCTGCACTCTTTTGCGCTGTGGCCATATCTCTAACAATTTATGCTGTGTAGTGGCTTGGGGTATAACCTTATAAATGAGATGCCAAGCCTTCATTTCAGATGGTCTTATTGTTCCGGCAAAGGTTACTATCACCGACCTGGTAGGTGATTTTTTCTTTTTAACCAGACGCGTGCACCTGTATACTGACGCTGCACCTGCTACTAAAATAATTCCAGAATTTCTGCAGGGGTCAGGTTCGTATTTAAACCACGGACTATGCCTTTCGAACATGCAAGATGCGCTGGAATAAACGGGCTCACCGGATGCGCTGCAAACACGAAAAAATTGAAAAACTCTCGGACGCACTCCTGATTGGCAGAGCATCACAAAATACCACAACGACCGAAACACCGGATTTCAGTGATTTTTTGAAAGTGTGATGTGGCCTTCCAAAACTCCATTTGAATTATCTTCTGATTCTTGATCGGTATTGTACTTTTATTTGTCGGTCCACGCGTACGTTGAAAACACCACTGCATAGAAAAGAATGAATGTGCCAATTATTGGCCGGTATAGAAGCTAGCCAAGGGTAAAGCCCTTGGCCAGGTGAAGAAGCCGACATCGATATATTCTGAGTCGCTTGAACTCAGAAAATTAAATAGCACAAACCACAAACAACTGCCAAAATAGCACTCAAAATCGCAAACAAGCAAGCGTTAATCTCGAGTACGACCCTGCCGCCCGTTGACCAGGCCTCACGGAGATTGCTCTTCTTCAGGTCAATACGACAATGTTGCACTGAGGACACGACCAATTTGCCGAGCCGTGATGATGATGATGATGATGATGAGGATCCTTGATATGATGGAACATTAACGCAAGCTTCGTCGCCTTCTTCCATGGTGTTAATACTGTATTTGAAATTTCTCAAGCGGTTTTTTTTCTTCGATGCAGGTTACTACAGCTGTTTTTTTTCAAATAAGTAGCAATACAGGGACACTTAGCAATGCATTGACAAAAATGAGAGCAAAGTGTGTGCCAGCATTATAAGTGCTGTTAGATAACGAAGGTTTCCCGAAATTGTGAAAACGATAGCGATGAAGAGAAGATGCTTGCAGGGAAGTAGGATAAGGTTAGGACAACTATAGCTATTTAGAGGGATCTGCTGGAAATGGACAGCCGGAAAAAATCATATCCAGGTTATACGAAATTGAACCTTACTTAGGAACGGATGCAACATCAGAAAGCAAAACAACGAAATCGTTGGTGTGCGCGACGCGAATAAAAAGGCAACATATTGTCACGGGGTCGTGACGTGGATGAACGGAGCACTCTGCGAGTCGAATAATAAACTGTTTATTTGGGGGAACGTGTGCCCAGTAAACGGAAAGTCGGGTTACAGTAGCAGTCTTGCACTGATAGCGGCGAACGGAGCGTCAGCCATCAATCAACTGAGAAAAGGCGAAGCGGGTCGGCATTTATACCCTTGCCATCGAATATTCCGGCGTTATCGCTAGCGGCGACGCAAGTTTCCCAATAACCTGTGACATTCCCGAAGTGGCCGTAATCTTAACAAAACTATCTGATAAAGCCTCGAAGCTTCTCGAACATCGCAAGCACGGTTTGCACTGAACTAAGCTTAACGGGTGATAAGAAAACTGGAGGAAAGCAACGTGACCATACCGTTAAACTCCACATATCAACCTCATAATCAAGAGGCAATATATAAACATGATTGATATCTGGTGTTTAACGTCCCAAAACCACCGTATGATTATGGGACTCCGTAGTGGAGGGCTCCGTAAATTTCAACCACCTTGAGTTGTTTAACGTGCAGCCCCGCCGCGGTTGTCTAGTGGCTAAGGTACTCGGCTGCTGACCTGCAGGTCACAGGATCAAATCCCGGCTGTGGCAGCTGCATTTCCGATGGAGGCGGAAATGTTGTAGGCCCGTGTGCTCAGATTTGGGTGCACGTTAATAAACCCCAGGTGGTCGAAATTTCCGGAGCCCTCCACTACGGCGTCTCTCATAATCATATGGTGGTTTTGGGACGTTAAACGTCACATATCAATCAATCAATCAATCAATCAATCTTTAACGTGCACTCAAATCTGAGCACATGTGCGTATATAGCATTCTCGCCTCCATTAGAAACTCAGCCACCTAAGCCATGATTTGATTCCGCGACCTGCGGGTCAGCAGCCGAGTACCTTAGCCACTAGACCAGCCCGGCTGGGAAGGTATAAAAATCAAACGACAAAAAAAAACACACACTGGCTTTTAAGGCACCTACGAATATGAGCCGTAAATAAATTAAGGCTTGCCTTATGAACGCCATAATCGCATAATTTTTATCGGGTACCATGTTACTTTAGAGTACATAGATAATAATTTAGAATTTGGTTTACGCCTAAGTGGTTGGACGCTCTGCATTTCTAGGCTGTTTTTCATGCTATAGTGCTCACTGTCATCATAGTAAAATACTTTAGGGTAACAGCATGTGATCCATTCAAAGTAGCAAGGCGTATTCGCATAATTCGGTTAATCAATAAATTTTCAGCATTCCCGCCGCAATAATAAGGCTCAAGTTGGTTGGTTGGTTGGTTCCTCAACACCTTGGCGCAATCCACCTAGGGGGATAGGCCATGAATGGAACGGTGCCTTGCTTTTTAAAAATTTCACTTCTTGAAAAAGAGGGTTGAATGAATTAGTTAATATAGGTAATAATAAAAAGGTGTTAAATTTCTAAACATAAAAAAACCTTGAAAAGAAAACACAATAAACACACAAAAATAAAAAAATATACATAAAACAACTGAAGTTACTTATTTTTAGCATTCCATTTTTTTAGCTTCTAGTAAGAAATTTGTAACAGTGGTAAAAACGCTCCTGTTGCTCAAGTTGTAAAGAAATAATGTACAGGAGCCTCTAATACTAACAAAATACCAACAGTTACTCGCCCTCAGGTGCGTACACGAATACAGTGGGTAGCAACTCTCACAACAGCCTACCTTCCGAAACAAGGCCTGGCCAAATCAACGGTGACATGCACGTTGATCGTGCTCACACGCAAATCAATTACGTCATAGCCTTTTAAATCAATGAGCAGAGTGTGAAATATGCACGGACGCACCTTTTCATGGACATAATAATTGACAGAAGTCTTTCATGTAGCCCGCATTGCGCGTACTTGAAGAAGAGGCTGCTATATATAGTGTATTTAACGAAATTTATGTGCGGGAAAGCATGCGCAACTTCTGTGGCTTCCATGTTAAAGTGGTACAGGGCCCTATTTGCTTGGCCTATTGCGATAGAGCTTACCGGTACTGATGAACACTTGAAAATCCAATATTCATTCATTGGAAAGTTTGCAGGGTCAGGCGCTGCGTATCTGTCCAGGACAGCCCCGATGCGCTTCTACCTATGCCACGATCGTGCTTGCCAAGGGCCATGTGGTCAGGACATATACAGTTCTGGATTGCCTTAGAGCGCACATTCGACATGACAGCTGTGTCCCCGACCACCACTTCGCCCTTCTACCCTCCGAAAGACGACGTGCTACGTTTTCAGACGTCATAGCCAAGCACCTAAACAGCATTCCATCAAGATAGACGCCAGCTACGAGAATCGTATGTCCCTTGTGGTATCTCGACCAGCCACAGGTACGTCTAGAAATTCCGGGTGGAAAAAAAAAGCAATCACTCCAGAGTAGCATTAAATAAAGTAGCACTGCTACTATAGCATGAGTTGTACTTGGACCGAACGTAGACATACACTGATGGGGCAGTCTCGTCCAGCAGCTCATCAGGTGCCGCTGTAATTTCGGCTGCAGCAATGACAATCAAATTTAAGTTGTCGCATACAACTACGTCTACGGTATCAGAGCTTGCTGCTGTAAGAGCCACTTTACAATATCTTGTTCAAGACCGTCCCGGAAAAGATGTTATATTCTGTGATTCGAAGGCAGCACTTCAGAGTTTGCAGTTTGCCGTGCGCAAGAGGAATCATGAGCAATTGGTACATGAATTAAGGCATTGCCACCATCGAGCTCCAGCACGAAGGCATGATGGTATAAATCAGTGGCTGCCTGGATATATCGGTACTACTGGAAAACAATTAGCCGATGATGCTGCCCACTCAGCCCATGAAGGACTACGTGTGGTCCCGATTCCTACATCAAGAACTGATGCGGTTAGACAACCTTACTTGCTGGCTCGACATCTTACATGCACGCCCTGGTCGTTTACCAGCTTCCAAAGGCGTCACTCATACGAACTGGATCCTTCGCTCTAGATTGCCACTACCATCGCAACTTTCCCGCTCCGACGCGACACTGTTATGCCGCCTTTGGTTGGGTGTTGCATTCACAAAGGTGTACTTCTTTTACATCAGTATGGCAGACACTTCTACATGCGACTCCTGCGGAGTTGAAGAAACCATTGAACACGTCCTGTGCATCTGCGCTTGCTACGGCAAACAGCGATGCCAGCTCCGGGTGGTTTTGAACCAACTGGACTCAGACTATTTTATGTGCAGACGACTCTGGGACCTTTAGCGTGTGCCTCAGATGCGAAGAAAGCCACTAAAGCGCTACTACATTACTGGAAGATAACAAACCTGAGCGAACGCTTGTAGACTGCATGTGCTCCCTTGAGTGTGCTCGTGATTGTGTGTATCTTTCTTCTTTATCTCCTATCTCTTTTCTGCCCTTCATCCCTTCTGCAGTGCAGGGTAGTAAACCGGACGTCCGTCTGGTTAACCTACCTGCCTTTTTTTGCATGTCTCTCTCTCTCCCTCTCCGCTAACAAATTGGCACATCGCTTTGAGCGTGGCACTTGCACTCTGAAATCCACAATTAGCGGAGAATCCGTTGTTTAAGAAAAACCTAACAAATGGCGGATTCCTAATATGCGTATTATTTGGGCACAGCGAGTGAGGAGTAGAACACTAGTGGCTCAGTCTTATTAAGCAATGCAATTATCTAAATGCGAAGCTTTACCAAAACAATTTAAGCTATTGGAAAGTTATCTCGTTAGCTGTAATATTCGGCAGGCTTGTCGTAAGGTATAGTTTATTTGCAAATAAATGGCACAGCGGTTTCAGAGAAATATGTAACGAATACAGGGCTTTTTTTTCAGAGAAGACGAATTTTTATTGGAAATGATGCGGTAGTAAGTCTCGCGCGACGAAGTTGTTCATATTAGAAATTTGTAGTGCATGACATTTTATAGCATTTAAAGCCTGAGTCCGGCGTTTTCAACTTGCATTCCCGCTTTGCTACAACCCCAGTGGGGGGGGGGAGGGATTGGGTTTCTATCATGCGTTACACGACGTTACTCTGCGCTCTAATTGAGTGCCCGCTCGAGCTGCTTCAGTTCTCATCAACCCAAATTAAAGAACTTGCTTGACAAGCTAACCCAAATTAACGCAGTTATTTTAAATAACTCTGTAGAAAAGCGGTTATTTTCTTCGAAGTTTGCACAGACCGCAGTTTTTCGAGAATGCGCTTCAACGCTATTGCTTGAAAAAGTCTAGGCGTCTAACTCACGGTCACAGCTTTAGTTTGTCGAGGCTGGCTGCCACGTCCATGCATTGAGGAATGGGCGCGGCAGTCAGTAGCGCTCTTATGGTTGGCGCTGCGGGTGACCGTGCTTGGTTTAATAATTTCATGGCACTAATAAACTTATGACAACACTCTGGATCTGCCTACTTGCAATAACACATCAATCGTTCTCCATGAATCCTTCGCCCGTCAATGCTTCTCGCAAGCTTTCTCTATCCATGACATGGTGCTCCTTACAACCGGGTGACGTGGGACGCTCTATGTCAGGGCCTCTCTCGTCCCGCCCTCGCACAATTTTAACGGTACCATGAGCAGACGATGTTACAAATTATGGCCAAGTAGCCTTCGGTAGTCGCTGCTTTAGAATGTCAGATTTCAAACAGCCGAAAACAAGTTCATGAGTATTCGGACAATTCCAATTTAATGAAATAATCCAAGAACCATCATCAGTTTCTGACATGAATTATCAACTCACTGACGCAAGTTTTTTTTCCTCAAATAATCTTTGCAGATCGCGGCAAAACATTTCTGCGCAAGAAATATAGAGCATGGCGTACCAACGAACTAAAACCTACACTTGTGAAAGCATGATCAATGTAAGAAGATAATAGGCATTCTGCTCAACGGAAGTATACTGACACGCCACAGAAACCTCTTACACTGAAACTTTTCGAAATATCTCTGCCAATCACGATGCGTGACAGGTTGGTGATGCCAGCTGCGCAACTGAAAAGCGCAGTTATGAAAGAGACGTTTTTTTAAATTCTGTCCCTGAAGCCCAGGTCTTTCGGGGACTGCAAAGTTCTCAGCAGTTCTAGAACACGGACAAGTTTTCAACGTACACAAACGTGTCGCGTTTGCTCCCCAAAATAGGACAGTTTAGCTATCTAAAACAGCATTATATGTAAAAGATTTACTTTGCAGGGTTGGCAATTTATAAAAAACGACTTTCTATAACAACATATTGGTCCGCATGTGATCAATTTTCCCACACCTTGGGGTTTCCACCGATCTATGATTTGTCTGAAGTAAATGACAGGGTACGTAAATGACTAAAAAATAGAAATATTGTAAACTTGCCGGGAAGCTGACAACACGCAGATGCATAGTTACTGCTCTTCTTAGCTAAGAAACAAAACTGCCGGTGCGATCCCGAAAAGTCTCTCCACCGTAACTCATAGCAACGCGGTAAAATGAATGCAACAGCGAACGCAATCATCGCAATGCGAATAGGATGTCTTCGACGGCACGCAGACGTAGTCGATAGCGGCTAACGAAGCTTCTTGATAGATATGAGCTCGCATATGCCTAAAAGAAGAACAAAAGAGAAGGGAGAAGGAAGCTGTTTATCGCAAAGAAAGAATCTGAGACTGCCTAACGAAGTCTTGTTGCAATGCGTGAAGCATGACGATGCTTTTTATATCAAGCTATAGATATTCATTCTCCATAATAGGTTGATAACCTTGCTATACTTTATGAAATATACCTAGCTGGAGCCTTATGCAGACAAGGCTGGAGAAATAAAAAATCGAAAATATAAAATGAAAATGCTGTCACGAAGTCGTGAAAAAAATTCGTCAGACTCCTCGTACCGAGAATCGATGTTATGCGATGCATGCGGAGGGAAGGTGACCATGTAAGAAGCTTTTCAGAGAGCAAGACGTCAAAATGATGCCAAATATAAGCAAAAGTGTTGCACGCACAGACAACTGTTGAAGACTTGAAGAAGTTTATATAACCACTTGTTTGCACTTTTGCAACGATGCCAACTGGCACATGCGTATTGACAACACCAGAAACTGATATGAAGCGCTGATGCTAGCGAGGTTGCTAGCCGTGGACACTGATACATAAAATCAACTTCACCGCATGGCAACTAACCACACATTGACATTAACCCGACGTGACTTTTGTATCAAAGGAGTACGTATGTAATGTTTATAAAATTTGGTAGGCACCATTGCAACCACTGTTGAAGTTTCACGAAGATTAACGTCTATTTTAAAAGTAGTTCCGAGACCGAGATTAAATGCTTAATTGCCACGAAGACTGCTTGGGTTTCATTCCAACTGCGACCTTGACATTTATTCTTTGCATTCGTCGGGTCGACGGTACTGATGTCGGGTATGTCTTAAAGCCCACAAGCTAAAGTTGCCCATGTGTGTTCTCGTCGTTCCTCGGTACGCTGAAACGTACGCCTGAAACGGGCCACGTACGCCTGAAACAGGTAACTCAGATATGGCTTGAGGTTCAAGTGTTTCTCAAGTCTGGGCGTCACAGCGTCCATCTGCTCAGTCGGTATTACGTCTTTTTGAAAAAAGCTTGAAGGCAAATTCATGAAGTCTTTTGGTGGCTTTGTTTAGTCAACATCTTTCGCCTGAAACGCCTTGCTACCCTCCTCAATATCTACCAGAATCAGTTCGAGAAAGCAATTACCCCTGGTCAATGAGGTTTTTGTACATATGCAACACCTCTTCCGCATGGGCCTTTTCATTGCGGTAATCGGTGGTAGCGCTGGCTAAAGGCAAGTGCACATATACTGGATCAAATCGAAGGGCATAAGCTATGAATATTTGTATACTACACGTGCAGTCCTTTTTTCTACACTAAACTATTTTTCTTTTGTTTTGATATAAAATACGTATGGCAATAAACACAGGCGTTAACGATTGTTCTGCCGTGCGTATTGGTTTCATCGGCCTTGAGCCAGTTGGTACATGTTTTCAGATGTGGGTACTTGTACCTTTGCACTCTAGTCATTCAATAAATCCTTGTACCAACTGGCAACTATACCCTGGCACAGCCTGCAGGATACTGAATACCATGGGCATGCAGTACATCAAACTAGCGGAGCCTCTAGACCCACGACCAACAGGAGATGAACCCGGAAGCTCTTCAGGCAAAAGCTTCATTTTTGAGGTCCACAGAGCGCATGGGGAAAAAACCCGTGGTAAGGGGCCGCAAGGACGACTATTTTCTTCAGCGTGGCTGGTGACGAAGCTCTCAAACTCTACAACAACCTTACGTTCGGCAACATCTAAGAGAAGAAAGACTACGGGACTGTTATAGCTGGGTTGAAGAATACTCCGTCAAGCAAGCTCTATTGATCAGCTGGAGCAAATCAAGCTTGCTCTATCAATCATCTGGTGCTATTTTTCAGCTAGATTTTTACTTTTTATCAAATAGGGAATTGTAATGCGTGGTATTGAACTAGATTAGTCTGCCTTGGAGTCAATATATTTGGCGGAGTCGTCATTACATTAGGCAAGAAAACCACCTTGATCGTGTTGTGATTACGGTGCTAATCAGCTGAAATGAAGGTTGCGGGTTCAATACCGGTAGCGGCGATGGCATTTTGGTGGAGATGAAACACTATAATATTGAGTACAGTGCGGCGTCAGAGGACTATACAACAACAGCTCACCGAAATATCCGGCGCCCTCCTTTACGGCGCACCTCATATACTGTCGTGCTTTGGACACGTACAAGCGCATAGATGACTATAATTAAACAACATATCTGCAAATTGCGACATACTTCCACTGCTCTCTCCCCTCTAGAATAAAAGGTTACGACATAGAAGGAAGGAACAGTATAGACATTAGCGATTTCACTGAATATGGAGCCGTGAATTCACAAGTTAGCGCACAGCTTCATTTCATTTTCTCGCGGAAAGTACGAGGCATCTCTGTAGTAGAGAGTCATTACCTTTATTGATACCACCTGACCGTAACAAGGTTTATTCCCGTGGGAGCGAAAGTAAAGAAAACGGGCCTGCACTCGGCAGGTCGATTCGTAATGTGGCAGTCGCATTATGAGACATGCACGTATACGACAGAACGAAAGCTGCAGTGGCACGATCGAAGGTTGAAATGACATGTACACACGGCGTCTGAAGCAATGGCACTTTGTTGCTCGACGATCAATACGGTTTCTTGGCACTAGAGCCCGTTTTGTAAAAGGATACCCAGTGCCTGATACTAAAAAAACAGCAATGTGGGGACTGCCAAAGCCTAGCATTCAGGAAACATTTGAGCATTGGAATGCAATTCTGCGGACGAATACGTCACCGGGAGCTCCTGTCAATGGAGTATAAGTTTTGTTTGGAAAAAGGTTGTGATATTTCTGACAGAATACTGGAGTTGCCTTGTCCGTCATATCCACCTATTAAGGTGTCAAATAGGCCAGTGACACACCCTACGACATCTTGCAGAAGCGGGACCCTTGATTTCTCTTTCAGCAATTCTACACGTAATGTCAACGCGACTAAATTAATGGCACCGGCATTATGTAGCCGCGCAAAGGATATCTAACTAGAAATCGGAGAAGCCTTGAATTTATGACTGCAATAAATTCATTATTGCTGTTGTGGAAATTTGAGAACAGGAAATGATTTTTCATGGTGAAGTGATCGATGATAGTGATTGAATGTCAAGGCTTTTTTTTAGGCTTGCCATATGACTGGTGGACGGAGTTTAGCAATTTTCAGACAAATTGTCTTGCAGAATGAGGCACTCTATTGCCATAGTCTAGATGATTGGGTTAAGGATTGAACCTAAGGTTGAAAATTTTTCTGGATTCACCCAACATCGGAACGAATATTGCCAGTGTGCTTTTGGTCGTATAGCTGTAAAAGAGTTGCAGAAGAGTTTATAAGTGGGCTAGTTCGTATAGATTCATTTTGACAATTTGGCAGCGCAAACAAACGGGACAGAGTAAAAAGATATACAAACAAGCGCAGGCTGAAACTTGAGTTTAATGATTGTAGCAATATACACAAAAATGACTAGAAGGAAAGAAGGTTACAAGGGGATGAATAGCTGTATACGTCGTGCATTTATCTTTTCTTCACACTTCATTTTTGGATACACCAGGTGGTAAGTGAACGTTTACGTAAAGTGCAACAATGATTGTAAAGAATCACATTTACAGCCCGAAACTTGGGAACAGCTGAAGTTTGATACATTTGTGGCTCTGAAGAAAATTAGCAAAAAAAAAACACATACTGGCAAGTACATGCCTCGAAAGTGAACCATCAGTAATGTTGTGCATAACACGGCAGAGAAGTGACGCAAAATTTTAATGACATGTGCAGAAAGTCTCTATTAACGGGAGAGCGTTGACGAGTTCATTTAGCAGCGATTCCGGCGTCGGCGTCACTGCTGGATGGGTGTCGTTGCTTGCGAATGAACAATCATCGTCTTGTTTTAACGACAAAAATATTGAGTGAGGTGGAAATTCAATAAAGAATAAAAATTCCCGCTCTTGAATGGGGATGGAACCCTGGACATTTGCCTGGCAAGCAGGTGTTCTACCACACAGTCACGTGTCTGCTTGAGAGTGCATTGAAAAGGACTTACTCTATTTGATAAAGCAGTGAAAGTTACTCGTGCTTCAGAAACACACATGCCGTATGTACTTGCTTGTTTAATTGATATGTAGAGTTTAACATCCCATAACCACCATAAGTTATGACAGACGTCGTAGTGGAGAGCTCAAAAAAGTTTGACCACCTGGGGTTCTTTACGTGCACCAAAATCTGAGCACACGGGCCTACAACAGTTCCGCCTCCATCGGAAATGCAGCCGCCACAGCCAGGAGTATGTACTTGCTTTACAATACTGTTGTATATTGGTCTGTTTGGTTTTGGTTTCACGATCACTGCCGCAGGTGGCGCCAGTGTTGTTTATGTATATAAGCATGCGCAACTTGGGATAAAAGGGCTCTTGTTCCGATGGGCACTCAAGTTGTCTAGTCGTTCATTACCGGCGGCACACGCCGCCCCTACATTGGCGACGAGAATGCTCGTTTAGGAGGGGGTCTGAGTTTCGTCGTTTTCGCCGACTGTTTCCCGCACCATGAGTGTTTCCGGACTGGCACCACCACCCCCGTTCCTGCCCACGCCTGGCCGCTCTGCTGTTGCCTGGCGCAATGGATCCGCATCTTCGAGAATTTTCTGCTCGCATCTGGTGTTTTGGACTGTGCACCGGACCGTCGCAAGGCTCTCCTATTCCACAGCCTCGGCGTAGAAGGCCACCGCATATTTCACACACTACCGCTTCAGTCTTCGGTCAACGCAAAGTGCGGTGAGCTAACTGCTGATACGGATTCGGGAGATGTCTAGTACACTTCTCAGACACAGCATGAAGCGTCGTCGTGCGATACCACTGTCACAGCGCTGCGTGCGCACTTCGCGACAACAACAAATGTTGTGGTCGAACGGCACCGGTTCGGTAGGCGCGTGCAGCAAGTCAGTGAAGCAATCAATGAGTACATTACCGCGTTACGTGAGCTTTCTGCTACGTACTCTTTTCCTTCTCGGGAAGATTCCTTGCGTAACCAGTTCGTTGCGGGCGTATTATCCCAGAACTTGCGCGAGCGGTTGCTGCTTAAAGGGTCTTCTCTTTCGTTCGCTTGAGCTGTACTAGTAGCGATGCAGTTTTAGCAGGCAACCAATGATTGCAAAGAATTTGCTATTGCAGATGTCCAGAGCATAAATGCTCGCGAATACACCCCTCCACCCACATCTTCTGCCAGCAACCCCTTGACTCGGTCGCGCAGCCAACAGTGCCAGTGTTACCGCTGCGGTTCACCTCGGCACAACACATCTTCATTCCGCTGCCCCGCCAAAAACAAGCGGTGTCATGGTTGCGGAATAATGGGTCATTTTCGCTCAGTATGCAACAGAAACGCAACTCCTGTTCGTGAACTGGACGACAAAAGTTCGATACCTGAAGAAGTATTGAGCATTTTTGCCGTGACAACATCCACTCGTCTCGCTATTTGCGTATCGGTAGCAGTTGGGGAAACGAAGTTAACTTTCCTCGTGGATTCAGGGTCATCAGTAGCGATTTTGACACATGTCCTATTTAGGCAGCATTTTGAAGGTCAGGAGCTTTCAGCTACTCGAATTAGACTACCGAACTATTCGAAGAAAGCCATTCTAGTGTGCGGTTGCTTCTTTGCTGATGTCACGTACGATAACTGCAGAATAAAGCTTCTTTTTTATGTTGTTGAACAAGGCACCTAGCTTTTGGGTATTGATGCAATTAGGGCGCTCACTCTGCAGATTGATGGGTCGTCACTACAGTGCCTTGAAACGACAGCGGTCCGCCCCGCCGCGGTGGTCTAGTGGCTAAGGTACTCGGCTGCTGACCCGCAGGGCGCGGGTTTGAATCCCGACTGCGGCGGCTGCATTTCCGATGGAGGCGGAAATGTTGTAGGCCCTTGTGCTCAGATTTGAGTGCACGTTAAAGAACCCCAGGTGGTCTAAATATCCGGAGCCCTCCACTACGGCGTCTCTCATAATCATATAGTGGTTTAGGGACGTTAAACCCCACATATCAATCAATCAAACGACAGCGGTGCGCACTTGCGCTCGAACAGAGCACACCGCAGTCATGACAGAGGTGGTGGAGTCCATTCACCTTACATCAGAGCAAGTCGAAGAGTTTGGTGCTATTTTCGATCCAGGGCTTGCCATCGCAAAGGGTTCTGTTCATCGCGTCAAAACACGGTCGACAGTTCAGCCAGTTGCTTCAAAACTCGGGCGCCTTTCGCTCTCACTGCGGCCACGAGTCTCAGAAGAACTGCGCCGCTTGGAAAAAATTGATGTGATAGACCGAATAGAGGCATACGAGTGGGTGTCCCCCATTGTTGTAGTTGAAATGAAAGATAGAGGTATCCGCTTTTGTGGAGATGTTCGACAGGTAAACAAAGCCGTCATGCAGATAGCTTTCCCCTCCCTCATACAGAATGCCCCGCCGTGGTGGTCTAGTGGCTAAGGTACTCGGCTGCTGACCCGCAGGTCGCGGGTTCAAATCCCGGCTGCGGCGGCTGCATTTCCGATGGAGGCGGAAATGTCGAGGCCCGTGTGCTCAGATTTGGGTGCACGTTAAAGAACCCCAGGTGGTCAAAATTTCCGGAGCCCTCCACTACGGCGTCTCTCATAATCATATAGTGGTTTGGGGACGTTAAACCCCACAAATCAATCAAATCCCTCGTACAGAAGAGCTATTGCATAGTTTAGTGGTGGAAACCGACTTTTCCAAGCTTGACCTTGCATCAGCGTATCATCAGGCCATGCTTCACCCCGAGAGCCGCGGCTTAACGGCTTTTATAACACACGATGGCCTCTTTTGTTTTAAGCGCGTGTGTTTTGGGATCGCGTCTTCACCATCTGCTTTTCAGAGTATGACGTAGAAAATTCTGCAGGGCTGCAGCGGTGTCCTGTTCTATATCGATGACATCATTGTGTTTGGTAAGGGCAAAGAGGAGCACGTGACGAATTTTACCGCAGTGCTGAGGTGCATAAAAGAGGCAGGACTCAAATTGAACACGAAATGCGTCATCGATACGCCGGAGCTTGCGTTCTTGGGCGACAGCTAGGATCACCGCAAACAGTATTCTGCTGTTGAAGGAAAAGGTTGCTTCCATCTGAGACACTCCAGCGCCTACGGATCCAGCCAGCCTTCAATCATTTCTGGGATTGGTCGAATATTATTCTAGGTTTATTCCCGATTTCGCTGACATGGTTGAACCAATGCGTGTCCTGCTAAGAAAGGGGCAGCGATTCGTTTGGTCTGACGAGATAGACGCTAGATTCAGAAAGACCAAAGACGCACTGGCATCTAGCTATATACGGAGAATGTTCGATGTATCTCTTCCAGTCTTAGTGTCGACAGACGCATCAGAGTGTGGAGTTGGAACGGTCCTACAGTAGGTGGACGGACTTAAAACTGCACACTGTTGCTTTCGCGTCTCGATTGCTTTCACCAGCTGAGAGGAAATATTCGGTAGGAAAACGGGAAGCATTGGCCTGTGTTTGGGCGTGCGGGTGGTGGCACGTGTAATTGTGGGGACGCCACTTCACGTTGCTCACTGATCATCAAGACTTGGTGGCATCGCTCTAAACCCAAAGAACAAGAAGGCGCGATGGATAGAACGCTTACTACGGTACAACTATACCGTCGAGTACCGCAAGAGGTCACAAAATCAAGTGGCAGACGCACTCTCACGCCTGTCCGCGTCGCCTTTCCAGGAAGAAGAATTGCCGTTTGACGATGTTGCATCAGTTCTCGAAATTCCTTCCTGCATTACCAGAGAACAGTTTGAGCAGTCCCAATTGCAAGATAGCACACTGAAACAAAACAAAATCTATGTGCAATCGTCGTGGCTTGCACAGAAATTGTTATCGGCCGAGCTTCAAGCATTCTTCAAAGTACGTGACGAACTTTCTGTGGTAGACAATCTTATCTTGCGTGGCGAACAACTTGTGGTGGCCACGTCACTCACGCAGCAGGTAATCACTGCAGCACATGCGTCGCATCCCGGAGTAGTGCGATCAAAAGCGCGGCTGCGACAAAAGTATTGGTGGCCGGGCATGGACCGCCAAGTCAAGCTAGCTATCCAGGTGTGTAGCATATGCCAGGAAGCAGACAAGAGCGTAAAGGGGCGAGCTACATTCCTGCAACCGGTTTCCTTTCCAGAGAAGCCCTGGCTCAAACTCTGCATGGATGTTGTAGGCCCATTTGAGAGGGCGCCCTAAGATTGCAGATATGCAATCACGCTTGTATGTTATTATCCAAATGGCCCGAAGTGCATTTCTGTAGCGAGACGACAACCAGCACAGTAATACGCTTCTTAGTCGCTGTGTTCGCGCGCGAAGGCTACTCAGAAGAGGTTATTTGCGATAACGGTTCAGAGTATGCATCTCGGAAGTTGAAGGTATTTCTTCAAGATCGTGGCATCGAGGTCAAACATTCGTCTATATACTATCCACAAGCAAAAGGCCAAGTGGAGCGCTTTAACAGAGTATTGAAAAACTTCATTCAAGGGATGATTCTTGAGCAGCGACCCTTGCGCCAGGTGGTGACAGAGTACCTGGGTGTTTACCGATGCACACCGCATATGGTACAACGGCAAGGGCTCCAGCTCTTCTGCTACACGGGCGGCTGCCAAAAACTCAGTTGGATGTCGTCGGGCATCCATCGGTAATCTTCTTTGATGACCCTAACTCGGAACTCCGGCGCTTACGTGAGCGGGTAAAGCTAAAGCAACATAGCAGGAAACGATACACGGATGCTCGCAGGGTTGCAAGAGAAACCAGAGTTGACCTTGGTGACTTCGTCAGAGTGAAGAAACCCACTACTAGATTTAAAGGCAACCCGGAATTCAGCCACCCAGGAGTAGTGATCAGCTGGAAGGGACCATCTTCTTTTCGCCTGGCTGACGGCAAAACGTGGAATGCATTCAAGTACTCAAAGGTGCCGCGAGCCTCTGCCGCCCTTTATACGTGAAGAGGAAACTGTACAGCTAGGGGAGGAGGATCTCTGCCGACATGCGGGGGCCCCACGCCAGAGATAACTACAAAGACTTTAGCTGCTGCTCTTTCGGCTGCGCAGGCACCCATGTCTCCTGCGTACGTTGCGCAGGCACCTGTCTCCTTCGGATGTGTAGGCGCACGGGTCGCCTGCTGCGACGCAGTCAGCCAAGTCTCCAGGAGCAGTCACACAACAACGCAGGGTGCAACCACCAAAAAAGGGACTACCACCAGAGCGTTATGGCTACAAAGTGTAGCAAGAGAAGTTGTGCTAAAGTGAATGAAACGAACGTATTCAGTGTATTGGATTCCTTCTGTAAATTGTGTGATTTTATAGTTACGTTCATTGTACAGGTTGTATTTTTGTATGTTTTTTTGCAAAAAATATGTGCTGACACACTAAACTACGAAATCACTAATCCATATAGCTGTTTTTTAAGTAAGGGAATTTGTTGTATACTGGTCTGTTTGGTTTCGGTTCCACGATCCCTACCGCCGGTGGCGCCAGTGTTGTTTATGTATATAAGCATGCGCAAGTTAAAATAAAGGTGCTTTTGTTCCGATGCGCACTCAAGTTGTCTAGTCGTTCATGAACCAGCGGCGCACGCCACCACTGCAAATGCAACATGTAAATATGTTGTAGCGCATCAATTTAGTTATGGTACACTGTCGCAGTAACAATGCGTAGTACAAGTGCATATTGCCATCGGGCTTCGGACCAATTGAATATTTTAATGACGTTATGGCTTAAAACCAGCCACCCACCACAACAGACAGAGACATTACTGCGCCTATTTCCTGGAGGTCAAGTTGTGGGCGCATTGCAAGCTCGAAAAAATTTCACGCGCAAAGCATGCTGTCCGCTACACAGAACGCAGTCATGTGCGCGGGCTTTGTTGACACTGCCCTCTTTCAACTTTTTCGATTACAATGCAGTTTTCACAATAATGTTCAATTTCAACGGCAGATCCAGATGAAATTTTTCAGCTCAGAGCGGAGCAATCACATTAAGATGGCATGAATTGCGTGTTCCAATGGCAGAGTGAAAGCAACCGCAGATCACGGAGTGCTCCATGAAGCAAGAATTTTTATCCCGCCGAATTCGGTGGATTTGACGGGAAGTTGAAGGAGCGTATTCTATGCGCGCGCCTTTCATCCAATCAGTGATGGATGACCGGAAAACGCTTTGCACTCCCTCGCACTCCTTCGTGCTCCCTCGCTAGATTTCCGCTCACCAACAGCTCCCGTCGAGACGCGCGCGTTCCAATCGCAGATTTAGCGAGAGCGATCCCGCTCAAATCTGCGCGGTCCAATTACAAACCGGCCCAGCGCTCACAATCTGCCATTTGGAATTCAACATAAGCCCCGCCGCGGTGGTCTAGTGGCTAAGGTACTCGGCTGCGGACCCACAGGTCGCGGGTTCAAATCCCGGCTGCGGCGGCTGCATTTCCGATGGAGGCGGAAATGTTGTAGGCCCGCGTGCTCACATTTGGGTGCACGTTAAAGAACCCCATGTGGTCGAAATTTCCGGAGCCCTCCACTACGGCGTCTCTCATAATTATATGGTGGTTTTGGGACGTTAAACCCCACATATCAAATCATCAACTCTACATAAAACTTCTCGAGTGACATTATACAAATAAAAGTATGCACTAATTCAAGTACGCACTAGGTACAGGATACCACTACATCATTCAACGTTAAGGTCTCTTAATTTTGAATGGAACGCCTAAAGAACATCACGTCCATTTGCGTGGGCAAGAAGGGAAGAGTGGAGTATAGTTATGTACGCATTTGTCTTTAATTTTAGCGGACACGTCTTAAGTGGTGGGTTTTGCTTAATGTCTGTGGAAAGAAAGAAGAAAAAACAGTTACTGACAGAAAGGGGTTTGTGTTGCGGAACCAGCTTGGTCCGCAAGTCCCGTCGAGCAGAGCTGACTGAAGTCCAGGACGCCGCAAGCAGTTGCCACCCTGCGTGCCCCGTAGAACATACCTGCTAGGGGTTTTTGTTGGTAAGGTAACAGTTGGCAGAGTAACAAATCACCTAGTTATATACAGCTACGCTGTAAGAACACGGAGAAACAGAAAAACCAAAATATATATGCCAGTTTTTTAATGTCCTTTTGTTCTTTAGTGGCTCAGGTGTTTTTCTACATAAAGTGTTTTTTATCTAAAAAGTTAAGTCCACTTTCAGTGAAGGGGAAAATACAGTGAAGCGTGCTGCAACATTAGTTTTTTTTTCTCATGTGTGCTTCTGTCATAACATTTCAGCAGTCAGGCGTACATTGCGGATGAAATCTATACATCCCACTGTCCTCGACATTCAGGAGGAAAATGTGGATTTGGCTTGTAAAGACTGCAATAGTTACCTTGATTGCAAGTTGATTCAAGTGTCTCAAGTAGCACAGACTGAAAAATATAGCAATGAATTGCATGAGCATTTGCACCAGTTTTGTGCTTTCATTGTTACCCTTCTTTTTTACATGAATGGCATGGAGATGACTATACTTTGTGAGAACCACGTGGGCAGGCTATGTTGAGATAGAATCTCGTGCTGCGCAGTGGCGGTGTGCGCGGTCCACTCCTGTGGCTCAAAAGGCGCAGCCTTCACCTTGCCTCAGAAGAGGCGGGTCAGCTGCCACGAAGCATGAGCGCTGTTGACCGATGGCTGTTGCCTCAACTCATAAACGTCGTTTCCCTGTCCCGTATTCCTTGATGAATTTTCCGTATGAGCCGTAGTTTTAGAGCATTTGCTCTTGCTGAGGCGCTTCGAAGCTTTATATGTGCTTGATTTGACTAACTACAAGACGTAACAAGCACAATTGCCACAAATTACAAAACAGACGGATGATGACATGCCCGCGCTACTATCTCGTCACTTTCATGCTAGAACCCTATATTTGTCTTGCGTTTGCGTACTATTTATCATGACGATAATCTGTACAAAATGATCACTTTATTTTAAAACAGTATCCTTTTTCCTTCATTGTTATCGCTCGTACACATATATTGGGCTCATACGTATTAAATATCTTCAACTAGCGCCAATCATAGAATGTACTTAGGTTAGCGGAGCAATATTTAGAAATTCTTATTCAGCTTGGTTGGGCGAAGAGCAGCGACGTAAATTGTAGCATTCATGCTAGGACAAAAGGTGTCGCTTCATAGAAGACCTGTTTCTGAATGAGAAGCTGAGTTTTATAACCACCGGCAAAGCGTTCAAGGCCGATGTTTAGATGGATCAACGCACATTTATGAAACGTTTCGTTACTCTCCGCTGATTTGTTTTTAATTGTGGGGGTCTTACTTCATAGCAGCTTAACGCTTGTGTACTTCGATTTGGTTGAACGTTGTTGAACCTCATGGGGTCGTCATTTCTCTAGCCCTCCACTACGACATGACTCGCAATTATATGGTGTTTTTGAAGCGTAAGATCCAAGACTAATACTTTTATTATCATGTACCAAGGGCGTCAGACGTCGCCATGACATTTGTCTCAAGCGAAATAACAAAGGTAGTGACTTGAAATGCAGATGTGCGTTGTCGATAGAACAGCAGTCAAAATTCACGAAGTCAATCTCAGATCAATTTACCACACATTTCTTCAGATCTCAGCTTCCAAGGGGGCTACAAACAGTGATGTTATTCGCTGATAAAAGTTTCGTAAAGAACACGCAGTTGCAAACAGCCCTTCTGATATCTATATATGCAATAATATACCCACTAATGTCCCCACTAATAATAAAGCCAAATAGGGGATTAGCCAGTTATAAACATAACATTGGATATGATTTTGCATGATTTCATGCCGTAATAGGTGCTGCTCAAAAGCACCGTCTTTCATACATTATTGTGAGATCTAACCAATATGGATATTCTTATGCTGGTGCTAAAATTGATGCCTTCACAACTTATGCTGTTTGATTTTTTGCAATTGTTTTATTTAATTGAATGTACAGTACTACAAGATAAGTTTTTCATACATTAAAGTCATTGCCACTCTCAGGAAACTGCTTTTACTGAAGCTCGAAGTCATGCGTAATATTTCGCGATTCTTTTTGCTCGTAGCGTAAATACGTATTTTAGATTTATAACTCACAGTTCGGCGACAGCCTGAAAACAAAAAGGGAAATGTACCACTATGTGTCCGTAAGTTGGGCGTCCATTTGCGGTCAATCTTTTCGATGACGCATATAACAACAAGATGTAGAAACTAAGAAAAGCAAAACTGAGTATTTTGCTGAGACGAGAGGTGAGGCATCGCAGTACTGGTAACCGTCTTCACTATTTTGTTGTCCAGTTTGCTTTTTTCCAATTAAGGTTTCTCGTTCTGGTATTAATACATACGTCAGCACCAGTCTTTCCACTCGTATTGCAAATCTAGCAATCAATTTAAAGCGGTGGCTTCAAGAAAAAAAGTGCTTGAACCTTAACGTTCCCTTTGATTGTTGTCAATCAACTATTACCATGTCTCTAGGGGAACTATTCTGTGTAAATACATAGAGACGTACGGACCTTATGCTAATAAAATGTAGTTGCTAGAGCACCGGGTGCTGTATATGATTTATAAAATCAAAGGGCAGAAAATGCATTCTTACTATTTTTTTGCTAAACACTAATACTATGCCCATTTAGGTACTTCTTGAACAGCCTTGCATTCTATAACCCGTGACTTGCTATGAATATTTTGTATGTTCACATATAAAACTTAGTATCAGCATGAAAAATGGAAAATACTTTGACCATAACCTGACTTGACCTTAACTTGAAACACAAGAGCACCGAAATGTTCTATAACCGTCCTACCCTAGCAGTAAATCTAAAGTACAATTGTTTGAGCTAACGTTATAAAATATGCCAGTTAAACGTGCTTGACGACCCACTTATTTTATTGATCTGGTTATCTCGGCGAGGCCATTCTTTTTGTGAAACTTGAAGATCACTATATAGTGTTGGAAATTAGTTCATTGCTATTCTTTACTCGCCATTTTAGTAATGATAACATCTAAGATTTAACGTTCCAAAATCACGATATGGTTATGAGAGATGCCGTTGTGTAGGGCAGTAGAAATTTTTACCATCACACAGTACACGGGCCTCTGCTATTTTTCCTCCACCAAAAAGCGACCACTACGGCCGGGATCGCACCTGTGACCTTCTCGTCCACACCCACTAAACTCTGTTATTTTACCAGGAACGCATCTTATGCCGGGGTCCACCAAAACCTCACTGACCGATTTCCGTCAGAGATACGACGTTATATATTGGACGCAACTAAATGGGAAAAGAAAAAAAATATGCCATCTCCCGCTAAAAGATGTCATTTGTAGATGACAACCCTCACACTGGTGGTGATGGTGGTGACCTTGACGGAGGCGGTCATCGCGGCGTTGCGCAGGAAAAAAATGTGGAAAGGCACAAAGCACGCAGGGATGGACGAGTGTTTCTTACTAGAACATGTCAATCACTGCTAATGGGATATGAGAGGCAGAAGGCTATAAGCAGACACAGAGTCCCGCAGCCCACTTTCAGTTAAGGTGCACGCTATGAATTTTTATTGTCCAACAATGCACAGGAGCAATATACTATTGGCCCTACCTTGGAGGCGAAGATCCAGCGCCTCTATATGCGGGGTGGCGGTACGCGGTTGTGCAGCGCGAAGAGTCCATTTTTATGGCGATGGCAAATGTACGGACGCTCTCGGTGGATTTTCGCAGTCGCAGTTGCTATAACCCCATCACCTTCATTTCCCGCATGCGCACACACACACACACACACACACACAAACACAAACACACAAACATACATATATATATATATATATATATATATATATATGTATGTATGTATGTATGTACGATGGCAAATGTACGGACGCTCTCGGTGGATTTTCGCAGTCGCAGTTGCTCTAACCCCATCACCTTCATTTCCCGCATGCGCACACACACACACACGCACAAACACACACACACACACACACACACATATATATATATATATATATATATATATATATATATATATATATATATATATATATATATATATATATATATATATATATATATATATATATATATATATATTGAAAAAGGGTTTATTGGCGACTGTTGCGACGGTGGTCCTACGATCAAACACGATCGGGCAAGAGCAACGGTCAAGCAGAAGCCAGCGATGATCAGCACGAGCCGAGCGAGCGAAGCCCAGGACCCAGTACCCAAGCGGAGGCGATGTTGCTTGCCAACGATGCTCTTTCTTCTTCACAATTTGCCTCCGCCGAAAAAGAGCCATCCTGGCGACCTAAGAGTCTGGAGGCAGAGGGCTATGATATGGCTTAAGGCGGGCGACGTGGACGATGTCATGTCCACGCCGGCGCATGTCGTCAGATGGAGAAAGTGGCTCAATGAGAAAATTCACCGGCGAGGTTTGCTCCAAAACGCGGTATGGGCCCTCGTACTTTGGAACGAGTTTTGAGGAAATGCCGGGGGTTGGGTAAGTAACAGCCAATCATACAAGTGATCCCGGGGAATAGCTGGGGCTTTGCGAAGAGTCGGCGTTGTTTTCTTTCTGGCGCTGTTGTTCTTGTGACGTAAAGGTGCGTGCGAGTTCACGGCACTCTTCCGCATTTCGGGCAGCTTCGGACACAGATGGGCATTCGGATGTGTCAGGATGGTATGGAAGGAGAGTGTCGATGATGTGGGATGGTTCGCTTCCATAAAGAAGAAAGAAAGGTGAAAATTCAGCGGTAGACTGTGCCGCGGTGTTGTATGCGAACGTGATGAATGGATGAATGCGATCCAAGTTAGTATGATCGGATGTCACATACATGGCGAGCATATCGCCAAGGGTGTGGTTAAATCTTTCCGTGAGCCCGTTAGTCTGCGGGTGGTATGCCGTGGTCTTGCGATGAACAACATGGCATTCAGAAAGCAGAGACGTGATGACTTCTGATAGGAAGGCTCGACCTCGGTCGCTTAGTAGTCCTCGAGGGGCACCATGTCGTAGTATAAAGCGATGAAGGATGAAGGATGCTACGTCCCGCGCAGTGGCACTTGGAAGGGTGGCGGTCTCAGCGTAGCGAGTTGAATGGTCCACAGCGACTATGATCCACCGATTTTATTCTGATGTTGTCGGTAGGGGGCCATAGAGATCAATTACGATCCGATCGAAAGGTTTGGCAGGGAACGGAAGCGGTTGAAGCGCACCGGACGAGTGGAAAGGCGGTGATTTGCGGCGTTGACAGTCAGGGCAGCCCATAACAAATTTTCGAACGAAATTACACATTCCGCGCTAGTAGAAGCGATGGCAAATGCGTTCGTAAGTTTTGAAAACTCCGGCATGACCACATTGGGGATCGTCGTGAAAGGAGGCGCAGATTTGTGATCGCAAGCTGCGCGGGACAACCAAGAGGCACTTACGACCTTCGGTGGCGTAGTTGCGTCGGTGTAGCAGCCGATCACGAATGGCGAAATGAGCAGCTTGACGTCGGAGAGATCGTGGTACCGCAGTGGTTGACGATCCAGAGAGACAGTTAAAAAAATTGCCCGCAGCTTCCCTCGGGGGAACACTGAGGAGGATGCGGAGCATATAATTGGTTAACGGGGTGTTAAAGTGCGACTTACTTGGGTCGATGGCTAAATTGGTTAACGTGGTTGTGAAATGGTGTGTTAAATTGCGACTTACTTGGGTCGATGGCTAAATTGGTTAACGTGGTTGTAGGAGGGGGTGTTAAATGAGTGAACACGTACACACGTATGCGAAAGGACGGCGCTGGTCGAAGGGACCTCGATCATTGTGTTTGTGGATTCGTTGGAATTCATTTCACCGCGACCTTGGACGTCGAAGCGCCGTACAAACCAACCGACGAGCGGCAACTGAGCGAGCGAGCGCCGACCTTGAGTATATATACAGCGCGACGGCGCATGCACTGTCAGCTGTTGAATGTTCTCGAAGGAGAAGCGCGCGCGCGGCACAGATGGCGACGGCGCGACGGCGCATGCGCTGTCAGCTGTCGAATGTTCTCGAAGGAGAAGCGCGCACGGCACAGATGGTGGGCGACGGCGCGACGGCGCATGCGCGCGCGTCAGCTGTCGAATGTTTGAGAAGCGGTGCGGACGGCGCGGACGGCGCACTACAAGGCGCGAGTATAAGATGCTTCCGCATCTAAAAGGGAAGCAATCCACGGATCCTTGTGTTGTTCACTGGTAAAGGAGTCGATGTCGAGAGATGCAATGGAGTCGGTACCAGTGGTTCCGCAGGCCATGTCGGGAGGTAAAGGCGAACGCGACAGGGCGTCGGCGTCAGAATGCTTGCGTCCGCTGCGATAGATGACACGAATGTCGTACTCCTGTATTTGCAGTGCCCACCGAGCTAGGTGGCCAGAAGGGTCTTTCAATGTGGCGAGCCAACAAAGTGCATGGTGGTCCGTTACCAGGTCGAATGGGCGACCGTACAAATAAGGGCGGAACTTGCGAAGCGCCCACACTAGCGCCAAGCACTCTTTTTCAGTGACGCTGTAATTGGCCTCAGCTTTAGTAAGTGTGCGACTCGCATAAGCGACGACGTATTCGGAGTAGCCCGGCTTGCGTTGGGTGAGAACGGCGCCTAGACCAACCCCACTAGCGTCTGTGTGAACTTCCGTTGCAGCTGTTGGGTCGAAATGCCGAAGAATTGGAGGAGATGTTAGCAGACAACGGAGCGTGGCAAACGCGACGTCGCAGTAAGACCAGGATGAAAGGTCGGCATCACCGCGTAGGAGGTTGGTCAGTGGTGACATGATCGATGCAAAATTTCGCACGAAGCGCCGGAAGTACGAGCATAGTCCAACAAAACTGCGTAATTCTTTCAGTGTAGTAGGTTTCGGGAACTCAGCGACTGCTCGCAGTTTTGCAGGGTCGGGTCGAACACCATGCTTGGAGACGATGTGCCCTAAGATGGACAGCTCTCGCGTGGCGAAGCGGCACTTTTTAAGGTTCAGTTGGAGCCCAGCGTTGGTTAAACACGTCAGAACCAGTTGGAGCCAAAGCAGATGCGTAGGAAATTCGGGAGAGAAAACTACAATGTCGTCGAGGTAGCATAGACACGCAGACCACTTCAGTCCACGCAGTGTGTTGTCCATGAGTCATTAAAACGTGGCAGGAGCATTACAAAGCCCAAATGGCTTTACGTTCAATTTGTACAGGCCATCTGGTGTAATGAACGCAGTTTTCTGGCGATCAGCTTCTGCCATAGGAACTTGCCAGTATCCAGAACGTAAGCCTAAGGAGGAGAAGAATTCGGCTCCTTGGAGGCTGTCAAGGGCGTCGTCTATGCGCGGTAATGGATAGACGTCTTTCCGCGTCACCTTGTTTAATCGCCGGTAGTCAACGCAAAATCGAATCGATCCATTTTTCTTTCGAAATAGAACGACAGGGGATACCTAAGGACTGTGCGATGGTTGAATAACGCGACGGCGAAGCATCTCATCGACCTGGTCGTTGATGACGTGACGTTCTGCAGCAGAGACACGGTACGGTCTTTGACGCTATGGCTGGTGCGAACCGGTGTCAATGTAGTGGTGCACTGCGGAAGTCCGACCCAATTGCAGCTGAGAAACGTCGAATGAATTCGCGAAGTGCTGAAGGAGATTAAGAAGCTCGGCGCATTCTTGAGCACTTAAGGTGTCGGCGATGGAACTCGAGAAGGTGTCACTCGATGAGCATTCCAGTGGGGAAAGGGCATGAAGTTCGGTCGAGGCGCTACTGCACGATTCGTGTGGCATATTAAGGAATAAAGAGGAATCGAGGTACTCCACTCGACCGAGACATTCACCGGCAAGTAGCGTAAGCGGTGCAGAAAGGGGGTTGTGGGCGAAAATATTGCTTCGACCCGCAGTGACGTCGAGTGTAGCGAAAGGCAAGGAAACGGCTCTGCGGCTCATGAAAATGTCGGAAGGTGTAAACATTACTGTAGCATCGTTATAGCCATCGCAGCAAACCGGGACAACGGCAAGAGAGGCTGGCGGAATTTCAGTGTTCTCACGCACAAGTTTTGGCGACCGCTCAAGGGTTTCGTGCAAAGATTCATCACACAGGTGCGAAAATTGAACTTCAGCGCGTGCGCAGTCGATGATGGCATGATGATTGGACAGAAAGTCCCACCCGAGGATAACGTCATGCGAGCACACCGAAAGGACGATGAACTCGACAACGTACATAGAGCCTTGAATGAATATGCGGGCCGTACAGGTGCCGAGAGGTCGAACTGGTTGTGCGCTGGCTGTACGAAGCGATAGTCCAGAGAGCGGCGTGGTCACTTTGCGTAGGAAGCGGCAGAGCTTGGCGGCTATAACAGAAACGGCAGCACCTGTGTCGATGAGGGCAAAGGTAGAAACACCATCGACAGATATGCGACGACGTTAGCTGGTGAAGTGCGCGGATTTGAGCATTTCGACGACGGTGCAGTTCTTGCCTCTGGAACTGCGGCGTTCAGTTTTCCCTGTTGGAGGAAGCGGGTCTAGGACGCATTGGGGACAGTGATCGCCTGCGAGGAGATAGGGAGCGGGGAGAGTGAGTCTCTCCCCGCTCCCCATCTGAGTCTGAGGTGAGGGCTGGGGTGACCGAGACTCAGGAAGGTTAGTGTATCCATACTGCAGTGAAGGATAGGGAGCAGGTATGTGCATGAGCTGTGGGTCATACGGAAACGGCCGAGTAGCATCGTGGAGTGGTTGGAAGTGACGGCGACAATATCGTGACACGTGTCCTGGAGTACCGCAGGCGTAGCAGATCGGTCGATTGTCAGGAGTGCGCCAGGAATTGCTGACTCGTGGTGCGGCCGAAGGTGTCGAAAAAGGGGCGGAGTGGGGAGCAACTGAAGACATGGGTGCCAAATGCTGCTGGCGGGGTCTGCTGCGTACTACCTGGGCATACGTAAGAGGCGCGGCCACGGTCTGCATAGCCGGCGCATGGGCAACAGGCATGGCCACAGGCTGCTGGTGGGCAGAGACGGGAACAGCCTGAGCTACCTCTTCGGCAATAACGTCGCGGAGGGGTGAGGGCAGACGAGAGGACGGCGGCTGCTGCGTGAAGGGAATCAATGACAGTTGCCGAGCTACTTCTTCACGCACGAAGTCTTTAATCTCTTGCAGGGTTGGTGAGTGGTCGGGAACGGAAGTGAGACTGGAGAGCGAGTCGGCGTGTGAGGAAAATGACCGAGTCAGGGCGCGCTGCTTGCTCAACTCGTCGAAACTTTGACACAAAGTGACAAGTTCCGCAACGGTGGCAGGATTACGGGCCAGGAGCAGCTGATATGCACCGTCAATTATCCCTTTGAGGATGTGTTGAATCTTCTCCGACTTGGGCATGGTGGTGTTAACACGGTTGCAAAGACCAATAATGTCTTCGATGTAGCTGGTGAAAGATTCCGTTGGCTTTTGTGCGCGAGTCCGCAAGCGTTGTTCGGCTCTGGACTTGCAGACAGCGGGTCGGCCAAAAACGTCAGCAAACAACGTTTTAAAGATGGACCACGTCGTAATGTCGTTTTTGTGGTTGTTATACCACATTTCGGTCACGTCAGTGAGGTAAAAGATGACGTTAGTCAATTTGTCCGCGTCATCCCACTTGTTGTTTGCGCTCACCAGTTCGTAGTTAGCGAACCAGTCTTCCAGGTCGGTCTCATCAGCTCCGCTAAAGACCTTGGGCTCTCGCAAACGAAGAACGCCGGGGTTGCTGGGGGATGGCGTGGAAGAGCCAGGTTGCGCGTTGTTGGTAGCCATGATGGGAGGTAGCGTTCGGTTGCGCAGCTCCAGGTTTAGGCGACGGCGATTGGCAGCACCCAGGTTCAGGCGACGGGGAATGTCAGCACCTCCACCAATTGAAAAAGGGTTTATTGGCGACTGTTGCGACGGTGGTCCTACGATCAAACACGATCGGGCAATAGCAACGGTCAAGCAGATGCCAGCGATGATCAGCACGAGCCGAGTGAGCGAAGCCCAGGACCCAGTACCCAAGCGGAGGCGATGTTGCTTGCCAACGATGCTCTTTCTTCTTCACAATATATATATATATATATATATATATATATATATATATATATATATAAGGGAAGGAAGTGAATCCTGTGGATCCCTAAGGGCTCGTTTTTGCGTGTTTTGACAAAATCTTAATGAAATCGAACAGAAAATAATGCCAAGGAACGTATAGAGGAGGTTATTAGCCAAGATAACTTGCCGTGGGCAGAAACCGAACCTGCGACCTTCAAATAACGCGTTCAATGCTTTACCACTGAGCTAAAACGGCGGCTATCCTCCCAGCCACTTTATTGGCTATATGTGTGAATTTAAACGTGGGAGTGTCAGTCTGTGCCATCTGTAGCCATGACGGCGAGTGTGGTACACTCTTTTATGAGCTTTTGTGGCGTAACTTAGCACGTCAACGTCAACTTAGTACGAGCTGTCAGCTGACCAATAGTTCGTCGTATACAACGTAAGACACCATGTCTGCCAGTACTAGACCCTCGTTATTGAATAAGGGAAAGAAGCGGATACTTGTGTTCACTACTATATAAATATATATATATATATATATATATATATATATATATATATATATGAAGAAAGATAAATAAAGCAGAAAAAACAATTTCGCGGCACCCACCACAGATTCGAACCAGCGACCCCTTGATCCTCAGCGTGCTCCCGGTGGGAGCCATATATCGAGGAACAAGCAAGCCAGCAAGCTTCTTTCATAATTCAGCTGCTTCCGGCATCGACACCCGCGCTGCAATGTTTTGAACAATCTGAGGTGGATATTGCGGTGAAGTGCATTGGAACTATGCTTTTCACCACCGTCACCAGTATCATCATATTCTACAGACGCCAAGGAAAGAAACGCCATTGATAGCACTGTATGTATACGAGTAGTTCGGCCTTTGTGATGCCACCCCCTGTTGTACCAAAGCCGTGAAAATCCTCCAAGGAAATGATAGTCGCGCTGATGGAAGACTGGCTCGCATACGCACCTAGGCACTGGAGGACCGTGCTGCTGCGCGTGCGAGAAACGCTGCAGCCCAACGCACATTTCACCATGTTCACTACATTTTGTAGGGTTCCTGAATTTCTTAGCTTTATATTCTATAACAGTTTCTTGAGTTGCTGTCGCATTCATTGCTTCGGGCTTGTACGCGAACTGTGGATTTTTTTTAAACACGAGTACCCGCTGCCTGCGTCGGCATTGCAAGACGAGAGAGGGAAGCGCAGGAGAAGAGAAAGAGAAGAGAGGGGATGCGCATGCGCAGTGGCGGTGTAAACCCTGCAGGGAAAAATGCCTACAGGAGAGGGAGGAGTGAGCATAGGTTGGCAGTTTAGTGCTGGGTACGCATTCTTTCGGGGCACTACGGGCTTGGGAGCGCGCGGCGTTGCGTACCCAACCCACACCCAACCGGAATGCCTTATAGCCACGGAGGAAGGAAAGGTAGGAGAGGGCATGCCCAGCCGGCGCGCGGCGTAAAAAGTGTGGCAGAAATGACATCATGGCGGCCGTATTCACTGGTCACAATGACGGCGTTGCTATGGTTACGTGTTGCGCAGTGGAGCTGATCTAGCAGGGAGCGGCCGCGGCTGGCGGCGGCATGTGTCTCGTGCTGAGTAGTGGCAGACAATATTCATGCTCTGCGCCGCGTTATTGGTTACGCAGTGTTCTCTTGGCAGTTACTGTACTCTTAGTAACGTTTACAAATCCCTTTGTCCATTACCGAATTTCAACAGTGCGTAGAACGAGTGCTTATCCATGTGTCGTGCGGCGGATAACACGGATGAAGCAGTTAGTGTTCAGCAAACTTGCGTTGGGCACCATGACGAAGCTGAACGTCGACGAACGCCTTGCAGGTCAGTGATGGTTGAGCAGTGCTCCTGCTTGTGACAACGAACGACGCTGTTGAGCCCAGCAAGACGCCATGAGGACCATGTGCACATACGTAGTTTCGTGTTGTGTGTGTACAGTAACAACTTGCATGTGTGTATAAAACATCTTTTCTGTTTCGCTTCGTACACTCTCCACCAGCATTGCTTGTAATCCCAACTTAATAGCAACTGCGTTCAAGTGTCACTTGCACCATGCTCAAAGTTACCACGGTCGCAGAATGCTGACGCCGGTGAGTTTCACGCGGAACACGGACACAGTGGCCGGACGTTGCGTCGGCTGCGTGGCGGAATGCAACCGTAGAAGGCGCACGACCGAACCGATCGTGTTGTCTGTACAGTTGCTGAATTAATGACGTGAAAACACTCGCCGTTGTCATTGCATCTAGCGCGCGTTCTCTTGTAGTTGCTTCGTTGTCGGCGAGCCGTTACTCCCTGTTATTACTCGGACGATATGATTTCGCTGAAGGTGTCCCGCTGGCTTATAGTGATCAGCCCTGTTTCATTAGTTTCGGATTGTCACAACACACGCGTTGCGCAGCCCACGTGCTTTTCGAGCCGGAGAGAGAGCAGTGCCTTCTGCTTTGCATTCGGATGCAAACAAGAGAGGAGAATCGCCCAGTCAATATGGCCGACTTCCGGCTTCATCGCGGCTTCACAACGAGTGACGTCAGGGCCTCTCTACCTTTCCTTTCTCCGTGCTTATAGCAGTGCGCACGCAAAAGTGAGCCGCACGAAGGTCACATGCACTCGCAGCGCCATATCGTCTTGTCGCGTATTGTTTAATTATTTTTGCAATTTAAAATGATAACTTGAACATTCATAAAAACATCAAGTAAACTATTTCAATAAAGCATACTTAATTAATATAAGAGTTATCAATCCGAAACAAAAAAAAATTTTTTCGTATGTGCCGCAGTTGCGACTGAAGCCGGGACCGTCGATGCCAAGCAATCCAGACGGCCGGTTGTAGTCCGACAAACGCGACAGCAGAACAACGGTTTAACGTGTAACTTTGTAACTTCTAGCTTGTACGGATACATCTTTACTTGAACGTGTTACCAGACACCGGTTTCAGTTTGCCGTCTTACCGAAACGCATGTCTTCCAAAGTTTTGAGCACCTCATACGTAAACGCTTACGTACGTACGTAAAGCTGTATACCTTTACGCTTTCGTGAACCATAAATGGTGATGCTATTTGCATTAACTTACAAATGTTTGAATCGCCGCTGTGGCAAAGTCACAATACTTTTTTTATCGTCCACAGTATCCTGGTATATGTTGAAAGGGGAAAAGTACGAAAATACAACATCATTACCTTAACGTAATGATGTTGTTGACATCTTGTGACACTTCATCCAACTGCAGTCATGAACACGTTGGCTTACGCGTAATGTTTTTGAGGTGAAAATAAATAAAAAGGTAACTAATTTGTAATAACGTCGTTGCCCGGTTTTTCACGAGACGTACAATGCACATTGCTTCTGCCATAACACTTTTGTGATTGTCAGGTTCAATATGAAACCGCTAGATGGCGCCACCTATTAAGCTGGTCGGGGGCTCGCACGTTTTTGGTTCCTATGTTCTAGGCCATTCTAGCTTTGGTGATTGGCTGAAACAATTTAATCGTTTTTGATACACCACCAGTACCTCACTTGACAGAAAAATGTCCACCTTGGGCGTTAAGTAAAACCTTGCTCGGCGCTGCTCCACTGGAGGCGGCATCTTAGAAGGCGGCCTATCCATGCTGTCCTAGATTTGGCGCCTTTGCGCTATGATGATTGTGTCAAGCTGGTGGCTCTGGTCAGCCTCGGCTTGGCTCGCCAAGAAGGTGAGTAACATCACGGTAATATACTGCGCCAGCATGTGCACCAGGGCATCTTATCTCCGCTAGGAGGCCAATGGTGGCAGCGTTGTTTATGGCCACGCGGACGCATGGCCCCATCGCCCCAGCGATCTTTCGACGCGTCTGTTGGGGTTTCGCGCATGCGCAATACCGCCATTCCAACGCCCTGGGTACGCAAGCCGCTTGGGTAACCAGCACTAAAACTCCTGACTACCTTTGTTGGCAATGCGGGGCGAGAAAGGGGAGAGCATAGAAGGGGAGAGAGAGGAGACAGGCTGCGAGTGCGCTATAGAGGTGCTAGCGCCGCTGGTAGGAATGCCTTTCAAAGAGGAAGATGAGAGCAAACGCAAGCAGGTAGTAGGAGAGAAAAAGAGAGAGTAACACGCAGCTTTTGGTGAGAGGAAAGGATGAGTGCTGCGCATGGGTAGTGTGAGCGCGAACGCCGACGCTGACTCCACGGGACACAGACCCGCGCAAGAGATGCCTCACACCGAAAGATATTCATGGTGTCCTCCATTGGCAGAATCGCAGTACTTCTGGTAATACTTTCTTCTGATTCATGCGGAGCGAGTCTATTCCATTGGTGGATGGAGAGTGCTCCCTGTGTGATCCATGGGCAGGCCTGGAGCAGCTCCGTCTCGAGATCCACTGCACAGAACAGCTTTTAAATGCGAAGCATTTCTGTAACAACATGACTACATGCTACGATCATGATGCGCTCGTAGCCATTTTGCTAGCTTCACATGTACCAAACTCGGTATTACGTGACATGAATAGATGACGAATGTGCTAATCTGGTGCTAACAAGATATTTATTGCATGCGTGTCATGTAAGAATATTACTAGTGCCAGGCTCATGGTGCGCTCCCGGTCGTTTCTTTAGCTTCACTATACCAAATTTCGTATTACGTTACGTGGACGGATGACGAAGCAACGTATGCCGCTGGAGCTTACATTTATTCTTAGGTTGTAAAGAACCATAGTATGTGCTTGTTGATGCCATCTTTGCACGATATCAATGATATGATGTGTTCAGATACATGTTAAAACTTCATTACTATAGCGGTTAAATTATGATCATGGGTGGTATAGTTGTCACGACGGAGTCGTGCCACTAGGCGTCGACGTGGCTGTGACCACGTCAAACAATTCCATAGGTGTGAAACCCCAATCAGAATTGGACAAGCTCTCATATATGCCTACACAATAAGCACTACTTCTATGAAGACACGTTTCATGTTCGTGTTATACAGATTCTTATGACGGAAGGATCCGCCACGTTTTTTAACGCGATAGCAATGAACAGCTGGTTTCGCACAAATTCTGGCTTCAGCGTCGGTGTCAATGATTGTGAGTGAAAAATCATCGTGTGTGTGACCAAAAAATCGAGAAAGCGCAAAAAAATGATGAAAAGTATTTGGGTTGGAGTGGCAAATGATTTGGGGTGTTTGCTTGGTAAGCAGGTGTTGGACTACGCAGGCACGCGTGTCCTTGTGAATACAGTGAAAATAACTTCATCTGCTTAGAAATGAAGTGAAAGTAACTTTAATGGTTTACAAACACATGCGTACTGTAAATATACTTCGCAATACAACGTGAAATGTTGTAGTAGTAATGCGTGGTACAAGCGTATATTGCTATGGGGTGTCAGAACGTGTCTATCTTGATGACTTCATGGTTTAAATTCGGTCACCTATTACAAAAGGCACGCTCGTCACAAGACCTTATTTCTGGATGCCGCGTACGTAGTCAGTGCATAGCAAGTTCGAAAATATTTTATGTCCTAATTGTTTCAACTATGCACTAGGGTCAGGATATCGCTTTGGCGCGACTCTTAAGGCAAAACGTAAGGGTCCTCCAATTTTATTCGCTCGTAATTTGTGCACTTCGTTCAGCAATGATTTTGTTCTGATTGTACCTAAATGAGTAAATAAATTACTAATAAATAAATACATGAAAAACAAGTAAATAAATAAGTAAGTTTTTTAGCAAATCACCTGGGACTTGAGGAGAAAGATGGAAAGAAATAGTTATGTTTCATTCTGTATGCGTGATCAAAATATTTATTTGATGAAAATTTTAGCCAAATAACATTTTCTTCTACTGGGCTACTATTTTGGAGATGAAGTTAGATGGCACGGCTTCTTTGGCCACTTTCAGCTTGAATGCTTGCTTCGTTTTAAATTTACCCAGCAGCAACATTGGCAGCGCAAATAGAGCCGCCCCCCCCCCAAACAAAAAGAAAAAAAGTGCAGATTGTGACATTGCAGTTGGAGCCTATACTTATTATTGGACAGTAACCAACCATACATATTCATGGCAGCCTCAAGTTTATTACTAAATAGAATATCATAAAATAGAAAAAAACAACTAAGGTCACTGAAATTTTGAATAGCAACCACCGCTCAATATCTGGCTTGCCTATATAGTCCCAGAGCACAGCAAACGTCCAAAATAAACAATCGTTCTCTCTCTTTTATCTTCTTTCACCAAACCGATGGCTGATTATACACAACGGAAGATTGTGCAACGCTGAAGTACTGGAAAGTTAGAATTTGAATTCAGCTTTTTTCGGTAATTTCGCCACAAACTGCAACATTGAACACTGCAGGTGCATGAAGATGAATGATATAACACGCCCAGGAATGCAGTAGCCATAACAATAAAAGAAGCAGACCTTTACGAAAATGACTCACGATGTTGAATTGCGTATTAACGAAAAGTCTACTAAAAGAATGAGAGTCCACAAAAAAGGTATGCGAATAATTTGAAATACTCTCTTAAGGAATCGTAAATCGCTTCATTTCCAATCATGGGATCACCGGTATTGGACTCGGCATACAAGAGCAAGCACATCACTGCATGGCAGACGATATCTCGAATGGTGATTATGATAACGTGTGAAAAAAAAAACGGTGCCATGCTGTCTTTCGGTCTTGCGAGAAACTACAGGGGACGCGGACCATTAGAGAAGCGCCGCCTGACGAAAAATCCCCTAGCCTCCTCCAGAGTGGCCCTTGCGGACGGCGTAGACGGGGTTGCTGTCTTTCACTGAAATTACTTTGTCGTCCAGAAGGACGTAGAAGGTGTCGCTTCTTTGCAGGGTGTCGTTGTATATTTGTAGGCCTGGAAGGTCGTTGTTGTTGTATCTTATTCGGGCCACAACCACGGCGTAATCAACTTTGCCCCACTGAAGCTGTGGGTTATTGTGGATGAAGTATTGCTCAAAGTTTTCGAACTTCACGAGCTGGTTCTTCGTCACGTCGGCTGGCAGAGGCTCCCACTGGTACGAATAGACGCCTGTGGAGATCATGTGCTGGAATAATAACGAGAAAGAAAGTGTAACTATGTTAATGTATTGAACACATAAATAGTTTTCCTTCTTCTAAAATATCGAGCACAAAGGCATATATATATAGGGCCCTTCAAGCGAAATTTTTCTTCAGCGTAATTAGCCTTTTCACAAGCGCACAGCAAATTTAGCCAGAGGGCACACCAAACTCGGACTGAAATTCGAAGACGTCTTGTGAAATGAAATTTTTTTCTCGTTCCTTTTTAATGTGTGAAAATAAAAGTGTTAGTTTTGCAGTAGATTTTTTACGGTGTAGTTGGTTGTGAATGACATATAAGCGCTGACCATGAGGTAAAAGTTGCGATAGATACAAATAATAACAATCATAAGTCAAACACGAATCAAATCCAACCGAGTCACGTGAAGGGTGGAAACATCGAAACACACACACACACACACACACACACACACACACAGAATGTTGGTGTACAAATACTCTCTCTTTCTCTGTGACTATATATATATATATATATAAGGGAAAGAAGTGTATACCTAAGGGCTCGTTTTTCCGTGTTTTAACACAATATTAATGAGATATAACAGACAGTAATGCCAAGGAATGTACAGGGGAAGTTATTAAAACCAATGGAATATAAATAAGAAGAAAAGTGGATGAAAAAATTACCAACTGTGAGCAGGAATCGAACCTACGACCTTCGAATTACGCGTTCGATGCTCTAACCACTGAGCTATCACAGCGGCCCTCCCTCCATCCACTTTTTTGGGTTTATCTGTGAATTTAGAAGTAGGAGTGACAGTCAGCGCCATCTATAAGCCAAACAACGAGTGTGAAACACTCTTATGCGCATGTTTGGCGCCACGTAGCACGTGAACTTATTATGAGTGGGCAGCTGATTAATTGTCCCTCTTTTTTGTTTTGTATAAGAGGGACAATTAATCAGCTGCCCACTCATAATAAGTTCACGTGCTACGTGGCGCCAAACATGCGCATAAGAGTGTTTCACACTCGTTGTTTGGCTTATAGATGGCGCTGACTGTCACTCCTACTTCTAAATTCACAGATAAACCCAAAAAAGTGGATGGAGGGAGGGCCGCTGTGATAGCTCAGTGGTTAGAGCATCGAACGCGTAATTCGAAGGTCGTAGGTTCGATTCCTGCTCACAGTTGGTAATTTTTTCATCCACTTTTCTTCTTATTTATATTCCATTGGTTTTAATAACTTCCCCTGTACATTCCTTGGCATTACTGTCTGTTATATCTCATATATATATATATATATATATATATATATATATATATATATATAAAGCCATTACCACCAGCAATAGCATGAACATAAGATGCAGCTGCGCGTGTGCTAATTTTATCTTACGGACACGTTGTGGCTACTTGGCTGATTGGGATAATGGTGAGTAGTACGCGCTACAAAGCTCGACCTGCAGTGTGATTGCACTCTGGCAAAGGTTTGAACGACTACTGTTTCGCACATGCATATTTCTTTCACCGAAGAGTCGTTTAGGTGACCACTGAGAATCGAAGTTTGCTGGCGAATGCAAACGCTGTGTAAAATTAGCCCGACTAGGCAGGGGCATTTCACTCTTGAAAGCGTAGTTCGAGCGTCCCCCAGGTTGGTTCCCATGTACAGCGGTGATCAGATGAAACGCGCTGGAGTGTATACGCTGAACCTTCGTAAAGCTATAGTACAGTACAATTTAGAATTGAATGGCGCCTATGAGCTGAAAACTTCATAGAAGCAAACGTGTTCTACATCCTCTGGGCGATGTACTGTAGGTACAATGACATGCTTCTTCGGTTTCCCTAAAAAATACAGGTACAGTCGGGGATGATGCAGATTCAGACCTTATTGCGTGGGGGGACTGCAGAAGTTTTAATTATTGACAGCGCATCTCTAATCTTCAAATCATTAGGGCTATGCGCTGATGCTTGTATACGAAGATATATTAAAATAACCTGTTTTTTATCCAGCCAACAGTCAGTTCAAAATAATGCCTTCTTTGAATTGGGCAATTATGAGGACGAAGAAACACTTAATTCGGCTTTGCTCAAGTTTTCGCGTTTTATTTTACCTTTGTTTATCACTACGTACCAAGCACATATAAAGTTCGGTTGCCCATGCAATAGTGCGCATTTTCACAGCACTTTTTTTACTATATTTAAGCCGAGATGCCTTAGATGCTCCATGAAGCACGGGAATAGACCATTGGCGCCAGCGGCTTCATTACAAGCGATGCTCAAAATCATCGCGTAATGGTGCCACTACGTAACATCATCGGGGCGTCACAGATAATAAAGATTTTGTGACGTCACGGTAAAGTTCCATATTGTTACGTAACACGATGAGGCCACCACATTACATCGTCCTTTTGCATTGCCTCTGTGATCACTGGGTCAATAGCGGAGGCAGTGCAAAAACGTTTATGGTGCAAAAAGCAATCGAAAGGGGGTGGTTGTGGAACAGTATATCTACTGAAGAAAAAAACAACTATGATCTCGTCTTCGAGTGCACGGTCTTAGGCAAATGCATTAAAACCATGCCAGTTTATTAAGCGAGCATTTAAGACTTCCGCAATCAAATGTGAAGCATTTCTTAGCGAACTTCAGTGACATTGAGTGCATCTATCTATCTATCTATCTATCTATCTATCTATCTATCTATCTATCTATCTATCTATCTATCTATCTATCTATCTATCTATCTATCTATCTATCTATCTATCTATCTATCTATCTATCTATCTATCTATCTATCTATCTATCTATCTATCTATCTATCTATCTATCTATCTATCTATCTATCTATCTATCTAGCCGCCTACGACTTTTAGCTCTCCTGGCCGTTTGGATAATGGTATCAATACATAGCTTGCTATGGCATAACATGACTGCATGAAGAACATATTTGACTAGTCATAACATGAAAATTATGATATGTATGTCTGTATGTCATGATTTACATTTCATCGTCCTGCAGCTCTTGCGGTGGTTTCGTTCACATGGCATGTTGCAAAACTGGTATGGTAGGAGATAATTGCATGGCGAACACAAGGGACAGACACTAACATGAAAATAATGCCATGTGTGGCATATAACAACATGACTACATGTTACGCTCATGATGCGCTGGCCGCAGTTTCGCTAGCTTCACTTAAACCAAATTTGGTATTACGGTACGTGAATGGATGACGAAGGTATGTTACTGGTGCGAACATAGTAATCATGAGATGCGTGTCATGTAACAATATGGCTACATGCCACACTCATGAAGCGCTCGCGGCCGTTTCGCTCGCTTCACATATGCCAAATTTTGTAATACGTGACGTCAATGAATGACGAAGGTATGTGACTGTCGCAAACATGATAATCTTGAGATGCGTGTCATGTGAGAACATGACTACATGCCACACTCAAGGAGCCAATACATTTCGACGTGACGCGGTGCGCGTGCTCGCCGGCGTTCATTTTGTTGCGTTACGGCGGCGTTGCCACGCCAGGTACCGGTCCTGCCATATACTCGCAGGTGCGCACCGCCTTGCGTTGCTTTGAGGCATGCGCGTTTCAGTGCAACCGGCATCCCTCCGTCACAAAAAGTGAGAGACGCAGTGTCGTCTAGGTAACGCATCGGCACAAAATCATGTCGTATTTCGCGCCGGTTGCCGTCGGGCCGCGCCGACGGACACTGGTCGCGGCGGTCGCGCCTGGCGTCAGACTAAAGTGCTCGCGTTTTGCTAACGTAGCGTCGCCGTGCCCTGCGTGCACGCGCGTCAACGCTTCCTTGGAGTGTATTGGGCCATTCATTATGCGTTCGCGGCCGTTTCGCTAGTTCCACATATACCAAACATGGTGTTACGTGACGTAAATTGATGCCGAATTATATGACTGGTGCAAACACAACCTTGACACGCAAGTCATGTAAGAACATGGTGTCTTAATACGCTCATAGCGTGTTCGCGGGCGTTTCGCTAACTGCACTTGTTCAAAATTAGGTATCACGTGACGTGAGTAGATGACGAAGGTAAACAACACATCTAAATATAATATTGATGACACGAAAGACATGTACGGCATCATTTACCTACACCTCGTAACATTTTGCTAATTTTAAAGTGACGTATCAACCTTTCTTATTCCTGCTTCGTTATCGTCGATTTTCACTGTATGTGGGATCTGCTAATTTTATTGTTAGTACTTTCTCGTCTTCGTGAGCTCCTTCGTAAAAAACTGTTTATTGCGCAACGAAATCTAATCTTTTCACCCTGTGATACCAGTACTCGAAAATGAAGTTTTTACTTTCTTCAGATGTTTGTTAATACACAAGCGTAGCACACAACTCCTGTGTTTAATTCACGTTTTTTTAAGCGGGTGAACTCCAGTTTTTTTTTGCACGTGATAAGTACGCCGGAACGCCGTCGAAAATTCTAGGTGGAACACGCAGCAAAAATTCCCGGTATGTCACACGGGGACATCACAACAGCGCCCCCGATCAGTCACACGTACACGCCAACAATACGAATCTCATCAAAGTGCTTTTTCCAGGCATGCACATGCAGCAAACAAGATGTCAAGCCACCAGTTTCTACACGTCGTATAGCACGCTTCTGCTTTTCCCGCCTTTCGCTGACTCTAAGCTACAGCATCGATACTTTCATTTCGTCGTATCAGTTGTATGCCGACCGCCACCCAGGTATACGGCACGTACCCGGTATCTTTTCAGCCATAACACACAAGGCACAATACAGGGCATGAGGTTATTATTTCTGCGTCCTCCTCCGCCCCGTATTCAACATTGACGTCAGCAGCCGCCTCTGCTGCTGCCTGCTCGATGGCAACAGACTACACGCAGCGCCTCCTCACAGGCGCAACTCGCAGCACACAAAGCTCTCCCGTAATGTTATGGCTTCATAACCAGAAGAAAAAATTGAAGGACTGTGGTTCATACTTTCATGTATTCATCCGTCTCTGCGTCCATCCGTCCGTCCATTCATTCATCCATCCGTCCGGTCATCTATCCATCTGCCACCAGTTTATCTTTCCTTCTTTCTTTCTTCCTTTCTTTCGTTCTTTCTTTCGTCCATCCGTCCGTCTGTCCGGCCACCCACCCGCCCGCCCGCCTATCCGCCCGTCCGTTCGTTCATCCGTTCGCCCGTCCGTCCGTTCGCCCGCCCGTCCGTCCGTCCGTCCATCCGTCCGTCCGTCCATCCATCCTATATATCTATCTATCTATCTAAGTGATAGGCAGTGAAACTGCGAATGCTATGGTGCGATAAAGTTAAGAAGGCCGTGTCACAAAAAATGCGGCGCTGCTGTCGGTCGCCTTGTCATTAAGAAAAAATATAGATGGCAAAAATGAAATCTTAGCTCGAGCTAGAGTCAAACCCAAGCGTTCTGCGTGCGAATGAAATGTATCCTACCAAAGCCTTTTCATGCTCGACGTCGGTACGTGTGATGTGATTACGGGGGAATTTGCCCTTTCTATTCTTCTTTTTAATATTCACTGTTGGCCTTGGGGTCATGCGCATTTTGCGTAGCTAAAGCCAATGCCTTGCGCTAAATTTTCTCGCATTTGCTATTAGGTTCATTTACGTGTACGGTTTTCTTACCTGAACTTTCTGTAATGTGTACTACGTATCAATTAGCTTGGTAACTTAAACTATAGAAGAACAGACGATGTGACAAGTGGAGATAAAGAAAAGCTAATGATATTTTTCTAATAAGGTACAATAACTGCAAAAACCTATGCGTGGCCTGATTGGGGAATATTTACAGAAGAATTGGGTGATCTGCAACGTTAGTTGTTAACTTTAAATTATTCGGTGCACGTCAAGTCTCCAAAGAAAACTTACATTATCGATCTCGACCACACACACAAAAAAAGCTTTTTCTTATAGTTCCGCGTCATGTTCGTGGTGCCAAGTTATATGCCAATGCCGCTATACCGACGCTATAGCAGCGTCTTCACTGCAATGATAGCGAAAAAAAAAATGGGAGCATATCCACGGAGTGAATGATGGAGAGTGGGGCGAAGCATTCGTCCGTCAATTCGTTCTTGCTTCTGTCTATCCATGCGTCCGTCTGTGTGACCGTCCATGCGTCCGTCCGCCCGTCCGTGCGCGCGTCTGATATGTGGAGTTTAACGTCCCAAAACCACTATATGATTATGAGAGACGCCGTAGTGGAGGACTCCGGAAATTTAGACCACCTGGGGTTCTTTAACGTGCACGCAAATCTGAGCACACGGGCCTACAACATTTCCGCCTCCATCGGAAATGCAGCCGCCGCAGCCGGGATTCGAACCCGCGCCCTGCGGGTCAGCAGCCGAGTACCTTAGCCACTAGACCACCGCGGCGGGGCGCCCCGTCCGTGCGCGCGTCTGTTCGTGCGTTCGCCCATGCATCCGCCCCAGCGTCCACTCATCCGTCCATCCATGCATCTGTCTGTGTGTCCGTTCGTCCAATTATTCAACACTCCAAGTATCACCATCTCGCATCTTATCATCATATATTCCCCATATAGAAGCACCGCCATCCAGCGGACATTCCAAGGACTAAACGAGAGGTAGCACACGCACACTTTCTTACGGCTTGCGCTTCGGGTCTACTTCCCACCTTTAACCATCTCGAGTTCATGGTATATACTAGTTCATTGTATTCATGGCACTGCAGCTCAACGCTCGCTAAACCTTTCTAAAACGAAGAAGGTTACACCCAGCGAGTGTAACGTAGCAACCCTTTCTTGTCAGAGTGTGCTCAATGTACATGCCGATGGCTGCTAATGGAGAATGAGAGGACAGAGCATTCGGCTTTTAGTTAACGCGCACACCTCGAACTTTTTATTGTTCAACAAAGCACATAAAATCTCCCACTGGCACCACCTTGCAGGTAAAAAAGTAACACTGGTTACACACTACGACTACGACTACGAGGGACGAACGGGTGCCGCTTCAAGTAGCTTCGCCCCTGAAAAACTATGCTTGTGCTGCTTTAAATGCGTTCGCCACAAAGAAACCCAAGTGGAAAAACTGACAGCTCCTTCATATGTGATGATTGTATGCATTGCCCGGAATCAGGCGCAGATTTTCGGGGACGACGAGGAGCAGTGGGGCGCCAATGCAGGAGTAATTTTTGCGATATTGAATATCCGCTACACGCTTGGAAGGAATTTGGCTCTAATTGCTCATGCAGTGGGTGACGACGATGAAGAATTATGGCTGAAGTGGGTATGCGCCACAGTTAATAGGGGAACAAGAACAAGCTTTTGCAATGAGTCGGCGCATAGGACGGCCCACTCATTGCGCTATTCGCATTTGCGACGACTGGTTATTTTTTCGCTGTTTTGAAAGCCTTTATAAGCCGTATTAACGCGATTTTTTTTCCCAAAATCAAGCCTGCCTAAGGCAAGTTTGCCAAAAAGTCACGAGCACTGGTGTAGCTCAGTGGTAGAATGCTGGGATGGCACCCAGCGGACCCGGGTTCAAACCCCACTGTGTCATTGGTGCTAGGGTCATTGTTGCTAGGTCATTCGTGCTAGTGACATTCGCGCTATTGCGATGTTGTAGCGGGCACCGACGGTGGACAACTGCGCGTGACGCGACTTGTGATCTCATAACAGATTTCGCTGTAAAAGTGCATCTAATGTAGGATATTGGGGTGTCAATACGCATTTTGTGTAGCTGTTTGGCGCCAGTAAAGTTAGACGAGAACATATCTTGTATGTTGAGGTCAACGTGGTCATGTATGCCATGGCTGCATACAGAGTCTTCAAAAGAACACAGTCTTGAACGTTAATTTCACAATCCCGAAAACACTACTGTTACCACGGAGCAACGCTTTTAAGCGAGAAAACACGTAAAAAACTTGCGGGTGGCAACGCCACCATGAGATTTCCGCACCAAACACCATGACATCAAATTCCGTAGGCTTAACCGGAGCCTGAAGTAGCTAGCTTCAAATCAATGAAATTGAAACCCATTATCATCTGTGGATGATTCCACTTTGCTTGTATACGACGTTTCGGGAAATTTCATTGAGTTAATGTTATGAAATTATGAAGAATACAAGCTAAAACTTTTGAAGTCACGCGAAGAGTTCCGAATTAGCATTTAAAAATGAAACTTGAACATCGATTTTCTCTTTAAATATTGAACTTATGATTGTGAAAGATATGACATCAGAGTTCTCGGAGTGTCATTTGCCCATGTAAACCAAGATATTGTGTTTCTTTAGTGTCCCTTGAACGGCATTAATAGAGCAGCAGTGTTGCCTGTCGTGTAAGGAGCTCAATCACCACTGACGTACACGGAATACGGATGCCGTGACGATGGTGCGCGTCGGGTAGACCAGGCTGGGGCCCAGGAAGAAGGCACGGCAGAGCCCACTTTCCAGGGAGCTGTAGCCTGGCATGTGGGTCACCTCGCGGTACCGCTTGTTCGCCAGCAGGGTCTCGTTGTTCACGAACTCCAACGGCACCATGCACAGGTACGTCTCTTCGCCATTGGCCATGGTACCGACCTGGAAGAAGCGTGATATCTTGTATATCGAAAGAACGAAGAACCACAGCTCTGTATATAGTGACTACAGTTAGCGCTAGATGAAGTAGACTGCTAATCGTATTATTGCTACTACCACTTCTATACTTGAAATACCTTGAAAGAATTCGGGTCGATGTAGTACATCCCAAAGGTGTAGCTGTGGACCTTCTCGTCGTCGAAGTTTTTGATCCAGCTGGGTGGGACTCTCTGACGCGGCTGCGCATGCGCTCCTGCGACACGAAAGAAACGGGTGAGGATGACAATCTTTATCGAAAGGCTAGTCAGCCTATTTCAAGGAGCAATAGTCTGCTCAGCAGAATCATGGCCTAATAAGTGATCCTTCGGAGCATTGTTTTAACACGAAAATGTTAAACAATGCACCACGACGGCGTCCACCTGGACTCCGCTGACCCAATGCTGTGATGGAAATGTTATTAAAAATATTTACGACAACAATGCAAAGAAAAAAAAACACAAGGCGAGAAATTTCCATGCGAAATCGAACCATCAATCTTTTGATTCCGAGCGCCTGGGGCTAACCACTACGCTACAAAGCGTACGTTGCCTGTAGTGCTAACGGGAAGCCCTTTGTATATATCGCACACCTTTTGGCAGTCCACAGTGCTTCGAAACTTTGGCGCGTTTTCATTATCAGTGGCGAGATGACGCGTCGGGTTCACGTTTGGCACGCTCTAAAGGGTCATCACCTCAAGTAAGTGCCGCCTCCACGAAGGTTGATCTCTACGGCGCATGCGCTTATCAAACTCATCATTCAGAAGAGGACGAAGGTCACTTTGAACGCTGCTGCGGCTGCGCTTACAAAAGAAGCACGTGACTGACACATGACGCAAGAGAAATTTTGAGAGTTAGTCGTGCTTGTCCCGTGTATATCTGTGCGCTCGTTTCGTGCTTTCTTCTATTTGTGCAGAGCACTGTCGGTGTCGAGCTGTAGCATTCGTTAGTGCTCGTTCGTCCTCTGTATACAAATTTTGTGCGTGCTTTCTGCTTGAGGTGTGAGCTTCAAGTTTTGAGTTGTTTGCTGTTCTTAACGTGACTTGGCAATTTCTCGCTGTTGCTGAAACAATGCCCAATAAGCGATCAACTACCTCTGTAAAGACGCGTTTAACTTTTATGCTACACCGATTTTCATATAGGGAGATGAACCATGTCTTTTTGGCGCTTTTCCACTGTTTGTTCTCGCGAGTCCATCTTATAGCTTTGAAGCTGATGCCCGTCGCCACAAACAATTAGTGAATTAGTCTGCGAAGGTTGCAAACGCGAGCAGAATCAAACGTGCGTGAGTGTACGTGCAGCTGATGTATAGATGTGGAGTTGTAATGTACGCCTAATATAGAGCCTGCAATGCTTCGCAGCTCAGCCGTTGCTGGGAGAAAGGAGTGGTAACGGGTGCCAGTCTAGCGGAACAAGCCCGAACAAGAGGCTTCGGAGCTAGAGATTTGTTATGCTTCTTCACCGCAACACTGTAGTACACTGCATTGGGTAGTGCTAAGCAGCACTGAAAAGCTTTCAAAGATGGCAACACTGTTTATCGAGGTGATGGTTTTTAAAACAGGTAATTCGAATAATATTTCACAACGCATTGAGGAGAACCTAACACTTTTGTTCCAGATGGATGGATGTATGAAAAACGTTTATTGGGGTCCTGAAGGATTCCACCCCCGTTTTATAGGGGTAGGATCGCGGGCCGCTCCCACATTGGGATGGGGAGGCCCAGCCTCACCGCCACATCGTGGGCCTTCTGGACTGTCTTAAGTTGTTCTATGAGAACCGAACTCGTGAGCATTTAATGAAAGGAGTTCTCAGAAAATTCTTCATTTTTTCTTCGTAGAAGAACCCGGAAATAGCCTTCATTCTCCCCAGCAAACTATGCAGCTGGCGGAAGCAAGCAGGCCTGTCCGTCAATGATGAATATGAACGATGCACTAAAGTGTTACGTGGGGCATCAAGTGCCGCATAGGTATCACAACATCGTGTAGGCTGTCGGCAGCACGTACGCGGTAACAAAAATCAGCAGACAATATCATGAAATAAGAACGAAGGGTCAATACAAGTCACTGATAAGTGGCTATAGTCGGTAAAGACAAAAATAAATATATTTTATGCTGCGAAGCTACGGTGCACCTGCCACTTGTCTGCACGAAGAAATCGTATGGATGGTGTTCGCTGTTGACTTATAAGTACTTTTTCGCTACTAATGTAAGAGCTACGCAAATTATTCAATAAAAATTTAACGTCCCTTCTAAAAATATTGCTTCAACTGGGTTGTCAGAATGCGCGCTGAATTTCGTCAGAAAGTTTATGACATCAACGCGGGTCTGCGTGGGAAAACCACCCACCTTAAGGACGCGGAATGGGCTTGACAGAGAGCAAATGCGATTGGGTGGAACGTCTACACAAATTCTTTTTGGTGGGATGAAGGGGGGGGGCAGAACTTACATTTATTTGTGATGATTTGGGGACACGTGAGCAAGGCGATTATATGGCAAAAAGGACGTAAATAAAGAGGGGATACGGCATCAATACCCTCTTGGTGCGCTATTGCGCCTAGGAACAACATACGAAACCATGTCACGATTAGCTCAACATCTAGCACAAAGCAGGGAGACTACGCGCTGTCTCACATCCGACCTCTCTTTTTGTTAACCCTCGATGGGCTTTTGATATCACACCCCACCCCATTTTTTCGTCTCATAGCCTTGAAGCCACCAAAACATCCATAACGTTCTCAAATGCTGAAACCATGTGATGCTTCTTCTTCAGTCGCTTCTTGTTGGTCTGAAGCTGGGCCTGTTTGTGTACCTTCACCTTGTACTGACGTTCCTGCTGGCGTTCCGTCAGACGTTGCTTCTCATGCCCAGTGCGTGGATTTCACTTCTTGCGCCTGTTCTATCGCCTCTTCTCGCACCGTTTCAGCTGTGTCTTCAGCGAAACTGGTCACCTCTAACTTTGATTTTTAGGGGCGAAGCTCCTTAGGGCGTGGGCTGTGCGTCCCCTGTAGCCTGTATGTAGCCACCTCTAGTTTAGTTCTTGCAGTGTTCACTAGATGGCGGTACCGTCCCCTGTATCTAGCCACCTCTAGTTTAGTTCTTGCAGTGTTCACTAGATGGCGGTACCGTCTCCTGTATGTAGCCACCTCTCGTTTAGTCCTTGTAGTGTTTACTAGATGGTGGTACTTGTAGCTGATGATGAAAAGATGCAAGATGTTATAAACTAGAAAGCGGTACTTGTAGTTGATGAAAGACGCGAGATCTTATAAAATAGGAATGATGTCACATATGGCGCGTGTCTTTGGTTGAAGGCAATCGTTCGATTTAGTGCGGCGACGTACGCTAGGGGGAGCGAGCGATGTAATAAAATCGAGTGGGCAAAATGTACAGAGGATTCATGGTTTACCAGGTTTACCTCCGGAGCTTCGCCCACTCATCATAATTCACTTCGTGGATATGGCGGATTTTTTTTGTCTTGTCCAGAGCCCAGTGACATTTCCACTACTCCTGAGCCTGTTTCGCACGGCACATTTCACATTTCTTAAGGCGATTTACCTTTTCTGCTTTCGCTCCAAGTGCACGGACAACCTCCTACTCTTCCTTTTCAAGCTTGGGCCATATCTGTACCTGCTGACGAGTCAGTCAGTGAAGCTTGCTGTAGTCGACTTGGTCGTCGCGGTAGAAGCAAGCAACAGCCTAGTGTGCCTTCCGCACTTTCGTGTTTTTCGCAATGACAAGGCTGTCTTGGCTTGTGTCGCTTGTTCTTGCGTGACTAAGCAACTGGCTTCACAGCTTGTTTCTTGGCAAGGGGAGCACCACCTGCTGGTCGGTTATCTCGGAGAGCTTCTATCATACAGCTGAGATGCTGTCGGGGCTCATCTACAGAATTCACACGTTCTAGTACAGCCGAGTAAATGTTTGCATTGGATTTTTTAAAGACGAGAGTCTTCCTTGGAGACCTTCGACGCAAAAACTGTGGTCTTTCTGTCTGTCTGACTGTCTGTCTGTCTGCCTGCTTGTCTGTCTGTCTGTCTGTCTGTCTGTCTGTCTGTCTGTCTGTCTGTACTTTTGTCAGTTTGTCAACCGTTACTGCAAACCGGGTACTCTAAATAGCACTAGCCGATACCTTGAACCACCAACCGCAGCGCCTCCCAATGTTGCTCAAGAATCAGCGTTCATACGTGTGCGATTGTCAATTGAAAAGCAATTATTGCGCCTATATGAGGTACCGTAACAACACTTATATATTCTGCATGTTTCTCTTTTACTAGAAAAGACATACAAAAATAATTCTAAAGGCCGTAGCGCTTATCACGCTGCGCTGAAAATGCCAAGCTTGCACGTAAACGCGAGTATTTTCAACGCTTTGCTAAGAAGACACGGTGGTGGCCCCTACCCGTCGCCTTGCATTCTACACCTTATCACCTCAGAGACGGGCGCGCATGCCCGTCTTAGGGCCACGTGCTTTGTTCCCCCCCCCCAAAAAAAAAACTGCCAGATGGCGCTCAGGTCTCATGTGTGACGAGACTGGATGCGCTCATTCGCATCCACTGCACGCTCGAGGCACTTTCACGCAGCACCTTCAGAACACCATTCGCCAATTTTGTTGCGCAGAACATCAAACAAATGTTTTATTCACTCTCTGCACACGCAAGACTATCGTCTTTCGACGACATTTGCAGATTACATGCAGATACGGGGCCAATTTTTCGCTTCTTGATTTTCAATGCATTTGTTTGGAGCGGCAACTCTCTGGCAATGGCCTGAATCCAGCCATCGCTTCTTGAATCTTGAGTTTTTAACATGAAGCTATAAATTGGCTCTGAAAGAAATCGTCGCTGGGGTTGTGCGGCAATGGCGAAAAAGGCTAAGTGTCTGTAGAAGATGTTCCTTGTGCAAAAACGGTTTAAAGCTACTGGGCAGCACAGCAGCATGAGACATTCATGGCAGCAACTTCTCCGGGCATCGTATGATAACACCAGTGCTGGGATGGCGAATTTACATTGCAAGAGGTGATCGAACAATAAGTTCAGCGTGAGCCACTTCAAACCAGTTTTCTCCCAGGATCAAAAGCAAAGGGTTTCTAGCCAGAACTGGAACCTCGTGAACTGCAGAAATAGGCCCCACCGGGATGCAAGTACATAATGCACCAACTGGCATGATGGCACCACCACTTACAACAGATATGGGTGGCTTGGACCATGGTAACAGGTTCGTGAACCCAACAATGGTCAGCGAGAGCATTGCGTATTCAGAAACACTATCTGTCATTGCATCAGCAGGGCTTCGAAGTGAAAAATTGGCTATAATTAAAAGCGCACCGCATAAATGGTTCCTCAAGCGCTTCTGAGGCTTGAAGGCAGGCCGTAGAAGGAAGGCTCGTTTGCTGGCCCTTAGCCTCTTATTTGAATTGGGGGCACTTGGATGTAAAATGGCCTGTTTGGCAGAAACGGTTAGCATGTGGCCTTGCTTTGGTTGTTCCTGGGGCGATAAGCAGGTGCATCATTTTTGGAGCTGATTGCAAAGTAACGGTCTTGTTCTTCCATTGGTAACAAGGAAATGCTATACGAGACTGGTGAATGGGCCGGATAAATTGGTGACTAAGATCTGTTGTTCATATAACTAATCTGTTGCACAGGCATAGGAGGTGCTCGTGTAAGTTGATATTCTTGCTGCAATTGGCGGCTTACTTGCGAGAACAGTGGCATGCTCCAAAGTTCATTCGAGTTGGGTTACGATAGCAAGAAACACACTCACACTCGGAGGGCCGCTATGAAGGGATAGTTTTTGCGAAGTTTGCGTCGCGCACGCCCTTTAAGGCGTATTCCATGCGCTGAGGATATGGCAGTTGGACAGGACCTATTGAAATTACGCGTAATTTTGCCAAAGAGTAGTCAACGAGGCTCTCACGGAGTAACTACGAGCCTTGTTACTATGTGCTACCACTGCAAAAGCGTCAGCTTGTCACCTAACTGGCTCTCGAACGCAGTCTAGAAGTCTTCCAATCTGCAGCACGGCCATGGAGCTTGCGAAGTGCTATGACGAGGGGAGTAGATGATATACATGACACCAATCCCTGGGTTCGCTCGGGTTCTTGAAGCCAATGGTGAGCTGAAATGCTACTGTCACCTCTAAATGTTGGCAGCGAAGTCGAAACGTCGGACAACGTAGTGACTTGAACTGCAACGGTCAGCCGTTGTGACGATGTCATGAACTGGTATAGTAGATTGCTCAGCACTTGCGTACTTGAAATCGACTGCTCTGGTGTTTTGTCGGGATGACCAGACGGCTGATGGTTGTGGGCGATATCATGAAGCAAGCGTTCAGTCATGTGTTCCTTCCAGCCAGTCGTCTCCAAGTTACGGCGTGAAAGCTTTCGGCGTATAAAGTTCGTTGTGAACCCGTAGAGGTCTCCCACAGTGGTCTCATTCCAGTTTATAAGCGGCAGTGCGCTTGGTGGATGGTTGTGCAAGCTCGAAAAAGGCTTAGGGCAGGCAAACCAAGAGAGGCGGGCATCTAGTACAAAACACCAACTGACGCAATATGGACGAGTGGCTCCATTTTTTTCGGCATAGTTCGTGAATGACTACGCCAAATATGAGCACTCGGCGACGTAGCCAAGGCGATTAAACGACAAAAAGGACTTTAATAAACAGAAGTTACGGCATCAATACAGTAGTGGTGCACGCGTGAGCCGAGGAACAGCATTCAAAACAGCTTCATGATTCGCTCAACACAGAGCTCAGGCTACCAGATTACATGCAGTCTCACATATTTTTAGGTTTTAACAAACTATGGCTCACAATCTTTCTTCGACCAATAATTGTTTCGCGTAAGCGAATGGGCAAAAATTGTCATCCTCAACAAAACACGAAGCGCTGAAGTTTGGCAAATTGGCGACGAGTGTTGAAATAGGTACACTGTTAAACATTGCACTGCTCTCTAGAACCTTATGAATAGGACCCAACATAGGGAAGATAATTTTTGTCTACTACTATGGTCACTACTATGGTCATGATCACTACTATGATCACAACTATGGTTACTACTATGGTCATTTGAGGAACACGAAACGAGTCTAACTACTCGATAAAATGACGATATGATGAATGACGAGCCGCCAGGAGACTGCACATGTGCGCCGTAATCCTTAGCAATGGTGCCGCGGAATGGGGGAGGTAAAGGCTGGTCACTGCTCTCCTCGCTTACGAAGTGATACTAAGTGGCATCAATTTCGCCCCGACTCCTCCATAAATTGATTGGACGGGTGCTTTGCACTTGCCTCCCCGCCTTCCTTGCGCAGGCCTATGGCCGTCTGGATTAATGAAAACTTGCGCGCGCTGCTTTTACCCTCATCAACTATAACTCATGCGTTAGCGAAGTCTGCTATACGCTGCTTGCAGTATAAAATATATAAATTGCTGCTCACTTACACGTCACATGGCCAAGACAGACCTGTGGCACAAACTACTCTAGGGTAACAGAGCTGTTCAAAAATGAAAATATGATCTTATTTGTGATAAAAGAGCAGCATTAAAAACAGAGACTAGGACTAAGGAAGACACGACAAAGGCGCTGTTTCTTCCTTTGTCCTCATCCGCTTTTCAAAGCTGTTCCTCCAATACAAGCACGAACCCATAGCTGGCCCAACCTTCACTACTAGTCTTTTTGCCACGACTCGCCTTCTATGAAGAGAGATGAGAGGCAGGCCAACACAGCAGTCAGCAGCACGATGAGAAGCATCTTGGCGAGAGAACAACCAGTACTTGGCTGTTGAAGATGATGATGATGGTGACAGTTCAAGCATGGCTCATACCCATTATGCAGGGTCAGCCAATAATGAGCTGATTAATGTTATATGAGAGAGAAACTTTTTATTAGAAAAACAGAGATTTTCGCCGGCATCTATACATCGCTGGCATGCAACTGTGTATAGGGATGGGAAAGGAGACAGAAAAATTTCACCAGAGAGAGAAGAAAGATATGAAAAAAATTGTGGTCTCGTGAACTTGATAAAACTATTTACATTGCAGTATCAGGTAAATCAAGGCTGTGCTCTGTGAGACATCGAATAATTAGAGCTTTCCGGCAAGGCCTATACTGAATAGGTAATGGATCAATGACAGTATGACCCGACGATGTTTAGAAGGTCCACGCACAAGGCCTAATATGTTGCGCCACGTGAATCGTTTGTAGCACATTATGTGCATTTCTTTTTCAAACAGCTGCCTCTCACGCGGTACGCGGGGCATTCTAGTAGTATGTGCTGCACTGTCTCTATGCTCCCATGGTTATCACAACATGGACTTGTGGTGCACCCTATCTTGTACATGTAAGTGTTCGTGTATGCTACGATTAGTCTAAGACGATTATATATTGTCTCTAGGTGGCGAGGGAATGAGTTGGAGAGTTTCTCGCTCAGTTCTGGGCATCAGTAGAGAAAGCTGTTGCTGTGAAGTGGCGAATTCCAAAGGTGGTCTTTTTCTTTGTAGGCATATCTTTTCGCGATGTTCCAAGCATCGACTTTCGTGAAAAATATTTTGAAAACATGGTCGTATGCTGCTTTCTTACCATTTGATGGTCCTTCGCGGAATGTGTAGTGCGTCACCACACCACCACGTGAGAAATAAAGAGGAATATATTGCCATTTACCATGGCTCCTAAATTAAAAATATATTTTACATATAATTATGTGACCCACTAAAAATTGTGAATAATTGTTCCTAAATATACGTAGATCCTGCACGTTTTAAATGAGCTAAAAAATTGGTGGTTCCCACGTACAGTGGAAATCGATGATATGCGAAGTATGCATGAGGAAGGTTGATATGGCAACCTAAAATAAGCACAACGCTACGAGGCAGATGTAAACCATGTCGTACAAGACTTCCTTGTCATGATCGTCATGTTTGGGCGTGTCATTTATCATCATCGTCATTTACCGTCACGTGCTACCAAATTTGGTGTATGTGGGGCTAGTGAAACGGCCGCGAGCATGCTATGAGCGTAGCATGTGTCACGTTTTATATGCAACGCATATCATGGTTATCATGTTTGCACGAGTCGCTGTCGTTCACGTCATTCACGTCATTCGCTGTCCATTCACGTCAGGTAATACCACAGTCGGTGTATGTGGAACTAGCGAAACAGCCACGAATACACAATGAGCGTAGCATGTAGTCATGTTTTACATGAAACGCTTATCATGATTATCACGTTTGGACATGTAATTTACTTTCGCCGCCCATTCACGTCACATAAATCAGAATTTCGTATATGTGAAGCAAGCGAAACGGCCGCGAGCGCATCATTAGCGCGGTATGTTGTCATGTTTCTACATGGCATGCATGCCATAATATCATGTTTGAATCAGTCATATATTTTCGCTATCCACCGACATCACGTAAAAACAAAATTGGTATATATGAAGATGGGAAAGCAGCCACGAGCACGCTATGAGCCTAGCACATAGTCCTATTTTTCATGACAAGCACTTCATGATTATAATGTTCGCAGGTGTCATTTACCGTCGTCCTCCGTTCGCGTCCGTAACACCAAGTTTGGTATGCGTAGAACTAGCGAAGCGGCCGCGAGCGCCCCATGAGCGTAGCATGTAGTCTTTTCTAAATGACACGCATATCATGTTTGGACGTGTCATTTACCTTCGTCGTCTATTCAAGTCACGTGACACCGAACCTAGTATATATAATGTTGGCGAAACGGCCGCGAGTGCATCAAGAGTGTGGCATGTAGTCATGCTGTTACATGACACGCATGTCACGATTATCATGTTTTCATTAGTCACATACCTTTGTAAACCATCTATGTCCCGTAATACCGAACTTGATGGATGTGAAGCAAGCGAACCGGCCGCGAGTGCCTCTTGTGTGTGGCTTATAGTCGTGTTGTTACATGACACGCATGTCAAGATCATCAAGTTCTCACCCGTGACATACCTTCGTCATCCATTCTTGTCCCGTAATACCAAACTCGATAGATATGAAGCTAGCGAAACGGTCGCAAGTGTATCATAAGCGTGACATGTAGTCTTGTTTTACACGACTTGCATCTCATGATTATCAGCTTTTCAGCAGAAGCGTACCTTCGTCCTCCTTTCATATCTCGTAATACCATATTTGGTAGATTTTAAGCTAGCGGAACGGTCACGAGCGCTCTATGAGTGCGGCATGTCGTCATGTTGTTACATGACACGCATGTTATGTTAAATGTTTTCACCAATCACACCCTTTCCTCATGCATTCATGTCCCGTGATAGCAAACTTGGTAGATGTGAAGCTAGAGAAACGGCCACGAGTGCATCATGAGCGTGGCATGTAATCATGCTGTTACATGACAAGCATGTCATGGGATTTCAAACTTTTGCAGGTCTTCTCAAAATTCTTTGGGAGACAGACCCTGGGGGGCGCGGGCTCTCGTGTTGTAAGGAGAGACGCCTTAGACATGATGCAGAGCAGCAGCACACCCACTCGCTCCTGCATGTTGAAGAGACAGCGTTGAAGCCCTACTTCTGGATATCTTCAATCACCTTTGTCGATGACTGGAACCACCCCAGCACCCAATACAACCATCCCCCGACCGAAGTACATGGAAGATGTTTGGTAAACTAGCTTTTTACGACCCAACTGATAGAAGCGCTAACCGAAACGACGAGGACGAACTCACACTGCTCACGCTGCCCGACGCTGGCTTGGTGGCTGCCACAACAGCTGCTCCTCGCCGCGACTGCAGTGCCACCCAACTCCATCTGGCTCGCCCGCGTTGACCCCTACCTTCAGAAATCGCAGCCGTGTAAACCTTGGAAGTAGTCGTAGTCGAAGGAACTGAAATCACCCCTGAAGACGACACCCTCGAAGCTGGATGGGTCTCTAGCCACCGAAATAAGCAACGCAAGCATGCATTGAACGCTCCGGCATCGCCATACCCCAATGCCGTCCGATACCAAGCGTGTGCGATACCCCACTGCGAAACGGATCTGCCCAGTGTCTCCCTCGCAAACCCAGGCAAACGCGTCTGCCAGATCACGTCGAAGTTGTGATTCGCCCGAGGGGCGGCCTCAACCTTTCCAAAGTAGGGGAAGCACTACTGCGCAATTCTATTCTACGCGAAGTGGATCTGCATGCAATACTCTAATAGGACTTTTACCGCACATGCGTTGAAGCTTATCTCATCGTAGTAAGCACACCTGATCTATCCCACGCAGAAATATGCAGTCGGATCTCCAAACTACAGGCGGAAACTTAAACCTATGACGTTCGAGCCTACGTTACTTCCCCTGAGAACACAGCAAAGGGAGTGATGCACAATATTCCCCCCTACGACTCTTCTGAAGACATCTCAACAAGTCTCGTTAATGACCGCAGCACCACGATACTTCAAGCTCACCGAATAGGCAAGACAAACACGGTACTGATTGTATTCGATGGTGACCACGTCCCTTTCTATGTCTACTATCGAGGGGCTGAATACAAATGCTACCTACATAAGAAGTGCACCAAAGTCGGCAAAAAGTGCGGGGCAGTCAGCCACCATTCAGATGTCTGCCCCAAACCAAATGCCATAATCTGCACGCTGTGTGGCACAATCAACCCTACTGCTGCTCATCCATGCACCCTTAGGTGTCTTATGTGTGGCCAAGTCCACAGGATAGGTGACAAAACCTGTCCTCAACGCTATCAGACACATCGCCTTTTCGTTTATCGTCGCCGAAAAAAAGCTAAGCTCCAAGAACAACAGTACCTCTCAACCATAATTTCCACGCAAGATGCTCATCCGGAACGCCAGAATCTGAAGCCTAGTGACACCCGCTCTCACAGTCTCAGTCCAACTTCGACGCGTCGTGGCTCACGCAGCCGATCAAAGCAGCGGCGCATGAATCAACCCCAGGAGCTCCTATTGGGATATGAGGCGCCTGAGGTTTCAGATGTTCCCCCCCACCTTTAGCAGCGGCAACCCGGTCTCACCCTCGCCACCCCTAGTGTAAGCTGGGCTAGCATTGCCTCCCAACCTGCTCCTATACAAAATACAGCACCTACAACTACACACACAACCACACCTAAGAAAGAAACCATGTTAAGTACCATCGCACTGGGGGTGCGTTCACTCCGTACGTTAGTACAAGAACTTCGAGTTGAAAACGCTGCTCTTCGGAAAGAACTTGCCCAGAAACCTCCTTCCTCTTCTTTGCTTCACTCTGCTAACCTCCACGCCAATTCCGCCCCCATCCCCCCTAAACGAAAGGCTCCAGAAACAGAAAAACCAGCCACACCATCGTCGCAACCACCTGCCACCTCAGCACCCATTTTGCCTGTAGGGTCTGTGCCGCAGCAGCAACTCCACGAGATGATTCAAACCGTACTTGAATGGCAGTTACCGCTATTGCGTGAACAAACAATCGCGCAAACGCTAGAGCAATCCCTCGATTCAATCCTCACAGCAAAGTTAGAGCACCACCTCACCTTAGTGCTCGACGGAAAGCTGGAAGGCCGAGCGACCATTATCCAGAACAACCTTGAAGCCAGACTTCCGAGTCTTCTCGCCAGCTACAATAGCAGAGTCTCAGAGCTTCAGTGGTGTACTTCTCGCTCTCGCTCACACTCACATCAAAAGCCTTATGGACGCATTAACAAAGATGGTCATGAGTAATCCACACACTCAGTGCAGGATTTGGCAGTGGAACTGCCGTGGCTACCGCCGTAAGAGGAGCATGCTGCCACAATTTCACTCGACACTCAAAGAAACAGATACACCAGATATTATTGCTTTACAGGAATCGAGTGGAGAGGCTAAGCTGGTCGGATACGCCTCCTTTACGGCTGCTCAAGTCCCTGAAAGTCGCGAAGTCCTTACGACCCTCGTAAAATGAAATATCCCTGTTATTCAACACCCCTTACTCTCTGATACAGTGTCATACATTATATTGAAAATTTTCTCTTCATCCCGCCGGAAACCCACCAGTATGTTCTTGGTTCATATTTACAGCAGCCCACGACAACCACATCGCTTACACAAGCTCCTCTCTCATGTGAAGAAGTTGACAAGGATTTCCCCCCTCCTCATGGTAGGGGATTTTAACACTCCCGCACCCGCTTGGGGCTTCATCCACGACACCAGAAAAGAACGAATGCTGTGGCAAGACATCTGCAATCTTGGGTACACCCTTATGACAGACCCGGCATACCCTAAGCGGTTGGGCAACAGCGTTGCCAGAGACATCACTCCTGACCTCGTTTCCACTGCGAACATTACGCATGCAGAGTGGTCCAACCTTCGTGAACATCTAGGCAGCAACCACTATATAACTCAAACGATCGTCAAGGCTGGCCCGCAGCGCAGGAAATCCAAACAGCCTGCCTTGGTTCACTGGGATGTACTCCGCGAATTGCGGGCAACGGCCTCTCCAGAATCTGCCACCTCGATTGACCAATGGACAGCTTCCTCACTACGAGACGTTAAGCGTGCTACCAAAACTCCCCCAGAAGACGCCGTAGGCGACACGGTAGACACAAAGCTGCAGCACATGTGGGAGGCCCTCGCTGGTCTGCGCAAGCACTCTAACTCTAAGGAATTGAACCGCTCATTACGCAAACGCTTTGCTATACTAACGCGTCAAATTGAAGATTACGCTCATCAACTCTCCCGCCAGAACTAGCTTCAGCTTTGTAACGTTATTAAACGCTTACCTAACGTGCCTGAAACGTAGAATATTCTTCGTCATATGATAGAACCAACATCGACAAAAACTGCTCAGCGCCACTCCTTAAACACTGCTTTGCACAATTATCCAGGTACCAATGAAGACCTTATCCAGAACCTATCTAGTCGGTACAGTGTCAGGGCTACTTCGGTTGATATCCCATGCTACTTTGGGGTGGATAATCCAGCCCTTGATTCCCAGATTACAAAAGCGGAAGTAAGGTCCGCAGTTTCGCAACTGAGACCCCAATCAGCGCCTGGCCCGGATAAAATTACAAATAAAATCTTACGAAACCTTGACGAAGAATCTCTTGAAACGCTCACATCTTATCTGCAAATGGTTTGGGAGTCGGGTGAAATACCAACATCATGGAAAACCGCCACAGTCATTCTGAAACCTAAACCAAGAAAACCACTCACTATCGAGAACCTTCACCCGATATCTCTCACATCTTGTGTCGGCAAGGTGCTCGAGCACATTCTCACACTCAACTACATAGGTACATGGAAGAGCATGCCCTCTACCCGCATACAATGTTCGGATTTCACCCTAAACTTTCGACACAAGACGTAACGCTGCAACTGAAGAGTCACAGTATCGATGGTGAAGATAGCTCTCGGTAAGGGACACGTGCTATTCTTGGGCTAGACCTCACCAAGGCATTTGACAATGTGCTACATTCATCCATCCTTGACGCCCTCACCATGGTCAAAGTAGGCACCCATACCTATCGCTACATCCGCAACTTTTTAACGGACAGGCCAACCACACTCTCGGTCAACGATTCGCTTGCACGTTTTATCACTCTCGGTCGGGAAGGAACACCACAAGGGCCGGTTCTCGTTCCTTTCTTCTTTCAACATGGCCATGCTTCACCTTCCACCACTTCTAGAAGATGTCCCCGATCTTCACCGTAGCATATACGCGGACGATATCACTTTGTGGATTGCCAGTGGTAGAGACGGAGAGATAATGAATGCAATTCAATTGGCTATTTATAGAATCACAACTTACGCTGAACAACGAGAATCCTCCTGCTCGCCCCAAAAGTCAGAGTTACTCGTCTATTGACCTAGATCTTACTACAACAGAGACCTTCCCACGATAAATCTGCATGTGCAACATCACCCTATATGAACAGTCCCTAACATTCGCATATTGGGCTTCCGCATTCAGCAGAAAGGCGGCAATTCGGTACCAATGCAACTACTACACCATCATGTCTATCAGACTCTTAGGCTCATCTCCCGCATCGCCAATAAACAGCATGGCATGAAAGAGGCCAATATCACACAACTGGTGACCGCCTTCTCTATAAGCAGAATCTTTTACGTTGCTCCATTTATGAAACTTACGCTCACCGACAAAAAAATTAAACACAATTATCAGGCACTTCTACAAGTGCGCACCGCATCTCCCCATGTCACACCCAATGTGAAACGCAATGACCTAGGACTTCACAATACTATAGACGAATTCATTGAAGCCCAACGTATAACGCACTATGAACGATTAGGCCAAACTCATACAGGACGTCATCTCATGTGCGCACTCGGCATACCTTACGTCTCTGTTTGGCCAGAAACTCCCAATTCCAGCGGAAAATCGTGACACCTTCGTGATTCCCCCCATACCACGCATTATGCACCCTGAATATAACCCGGAAAGATGAGTAGACCACGCCAAGCAACTAGATAAGCGCTACGTGAAAGCCACGCACGTGGCGTATGTAGACGCAGCGGGATATCCTACGCATCGGGCCGGGCTCTCGCTGTCGCCACCGGGCCGCAGTACATAAATACCGCAACTGGCACCATTCACGTAAACAAACCCGAAGAAGGCGAAGAAGCAGCCATCGCTCTCGCCTACGCTTCAACCCAAGCGTCCTGCATCATCAGCGACTCCAAGACTGCCATCCGCTACTTTACCAAAAGCTTGATCTCCCAACCGGCGCCCCGAATTGTCACAAGTACACCTCTGTCACGTCGCCGCCACGTTGAGATCATCTGGACTCCGGGCCACTCAGGGCTCGCGGGGAACGAACACGCGCATGACGCCGCCCGAGCTCTCGTCCACTCGGCGCGTCATCTAACAAAGCACCACCCCTCGCGACCTGACGCGGCTGAGCGAGAGATGATGGTCTCCTCGTTTCGCGACAATGCGAGGGACAGAATGACTACCTTTGGAGAAATCCTAATGTATCACCGCAAGGCCAGACCTAAATACTCACCACCAGACAAGTGCCTTAGAAAGCAGCATTCCACTACCTGGCGTCTATTACAGACACACACTTTCCTTATGTCCGTCACTGTACAGCCGTATTTACCCAACTGTTCACATGCCACAATGCAAAGCGTGCGGTGCACCTAACGCTGATCTCGACCTTATTATATGGGCCTGTCCCGAGCTACGCACTCGATTAAACGCAGCACAAACCCTGCATTCGCAATCCCCACGGCCGAGCAGTAGGAGGCTTTCCTGCTCAGCACGTGCCCGGAGAACCAGCTCTGGGCTGTCCGGCTGGCCGAAGACGCCGCCAGGATTTAAGGCCTGGCCGCGTTGAATCCTGGCGACGTCTCACAGGAAGGAGTTACAGGAAGGGTGTTACAGAGGGGCCCGTCTCCCGGCGCCCCTCCACCTTTGACCCCAGCAGGGACACTTTAATAATGTTTGCTCTCTTTCTCTCTCTCGTGTGTTAACACGTCTTAAGTCGCCGATTTGCGACACTCTGGCATAATTTTCTATGGTGTAGCCATGCATGTTTATTAAAACGTGAAGGCCGGAATGGAATGGGGGTTGTGGTTGAAGATAAGAATGGAAGAGGGAAGAGAGTGAAAAAATATGGAGCATCTCTTCAAAGCAACTATGCTGGGATGCGATACAGCTGCGGTGCGCACGCCATTGACTCGGTTGAAACAGGCGCCGACGCGGGTGCTGTAAGAACGATTTGAAGCGAAACTTAGTGTAGCCTTTACTCGAGGTAACGCTTCTTTAAAATGCAAAGACGCGGGAGCCCGGTTTGGTTTAGTGTAAGCTTTATCGCAGATCAACGAGCTGAAAGAGCGTTCCCGCTCGCCTCGCGGTCGAGCGTTGTTGGCGGTGGAGAGGGTGAAGCGAAAAGGAAGTGTGTCGCAAGCGGATGGAGGACCAACACCACCTAGGTGTGTTGGGAGCAGCTGGCTGCTGCTGCGGGTGAGGAAGAGAGCAACGTAAACGCGCAGCTGCGACTTGGCTTACTCGGGATCGTTCGAACTAGTGTGAAGGGAACGCCGTCTGGCGCGTTGGCACGAATACACGGACGGACACAGTTACGCAGGTAAGTCAAAGAGCTGCTTCGCATCTAATATAGCACTACCGTGCATTTTACTACGCAGGCGAAATGATGTATTGACCCGTCACGGTGGTCTAGCGGATAAGCTTCTTGCCTGCTGACCTGCAGGTTCCGGGACCTAATCCTGGCCGCGGCAGCAGCATTTTCGATGGAGGCGTAAATGCTTGTGGCCCGGGTAGTAAGTCTGGCGCATGTAAAAGTACCCTAGGTGGTCGAAATTTCCGGAGCCCTCCACTGCGGCGTCTGCATAATCATTTCGTGGTTTTGATGCTTTAAACCCCACGAATTGTTAGTGAAACGCTGCATTGCAGAGTCATGTACAGTTCGTATCACAAGTGGATGGGAAAGATTAGTAGTGATGAGGACGATGTCAATAAAGAGAACTAAAGGTAATGCATGGCATGAGTAGCATAGTATAGCATAGCCACAGGGTATATAACAAAAAGTGGAATACATAATCACGGTAAGCAGTGACGTCAGGGTGGTGGAAAGGATAGTACATATTATTACCGTGTGTAGCAAGAGGGTGGGGAAAGAGGTGAGACTGAAGCTCTCCACTGGGCCACAGTGGCAAGTCTCAGTCATATCGTTTGAGTCATTTCTGCTGCATTGTTGCCACAGATCCCTTTTTCGCAGCCAGCAAAGCGTATCCGATCCTCCTGGACAGTCACCACGTGTCAGTTGAATTCACTGACACCATGCAGCACAAGGGGGCGTCCACAGCGGCTTCGTCAGTCATTCGGCGCGAATACGGCGGCTACAAAGCACGGTTTCAAGCATCGCTCTCTTCATTCTGCAGCAGTGGCAAGATTCGCTCATATCGTGAGACTTAGTTTTGCTGCATTCTAGCCGCAGAGCCCTTCTTCAGAGCCAACAGAGCGCACCCGACCCTCTTGGACAATCGGACACTTGTTGACACAATTCGCGAACTCCGTGCAGCACAAGGGGGCGTTGACAGTGGCTGCGACAGTCATTCAGTGCGAGTACAACCACCATGAAATCACTGTTTCAAGAGTCGAGGCCTTCACTCGACAGCATTCGCGAGCTTCGGTGATATCGTCAGAGGCGTTTTAAAGACGATATAGTCTTCTTTGAGGTACTTCGACGCAAAAATGTTGGTCTCTCTGTCTGTTTGTCCGCCGTAACGATGCCCCAAACGATGCCCCAAACAGCCAACCCAATTCGCAGCACCCACCAATAGTGCTCAAGTTTCAGCATTCATACTTACGTGATTGCCATTTGAAAAGCCATTATCGCGCATATGTGATGCATCATAACAACACGTCTATATTTTATATGTGTTTCTGTACACTAGAGAAGGCATACATAAGTGATTCTAAGAACCATAGCGTTTATCAGGCTGCGCTGACAATGCGATGCTATGCTCAAAAAGGCAAGTGTTTTCAACGCCTTGCTAAGACGACACGGTGGTGGCACCTGCCCGCCGCTTTGCGTTCTACCCCTTATCCCGTTACAGACAGGCGCTCACGCCTTCCTTCGTTTTCGAAGACAACTGCCAGATAGAGCTCGTGTCTAACGTGCCTCGTTGCACGTAAGACACGAGTCATATAACTGCAATAAATGAGGAATGAGTTTTTTTTTTTTTTCAGAGACCGACAACATCGTTATGGTAACCACATCACAAGTGACCCTGGGGAGTAGTGTACTTCGCGGTGCAGGTGATCGTAAGCACTCTTTTGGTTAGGCTGCGAGGCACATAAATGATCGCGGGTGACTTGATGGGCGATGTCAGCACGGGCCAGGGCATCACGAGCATAGGCAGTCGATGAGGTGGCTTCAGAATGGAGCATGGTGTCTATCGATAAAGGTGGATTATGACGAAACAATAGGAAAAAAGGTGAAGATCCAGCTGTACCATGATGTGAAGAGTTGTATGCGAAGGAAACGAAAGGTAAGTGGATGTCCCAATTTGGGGATCCTTGGAGACATACATCGCTAACATGTGTGTCAGGGTACGGCTAAGGCCCCCTCAAGTATGGCTGATACACACTCAAGTACCTAGACGGTACTTAATATTTAAAGAATAGAGATCCCTAGCGCTACAATATGTATTTCGTATTCTGTTCTCGATTATTCGCAGGCAGTTAAGAGGTTGAGAGGGCGCGTGCCCGTTACGTGCTTCACGTGGGAAAACAGAGGTTGCCTGTGTGGTGTCATACATCTCTTGAAAACCTCAGTATTAAAGGAGCATTGACATCAAATTTCAAAATCGAGATGTGTCTATCATTCGATCACTTGATATGCATAGTTATTTTTGACCAAATTTGAATGGCGTCCATCACGTCGAAGTTTTATTTCGACGTCAAACAGCGTAGAAATTCGCTAAGGCACGTTGCCGCGCTATTTGGTTGGGGTTAATCATCAGAAAAGACAAGTACGACGTAGAAAAAGCTGTATCTGGTCATTTGGCTCTGCACTGTCAGAAGTGTGGTTGTGGCCCTGTCTTTAAAAACACCAGTATTGTCTTTAGGGCCCGTGACAGTTTTATGCGTGAACTCATTGAAGCCTTTGAAGTTGACGAAATGAAAGAAAATGTGTCAGTGTGGCTTCCATAGCTTTGTAAGCTAAAGAAAAAAAGTATCTAGAATCTTCACTTTGACGATGGCGAAAGCAGATTGTCGCATGCATGATGACGCGTGCATGGTGCGTGCTGTATCCCAACATGATATGTTCCAGGTTTTATTGGTCTACTGTTACTGTACAAATAGCATGTGTGATCACAAATAAATCATTAGTTGCAAGTTAGAGCTGTGTGTGTGTGCGTCTCACCTTCTAGTGTCATTGTCGTGGTGTGCTATACACGTATAAATGATAAGCGTAGAAAAGCTAAGGAAGAAAAAAACAAAACAGTAGACTACCCTGCGACATCGACACTAATGCTACGTTTTCGGTGTAATACATTCCAGAAATATTGGGGCTCTTCGATTTTCCACTTCTGGCTACACGCGGGCTGCCAGAGCCAGCCAGAGCGCGCTCGTTTTTCTCGCGATGCTCCCCCCCCCCCCCCCGTGGTGCACTTCCGCTTGGCGTTCGTTTTTCTCGGGATGGAGGCTCTGGCGACCCGCGGGGAGCCCGAGGGTCGCCAAACGCTTCCAGGACAAATCAGTCATGGAAGCTTTCTGGAAGGTTTTGGGCAGGTTTCGGGCTAGCAGACGCCGAAAATGTACGATGCACGCTCGGTGCCATCCTTGTGAGGACTCGATGGATTGTAATGTTGGCGCTTGAGGACTGCGCCTTCGCTTGTCATTACGTAAGGCGTTATCTTCTAAAGCCTGTTCCGCCTTGCGAGATGAGGCGATTACGAGTGGCGGCGAGTGTTTTAAGCTACTGTTCATCGCATTTGTTATGTTTCCCGTGAAGCTTCCTCCTGTGAACAACGCGGTGAACTGTTGACTGCGTCGTGCACATGCCTTAAAAGTTATGTACGTAGTACACGTTCACACGCACGCAGGGAGACAACTTTGGAGGTAATTTTTTTCGTGGTAGTCGTTTGTGAAGCTGTTCCTGCTTTCTGTGCACTTAGCGAAGACGATTGTAAGCGAATTAGCTCCCTCCGTTGTATGCGTGCGTACGTGAACCTTTTAGAACCTTCGTCCTGACTACTCGATTGATCTTCGATGGTGATAGAAGGCCCTAGATCGCGACTGTTGGTGATGCTGGCTGGTCGCGAATGGCGTGCGAACCCATTTCCATCTATGAGCCGGCATATGTGGTATGATATTATACGATACGGTGCGAGAAAAAAAAACGGAGAATGGTTTCAGAATTGTATACATCCTTGCGTGACCCATTTCATCGTTGGCTTTGTCTTTTTTCACAACTTCGTAATAATGCAGAGCAGTACGTACTATGAACTAGTAGAAAATTTGTTAGGTGCCACTTAGGACTGGAAAATAGGCCAAGGCAAGTTCCAAAAATGGGTCGAGGACGTGCCATGCAAGTGTTTATTTTATATACGACGCGCACTCGTGGTACCGATACCTGCGCTTATTATAAACTTTAGACAAAAACGCAACTTGGTCAACGTGTGTTTGCGACGTATGATACGCGATAGCTGAGCCGGTATATATCTTCAAGCTCTTTTGGAGACACGATCACTTCCATGTGACTTCGCGTCGTGTTGTGAAGTGACTGATACATCTACTAAAGAGACGTGAGCTTGTCAAGCCGTCACCGTCGCGGCAGCTCACCTTGTATCGTTCTCGAGGCAGCGTGCGCCAGCTGGCTTTTCATTCGCGGACGCGGCGAGTGATCGTGCGAGCGTACGAAGTCGTACCCCAAATGCGTACGCCCGAATATAATATTTCAGCTTTTTGGAGAGCTTAGCTACGTATTTCCAAGCGGGCAATGCAGAAAAAAACCAACATACACGCGGCGCGTTGTTTTGTTTGCTGCCACGTTGGTAGAGTTTGTTTACGTTTACGCTGGTTGTCCTGCGTTCGATTTTGTGACCTTCGCGCTGTCGCCGGGCGTGCGCGTAGCCATCCTACGTCATTTCCTATCAAAACCTGATGCAGCGGTAGCTTTTTGGGAGTGTGCGGGCACCCCGCGGGTCTCCAGAACCAACCCGGGAATCCGAAAATCGGAGAGCCCCACTACTTGAGTGACGATACGCTAGTAGCGATGAGGTCCACGACCTCTGAGTGTGTTTGGAGTCGACTCCCGGCCATGCTCTCACTAGTGGCTCTCCTTGCTGTGTTGAAGCCTGTGTGCGATACATCGTGTCGCATCGACTGATTCGCGTTGTGCTCCACTTCGTGAGTACGATCATTCAGAGCGACAATACGTGCCAGAATAACAGAGGACCGCTGCTTAGTGAGAACCTGCACGTCGATGAGCGGAAAAAGCGGAAAGTGCGTGGCGTTTCATGCCTTTTCAAGCCACCAACCTCTACGCAGCCAGTGGGTTGACTTCGTACGTGCCGCGCCGGTGCAAAGAAGGCCTGGACGCCTGTAAAGAACAGTCAAATTTGCTCCATTAACGTTGCGGTGAGCTGCTACATGGTAAATTCTGTGTTGGTGAACCAGTTGGGTTTCACTGGCAGTACGAGGCCTCTTATCGAGGCTGGGGGCATTCCTACCGTGTGCCCTGCTGCAGCTAAAAGCAGAGATTCACTCGCAACACGTCCGCGACGTGAGGTGCTTAGTTGGTGTTCCTGAGCTCCGAAAGCATGCCAGGGGCTGATAAATACATTGCATTTACGTGGAGCTTATACAGCAAGGATCGCCGCGAATCACGGTGACACCCAATTTCAGGCCACTGTGATCATCCTTTGCCGATGTTGACCGTGACGATGGCGAGGACGACGATGTTGGCGGCAGAGGCATGTCTGCGCCTTCAGAGACACAGCTGGACTGACTGAACGTGCGCTTCTAGCAAGCGAAACGCCAGTCTGACGTCACCATTTTCTGTGGAAGTGGCATCAGCCGTTATAATATTATTCTTATATTATTGGTTGTCGGTGCACTATGAAAAGACCTGTGGCTCTAAAAATGAGCAAAGAAATGTAGCACAGCGTTGCAATCATCGCGGAGAAAAGTGGTGTTCATATCTGTTGAGTGTTCATAACGTTTTAGGGGCGAAGCTCCTTAAAGGGTCACTCACCAGGCCCCACACCAAATTTTAGTTAGACAGTGGAAGTTGTTGAGTGTCCGATGAGGAACATTTTGCCACAAAAATTTTTTGAATCAGTTCATCACGAGCGGAAAAAATGATTTTTTTGAAGCGGCGCGAAACGAGGATGAGAGAAGGCGAGCTCGAAACTTTTGCCGCTTCTCCGCGCAGCATTCGCAAGCAAAATCTCTTCCTCACTCTCTCCGGCATCCGACAGAGAGGTCACGTGCGCATGACGTGCCCAGACAAGTCCGACCCCCGAGCACGCGAGCGGCGTTGCTTTATTGACCAGCGTTATTTTGTGGTCTTCTGCCTGTTTTTGTGGGATGGTTTGGAAACGCTGGCTTAGGCGTGGTAGAATAGATCAGCACAATGAGTGCGCGAACGCGTAGGAGCGTTCCACAGCGGTCGTCTGCTCCATGCGCTGACCGCGGGGATACGAACGCATGCAAAACGCCGACACATTAGCCCCGAATCTCGTTGCGATTCGCAGCAGAAAAATGAAAAAAAAACGTTCACATTCCCTCATCGAGTCTCATTATATTTCTAATGTTTTATTGATCTCTTCGAGCAACAAAAACATAAACTACGCATCCCGTGTTAAATGATTTTCGCCATGTCGCATGCCACTGTTCGGAACGTCAGAGCAGAGTCCTCTACGTAGAGGACCAACGTCATTGCGTTGCCGTGTACGTAGGACCCTTCATACGCGCACGTCATGCCCTCATTCTCCGGGCACGCACTGGCAGAAGGAAAGGGAAGCAGCGTTCATCTTGAGATTTGACCTATTTGAGCGGCGCTTAGCATTGCAAATTTCGGCAGACGTGATCAGGAACATCTTGTCTACGCATTGGGCTTGTCAGTTCAAAATTGTCAAACCTTGTGAGTGACCCTTTAGAGGGCCACTCAAAGACGAATAAAAAATTGCTGTAGTGAAAGCTCCCGCAATGCCTTGCCAGCAGAAGTGAAGCCAGCTTTTGCCACTGGCTAGATGTCGGAAAAATGTTCTTCACTGGTAGTGCCCACTTAAAGATCAAGTGGCTCTCATATGGTAATGCAAATGCTACGTTAGTTCTATAATTGAAAGAAAGTTCATCCCGACGAATTAACACACAGACACGAGTATGGGTGACTAAAATTATAAAGAACTTTGCCTCCAGTTAGAGTATTACTAAGAAAAGCTAGTAACACAAAGACGCACTTGGATCCCTACGTGACTCGAAAAATTTTTTCACCTTATACTCGTTGGGCATGCGCGAATAATGCTCCGTTTTCAATCGCTGAACGGTGATACTTTATCTTGCCTCTAGTAAGATGGCTGCTGCAGCCGCCATCTCGCCATAGGCACGGCTTCACTCCTGGGCAGTGATTTACACTCAACCATTTTTTTATATTCTTCTTGGGGCCCCTCAACAGGCCCCTATACCAAGTTTAAGTTAGAACGTAGAAGTTGTTGTGTGTCCGATTAGGAACGTTTTCACAAAAACATTTTGACTCAGTTCATTACAACCTGAGAAAACTGTTTATTATTTTTTTTAAGCGGCCCCAAACGAGGACCACAGGAGGCGAGCTAGAAATCCTTGCCGCTTCTCTGCGTAGCCTTTGCAAGCCAAACCTCTTCCCTACCCTCTTCGGCATCCGACCAAGAGGTCAGGTCTGTATGACGTGCCCCAACAAGTCCCACCCGCGTGCACGCGATTGGCGTTTTTTTCGGTTTTTTGGCCAGTGGTGTTTTGAGGTCTACTGCCTGCTTCTGCGGGATGGTTTGAGAATGCTGGCTTATAGTTGGTGCACAGCGGCGACTAGCAGCGGTCACGCTACCATTTGCGACTGGTCGCAAACAGTCGCAAAGCGCATGCTTTGGCTAGTAGCTTCTGACCAATTTTTTAGTCACGCGACTGCAGTTGCAAAGTCGCTGGAACCAATCAACGATGCCCAGTTTTCATACTTTTCACTGTGAGCCTCCTGCCACCGGATACAAATGAGTGCGTTCCTTTGTGTTTGTGGCACCATGGCCACCACGGAGTACTTGGCTGGGAGATGGCGCGGCGCAGCAGCTCGAGCAAAGTGTCAAATCTACGCGGCGGCATTCACAGGAAGCTAAACACTGTCAAAATATCTAGATAATGGATCATGCACTAACTTTCTTTCGTATTCTAAATATTTTTTTTGTTTTGAACTCAACTTGTCACCGCCTTCAATGTAGTGCGTTTGAAACGCGTTTGTGCTTCATGCCTTGGCAAAAGACACTGCGTTCGAGACCGTTCTTGCGGCATTGTAGTTTGTGGCAAGTCAAATTAAATTCAAGGAACGTTTCTGAGTACGTTCAGCTCTCGGAAATACTCCTCGTCGTCTCAGTGCAGCTTTGGAGGTAGGTGGCTTGCATGGCCAGCCAACTCTCGCGAGCAAAGGGACGGTCACACCCACCGCCGGCTTTTTTAGGGGCGAAGCTCCCTATAGCAGCACCCGTTCATCCCTCGAAGTGTAGTAGTAGTCGTAGTATGTAAGCAGTTTTACATTTCGACCTCCAAGCTGGTGCCGGTGAGAGATTTCTTCTGTGCATTGTTGAACAATAAAATTTTGCAGCGTGCGCATTTTCAAAAAGCCGTATTCTCCTGTCTCTCATTCCCCCTTAGCAGTCATTGGCGTGTACATTGAGCACTATCTGACAAGAAAGGGTTGCTACGTTATACACGCTAGGCATAACCTCTTTGGTTTTAGAAAGGTTTAGCGAGCGTTGGGCTGCAGTGCCATGAATACACTGAACTAGTATATACCCTGGTCTCGATGTGGTTAAAGGTCAGAAGTAGACACGAAGCGCAAACCGTAAGAAACTGTGCGTGTGCCACTTCTCGTTTAGTCCTTTGGAATGTCCGCTGAATGGTGGCGCATATGCGAAATATATCATGAAAAGATGCAAGATGGTGGTACTTGGAGTGTTGAATAGATGGACGAACGGACACACAGACAGATAGATGGACGGACTCATGAATGGCTGCAGCGACGGATAGACGCATGGACGGACGCAGGGGCAGATGCATGGACGAACACAGGGACGGACGCACAGTTGGACGTGTGGACTCACGAATAGACGCACACACAGACGGGCGAATAGACGCACGGACGGTCACACAGACGGACGCATGGACGGACGGAAACAAGAAGGCATTGACGGACGGATGCTTCGCCCCAGTATCCATCATTCACTCCGTAGATGTGCTGCCATTTTTCATTTGGAAGCTTCTGTGCTACCAGCGCTGACACCATGGCGGAGCGCATCAGTGCTATGACGACTTTTGTTCTTTGCTTGAAATAAACTCCTTGATGGTGCTGCGAACGCTCTGCGAGCACGGATGAAGGGCCCCGTCCTCGAACTCCTGAGACCGTTTCCATCTTTCCCATATTCTCCTTACTTCCGTTGCTCGCTGTCTCTGCGCCTCGCTCTCTCCTAGCTATTTCTGTATATGTCTTTTAATCCTATCCTTTTAATTCCTCCTTATCCCCATCCCTTGTGAGCTATATATACTGCTGAGGTGTTGCACCTAATGCAGACAGTTATGGGGCTCACTTTTCTGTTTTTTTCTTCAGAACCACGTAAGAACCACATAAGAACAGACGAATACAATAAATGCGGCGCACTCCGTTCGCTCCGTTCACTCAGCTAGTGACGCTAGAAAAACCGGCGCCCATCAGCTGATCGGCGCTGGTTTCCAGAGTTCTTGCCAGTAACGAGATGCGGACGTGACTCGCCGGGTCAGCGTTTTCCGGTCGCTCGCATGCAGCTTTTGCCGGTGTGAACATCAGTCGCTTCTTGGTCACCAGTCGCAAAAGGTCGCGTGACGGCTGCTAGTCACCGGTGTTCACCAGCCTTTACAGTATAGAAGGCCTGCCTCACAGAACTTGTAGTATTACTCCTCATGCACTTCAGTCATGACGTACACATGTGGAGCCAGCCACGCCAGATTGCTACCGAAATCGCTGTTGTGAGCTCATAACAGCCTACACGGCAGAGGCGGCGCCAGGGGGGGGGGGCAAGGGTGGGCTGGAGCCCCCCCCGAAATTCTCGCCTGCCCCCCCCCCCCCTATGACCACCCAAGTGCCCGGAAGCATATATCGAAAATCTAGTAGGAGCAGAGCTAGCAACCGACGGCTTGCCTACCCCGGAGGAACTCCCTTTTCGTGGTTGCCCCCCCCCAGTAAAAACATCCTGGCGCCGCCCCTGCTACACGGGGAAATCAAAATGCCTGAGCACTCCTTGTGTAAAGCTACAGTATGCGCAGACACAATATGAATTGCGTCTAGCCAGCGTGCAATAGTGTCGTGGTTGGGTTCGTCACGTAGAAAGGCGTGTGACGCAAGTAAGATGCAGACATTGCGGAAAACAAAATGAAATATTGGATGAAAAAAATATTGCAAATACAATAGTAGACGTCGTACACGCACGCGATTCTCACACATAAAAAAAGAATAAACAATCTCGCAGTCTGAGCCCGGTGCCTTCAAGAGGAACCCGTTGCACGCTCGGATGCAGTAGTCGCTTGGGCGCCAAGTCAGCATACCGCTGTGGAAGGCATCACCAGGTCTAGGCATAGCCGCATACTGTCAGCGACGTCGGCTCACTGGACGTGGTTGGCAGCTCCGGTCTTTTCGAGGGCGCTCGCCGTACCGGAGATGTCCGAGGGACCACTCACCCAAAACTCGTACCTGGCCGCGCCGACACGCCGCGCCCCGAGAACGTCAATGGCTCGAGGACAGGCACACGGCCTTTCGAAGCTCGCGCGTAGTTGTGGGTTCGCCCTAGACTCCCTTGCCTCGTCTTGTCAGCGTCCGAACAGCTTCGTTCTGCCAGAGTGCCTTCTCTTATTTCTTCATCGAGTGCGCCTCAATGCCCCTTCATTCTTGTCATCTTGCAGGTGATGTGCGCTGTGCTATGCTCTCATTTTCCAATCTACTGCATCACATCACCCCCCACTTGAGAAAGTTCTTCCGGTAGAAGAACTTGAGGGCACTGGGGACACGCGGGTTCGTAAATGGAAACACACACGTAAGCACCACTGCAAACTATAGCAGTTCTGACCCCCGCACACACGGCACACTCGACCACAAAAGTACACACCCAAAAAAATTGAAACAAGTCCACAGAACTAAAGCATCATGATACTCGTATCCCGCTGTAAGGTTCACATCACAAGATATTAATACCACTGGGCATCAAATTTTTATGCAGACGCTGCTCACGGAGTTGGCAAACGGCTCATGTAATCTGCGCCTACATTGCTACTGCATTTTATATACTCGACCGAAAAGTCGTATTCTATAAGAATAAGGCTCCACCGTAGCACGCGGCTGTTCACATGCTTGGCTGACTTGATATACACAAGTGGTTTGTTGTCACTCTGTAGAATGAGTGTGCGTCCGAATAGGTAGACATGATATTTCCGGACCACCCACGTAAGAGCCAGGGCCGCTCGCTCCACTGTAGAGTAAGTAACTTCGCATCATTGCAGTCTACGGTTTGCGTATGACACTGGGTGCAGTATTCCTTTCATTGGAGTCGAACGCATGGTAGCTTGTCGCTTTCGGTGTCATCCACCTGGAAAACAGCTGATGCTTCATGCGGTGGCGCAGGCGACCATTCCTTATACTTTTCAGTAGGTTTATATGGAATAGCGTGCTTCTGGTACTGAGGTCAAATAAATAATTGACATCATGTCTCCTCTCAAGAACATTAAATGGTCCTTTGCACGTCAGAACCGATTTGTTGGTATCCGATGGAAGCAGTAGCAGAACCTTCCCTAGGGGATAATTGGCATGGTCTGGCTTTTTGGTCATAATGCTTTTTATCTTCGCTTTCTGAAGCTCCTCCTTGGCTAAACAGCAGGTGTCTTCAAGACGATTCGGCAGTTCAACTACGTACCCATAGGATGTTTTTGCATCATCATCAATATGGTCAGCGGCCCATATTTCTTTCAATATCGCCAGGGGACCTCTGACGTAATGGCCGTAGAGTGAGTCGAACGGGGAGAAAGCCTAAGCGCGACTGGGGAACTTCACGATAAGCGAAGAGTAAGGGCGCCAGGTACTGGTTCAATTTCTTCGGACTCTCCTGACACCTTTTTCTTATCATTTGTTTCAGGGTGCCATTGAACCTCGCTACAAGGCCATTAGTCATGTGATGATATGCAGTTGTTGGCAGTTGTTTGAAGGGGAGAAGTCGGCTTAGCTTCTTCATTAGGCGTGACGAGAATGACGTGGCTCTGTCCATAATTACCTCCCATGGGACTCCTACACGTGAAAACATCTCCAGAAGTGCCTCAGCGACTTTCTCCGTCTCGATGCTCGGCAGTGCTACAGCATTGGGATAACGCGTTGCCATGTCCACCATTGTCAGTACGAACTTGTTTTCGCTCTCTGACATCGGTAACAATGAACCCACGATATCAACGGCTACTATCTTGAAGGGGTGTCAATATAGGAGTGTTGCCGAGTGGTACACGACCCACGAAGTGCTTGGGATTAGTTGTTTGACATATATAACATGATTTAACAAATAGTGTGATGTCTGAATAAGCCTCTGGCCAGGAGAACTCTTTGAAAACCCGGTCTGTGGTTCGTTTAATTCCCTGATGGCCCGAAAGTATGCTTTCGTGGGCCATTTTCATCACAAAATATCGGAGGCACCTTGGTACCACAAGCTGATCCATCTGCTCTTTAGAGTGAAGGGTGTACTTGCGATAGCGGATTCCACCCTTCATGAAGAGCAATATTTTAGCAAACTTTGTCTCGACCACTTCGTTAAGGGCTTCGAAACATTTCTACAGGCTGCTGTCTTCCTCCTGTTTGATTTTGAAGTCCTGTGGGCTGATGTCCAAGGGGTTAATAACTTGAGCCGAGAGTAGATGTGTGTTTGCTGCCTGTCGGTTTACTGCAGCAACTTTTGCCTTGAAACGTGTTCTCCTTGCAGCCGATGTCGAAGTCTTTGCATACAAAGTTTCGTGTGCGGAACCGAAATTTTCTGCGCCAGAATACTCTTCTGCAGTGTTTCGGATGTAAAGACGGCTCTTCTAGTCATTATCAGGATAGTGAGCATCTTGAAACCTTCCCCATTTCCCAAGACATCATATAAAAGATTATCCATGCAAGTGACTCGAGTCTTACCAGTGAAGAAAAGTGAAATAATTTCTACGTGTGCTTCAGGTAGCTCTATTAACCGTCCATCCAAGAGGTAAATTAAAGAAATCTTTCCAGTCAGCTTGCTATCCGCCACAAGAGACCTTTTGATAATGATGGAATCGCATCCGGTATTTCGCAGTACTGTGGCGGGATGTCCTTCGAGTACACCTTCGCCCGTGGGCATCGATTTTTCCTTTCAGCTTGGCTGTGCGAGTTTCCGCGCACTTCAGACTACAAGGAACACAAAGGGAAGCCTGCGACTCTGAAATATTATTTTGGCTCCATCTTTTTGGTGCAAAGAGCATGAGACCTTCTCAACGCTGTTTGCCTTTTTGGAGCAGTCACCTGTTTTATGCCCGGTGTGGGGACATTTTCCACAAAATGGCGGCTTTGTATCTGGACCCTTTGTGTTGGTTCAGCAATCAGCAGCTCTGTGACCCTTTTTGTTACAAAGGAAGCACTGCAGTCTCTCTTTGTCATCTTGCCGCTCAGACGTTCGAATTTGACCTGGGGGCTTGCTGAGGACATCGCCTTTACATTTGCCAAGGTTAATCAACCCCTGGGCCTCCAAGTAGTGGTCTGTAGCCTCCGCAAGTTTTTCAAAGCTTTCACAGTTTCTTGCTTTAAGAAACACAGCGAGTTTCTCGTGACATTGTGCGAGAAACTGCTCCGAGACAATTTTATCTCGCAGAGCACTGTAGGTCCGGTCTGTCTGGGCCATTTCTTGCGAATGGTCAAAATAACGTAATAGACGCCCGGAAAACTACGTGCTCGTTTCAGAATCATCTGGTTTTGCTGATCAAAATTTTGTCTGATAGCCTTCTTCCGTGAACCTAAAGCGTTGTAGTAGCGTGTTCTTCAACGTTACGTAGTCCGTGACATGTTCAGGTGCTATGCTACCAACTACACTCAAGGCTTCTCCGGTCGAGCAAATGCTTAGTGGTAGGGTTCATTTGTCTTGCGGCCAGTCTTGACAAGTAGAAATGCGCTCAAATCACTGTATGCTTGCGTCCAGCTCATAGCGTTCCTCGTTAAAGGCTGAGATGAGTTCTTCGATAGCTCTTCGTTGTGCCTACGGGCGCACCCTCGGTAAGCTGCCCAGTAGTTGCGCTCCGAGACTGCTGCCCAGTAGTTGCGCACCTAACAGATGCAACCTTAAGTTGAGCTCAAGAACTTCGTTCTCTGCTTTTAATCTAGCGACTGCCTCTGCCTCGGCTTCTTTCGCGGCATTTCGTTCAGCCCGACTAGCGTCACGTGCCTATTTTTCGCGTGTGCGTTCTAGGTCCATCACATCTTTTGTTGTTGAGCCACTTAACCCCAATTCCTTTCTGATTGCCGTCCGCTTATCTGCCTCCATCATTGACTGTCACACAGACATATGCGATGTGATGCTCTTCTTAGATGTAACAAAAGTAGTCCTGTCTTGCGGAAGCCAGATATGTCGTGGTTAGGTTCATCACGTAGCAAGGCGTGTGACGCGAGGAAGATAGAGAAAGTGCGGAAAACAAAATAAAGTTATATTGAACGAGAAAAGAAACTCCTGCAAATACAGTAGTAGGCGTCGTACACGCACGCGATTCACGCACATCAGAAAAGAATAAACAGTCTCACACTCTGAGCCATAGCCCGGTGCCTTTAAGCGGGACCCGTTGCATGCTCGGATGCAGTCGTCGCTTGGGTGCCAGGTCAGCATATCACTGTAGAGGGCATTACCAGGTCTAGGCGTAGCCGCACAATGTTAGCGATGTCGGCTCGCTTGACGTGGTCGGCAGCTCCGGTCTTTTCGAGGGCGCTCGCAATACCGGAGATGTCTGTAGGACCACTCACCCAGAACTCGTACCTGGCCACGCAGACACACCATGCCCCGAGGACGTCAATGGCTCGAGGACAGGAACCCAGCGTTTCGAACCTCGCGCGTAGTTGCGGCTTCGCCTTAAGCTCCCTTGCGTCGTCTTGTCAGCGTCCGAACAGCTTCGTTTCTGCCCGAGCGCCTTCTTTCTTCATTGAGCGCACCTCAATGCCCCTTATTTCTTGTCATCTTCCAGCTTCCAGTTGATGCGGTGCTGTCGTCTGCTATGGTCGCACTTTCCACTTTACCGCATCAAAAACCACATTTCCGCATCACTTGGCTGACGTGAGACGCTTGGTACATCGTGCTCATGATGATGATGATGATTCCACAGCCTTGGCTCGTACCCACTCAGGAAAATCAGCCGAAATTTGATGAAATAACTAAGTAAAATTTTTTTATTCAGTATCGAAACCACCCACCGGAGAAAAAAAGAAAGACAAAAGAAAAGACACCCTAGGCAGAATGAAAGGAGTGCGATAGTTGTTTGTCACTCGTTCAGATCAGACAATCATTCATTACCTTGAATAAGAATCGGCATTGTTAAAAATGCTCCTGTGTATGTTAGAGTATTTTTGCAGGAATAATAATCACGCAGATAAAAGCTGAATTCTTCTACTTTCATCAAGGTACTTGCAAACTGCCTAAAAAACGTTCTCGTGGCTCAAGGAAAGTATATTTTCTATTGTGAAGTACAGCCCCAAGCTAGCGAATGACCGGACTAAGAGTGTTTTCTTGAGCAATTTGTATCGACGACTTGATAAAAATTAGTCTTCTATTGTTTTTGATTCTGAACAAAACTTGCATAGCGGTGATGTTGCCAGACCAGCCCTATGTGAATGAAAATTGAACGGGACACGACACCGAATTCTGGTTATTATGGTTTCCAATTGTCTTGTAGGACACCAATGAATTTTACACGGAAATATTAAGTGAATAAATTGTGGTTTTGACATTATTGCTTCCATAGCGTCTGCACGAAGTGCAAGGTTTCTGTATCTTGTTGCAGCTATAGTGGCCACTTCAGGAAGTACTGGTAGAACTGGCCCCTTCAATGCTGTTCGTGCTAGAGAGTCGACGATTTCATTTACTTCTCAGCCGCAACGACCAGGTACCCATACTAATTTCAGTAGCTACAGCTGAGGAAGGGATTAGCATAAGAAGCGTCTTTAGGGCCATCGATTTTGTTGACGCTGTAATCGAAGTACCTACTGACAGAAAATCCGTGATTATGATCGCGTTATCGGCATTCAAAAGTAGCTTTTGCAGCGCTAGAAGTATTGCCAACTGTTCAGCTTCAAAAACGGAGGTGAAATCCGGTAATCTTAATGAAAAAGACCATGCAGTCAAGCGAATGGGAGTATATACCTACACCTGTCTTTTCATCTATTACTGAAGCATCTGTGGCTATAATAATATTCGTTCTTGCTTGTGCAAGATAATCCTGCATTTGGCTATTTAGGACCCTATAGAATTGCAATTTGGACTTAGGGAGAAAAATCTCATCAAATTTTATCTTAAGATTATGATTTGTAACCTGCGCCACAATCACATCTCAAATTTTTACATTTATATTATCTAGTTGTTTCTGGACAAAAACAATCTGAGGTGTTCGAAACCGTGGCCAACGGGCAAAAAAAAGGTGTCTGGGTCATTTATAATGTTAAGGCGTGTATAAGCCGACGACCAGCGAGCATACACAATGGTGACAGTCACGGCCAAGCACGGATTCTCAGCGCGAGCGGCGTCCTTTTTGGGTAGACCCACAAGAAGTCACTTGAGAGTTCAACCAATTTCAGAGTTCGGAGGCTTCTCTACAATTACCCCGAAGTCGAAGAGGAAGCCACCTGGTGACCTAACAGCTTGTCACCCTCCACGATGTATACCCCTCCACGCTGACTATGTCGCGCCCGTGACGGTGCATGTCCGATGATTGTTCAATTGGTTTCGATAAGATAGTTGACCAGATATGTGCGCTCGATAGCACGATAGGGGTCTTCGTATTTCGGGATTAGTTTGGAAAAAAGGACCAGTTACAGAGGTCGGGATTGAAAGCCATAGAAAAGAACCAAGAAGGAACGTGGGCTCAAAATTGGCAAAGCTATCACGGATACTCTTCTGCCACTCTTGCTCATGCGTCGTAAATGTCTTGGCAAGCTCGCGACACTCTTCAGCAAGCCTGGCTGTCTGAGAAATAGGTGCACACTCAGATGTATCCGGCGTGTACGGGAGTATCGTGTGAATGGTGTTTGACGGGTGCCTTCTGTACAGCAAGAACAAAGGTGAAAAACCAGTTGTGCTCTGAGAGCGGTGTTGTAGGCTTAGGTGACGAAGGGCAGTATAGTATCCCAATTCGTGCGTTTGGTGGCGACGTATATCGAAAGCATGTCGCCAAGGGTGCGGTTGAAGCGTTCGGTGAGACTATTCGTCTGCGAAAGGTAAGCAGTAGATTTCCGGTGGACAAAATGGCACTCCGTGACAATGGCTTCGACGACTTCTGAGAAGAAGACACGGCCTCGATCACTGAGAAGCTCCTGGGGTGGACCATGGCGCAGTATGAATTGATGCAGTTGGAAGGACGCAAGATCACGCGCAGTAGTGGCAGGCAGAGCGGCTGGTTTCGGCGTATCGCGTTAAATGATCTACGGCGACGATGACCCAGTGGTTACCAGCTGACGTCAGAGGAAGTGGTCTATACGAATCAATACCCATGAACCCAAACGGAACGCTCAGGCCAAGGTAACGGTTGCAGATCGGCTGGTGACTTGTGGGCTGACGGTTCGCGGCGTTGGCAAGCGAGGCAGGAGTGAACAAACTGCTGCACGTAGCGGTACATCCCACACCAGAAGTAGCGTTGTCGAATGCAATGGTAGTATTTGTATACCCCAGAGTTTGCGCATTGCGGATCAGAATGGAAGAATTCACAGATCTCTAACCATAGACTGCGGGGTATCACGAGTAGCCACTGCCGGCCATCTGTGTCATAATTGCGTCGGTGTAGGAGGCCATCACGAATGGCGAAATGGTGAGCTCGACAATGCAAGGCACGTGTGGATAACGTTGCGGAGGGATCACAGAGCAAGTCGATCAACGGGGCGATCTAATCATCTTTTCGCTGTTCGCTTGCGATGATGTCAACGTCAATGGCAGAAACAGCAATCGAAGATACTGAGCAGAGCACGTCATCTTGAGGCAGAGGGGACCACGAGAGGGCGTCGGCGTCAACATGCTGGCATCCGTTACGATACATCACGCGGATGTTCGTAGTATTGTGAGCGAAGAGCTAAACGGGCGAGATGACCTGAGGGATCCTTCAATGATGAAAGCCAGAAGAGCACATGATGGTCGAAGACATCGAATGGGCGACCATAAAAATAAGGTCGAAACTATGTAAGGGCCCAGACGATTGCAAGGCACTCTTTCTCCGTGATGGTGTAGATTGTCTCGGCTCTCGGGACCGTACCGCTTGCATATGCTACATCATACTCAGGGAATCCAGGTTTGCGCTGCGCCAGGAACGCGCCGAGGCCTATACCGCTAGCGTCCGTGTGCACCTCTGTTGGGGCCGTAGGGTCGTAGTGGTGTAGAGAGGGAGGAGACGTTAATAAATGGCGGAGCTTCGGCAACGCGTCGTCGCACTCGGACGACCACGAATATAGGGGTCCTTTACTTCCAAAGAGCTTTTTCAGCGGTGATATGATCGTGGCAAAGTTTTGTATGAAGAATCAGAAGTGTGAGCACAGGCCCACGAAACTATGCAGTTCTTTTATGGACGCAGGTTTGGGAGATTCGGCCATGGCCCGAAGCTTGGCTGGGTTATGAAGAATGCCATCTTTGGACACGACACACCATAAGATGGTGAGTTGCCGTGCTGCAAAGTGGCACTTCTTCAGATTTAGTTGCAAGCCGGCATTGCTCACTCGTGCTAAATCTTCTTTCAGACGTTAAAGATGCGTGAAGAAATCTGAAGCGAAGACAACAACATCATCGAGGTAACACAAGCACGTCTGCCATTTTAAGTTGCGTAGAACGGTGTCCGTCATGCGCTCAAAGGTCGCAGGTGCATTACATAGACCAAACGGCATGACGTTGAATTCGTGCAAGCCGTCGGGCGTGATGAATGCAATCTTCGGTCGAGCGTCATCAGCAGAGCGCTGATCAAGAAAAGAAAAAAAATGGCTCCGTGAAGGCTGTCAATTGCGTCATCGATGCGGGCAGTGGGTAAAAATTTTTGTGAGTGATCTTATTGAGCCGTCTGTAGTCCACACCGAGCCGCACAGAACCAGCTTTTTTCACAACAAGAACAACAGCAGACGCCCATGGACTGTGCGAGGGCCGAATAACGTCACGTCGGAGCATATCGTCAACCTGCTCGTTAATTTCCCGACGAGCAGCAGGCGACACGCGGTAAGGATTTTGCCGTAATGGTGGAAAGGCACCAGTGTCGATACGATGTGTAAAAGTGCATGCGCGACCGAGAAAACTTCGTCCGACATCGAAAGGAGAACGATATTCTTGGAACAGTGTCCAGAAGCTGGGAACGCTGTACCGACGTAAGGTTGTCATCAATGCAGGGGCCAAATACATCAGGAGATGATGGATCACAAGTGGAAACAGCACTGATGGTACGCGAATTGGATAACTAGAGTGATCTGGTACGTCCAGGATTTGTGCGTCAGCAAGTGGTTCCACTCTGGCGAGACATTGCCCTCGAACCAAGGTAACAGTACGGGGATGGGTTGGTCACAAAAATATTGGCATTGCCCTGGGTGATTTGCACGGTCACTGAAAAGCACTGGCAATCCTTTCCTTCTGCGAGCACCGTCGGATGGACGAAACGAGTGGAATTGTGTCGGAGAGACCAGCAAAGTAGACCGATACACCCATCGTCGAGCTTGACGGCACTATGGTATCGTCTTTCGCGAGACACTTGCTCACTTTCGAGGGCCTGTCTTCTGGCGTCAAATGCGAAAAGGGTGAGAGTTCAATTTCGGCGGCGGCACGATGAATGACGGCTGCGTTGCAGGAGTAAAAATCTCATCTCAGGATGACCTCATGAGAGCATGCAGGAATGATGATAAATTGGGCGACATACAGAACGTCCTAACTACAACGCGAGCTGTGCACCGTGCTGTAGGATGGATACGATGTGAACTAGCAGTACGAAGGGACAACCAAAAAATTGGTGTCGTCACTTTTCGAAGCACGCGGCAAAGGTTTTCGTCCATAAATGGTATGGCAGTTCCACTATCAATAAGAGCAAATGCATGAACATCGTCCACAAGCACGTCAATGACATTAGATGGGTGGCTCTGAGGGCTTTCAGATAGCGATAGCGTCGTGGTCCCCGAGGTAAGGGCTGCGACGTTTTCCCGCCCACAAGCAGCTAAAATTGGCCACATGGGGGACAGGAAACGACGTCGTGGAGACGGCGACCTTTCTAGGAGATGGACTTGGGCGAGACGGCGGTGTTATAGACGGCGGTTCTTCGTGATAGGAACGGCTGAGCTGGCTAGCAACAGGCGAAGAAATTGGAGCCGGCTGTACGCGATGGCAATAACGGGCTACGTGACTGGCGTAACCGCAGGCAAAGCAGATGCGTCGGTTGTCGGGTGTCCGCTATCTATTCACCGGGGTAAGAGCCGATGGACGGAACGGCGGCTGCATGGTGTACTAAAGCTGAGGCTGAGGGGTTACGTCAACATACGTTGCGGGCATACCCGCTGCAAAGAACGGAGGTCGAGCGGCAGCTTCAGCGTAGGTTAGAGGGGCGGGTGCTGGAACGACTTGAGGCGGCCTGGTGACCGCTTGGGCGTAAGTCAGGGGCGGAGGAGCCGGATGCTGTCGGGGGTGGTACGCAGGCATTACCTCCGCTATTTCCTACTCAATCGCTCGACGGATGGGAGGGAGAAGGGTAGTAGCCGATTGTTTGACAGCCGGTTGGTGGGAAAAGGGCAGGAGAGAGAACTGACGCACGATTTCCTCACGGATGAAGGACTTTGGATTTGCCATCAACGCCAATTGGTCACAACTGGCGTCCAAGCCAGTAAGCGTTGCAGCTCGTGGTGGGGAACGACGGGTCATCGAACGCTGCCGGCGGAGCTCCTTGTGGCTCTGGCACAGTGTGATGACCTATTCACTGTGCCAGAGGTTTTGGCGAGCAGCATCGTGAAGGCATCATTGTCAATGCCTTTCATGATGTTTCGGATCTTGTCAGACTCAGACATGGTTTGATTGGATTTGTTGCACAAGTACAGTACATCTTCAATATAGCTGGTGAATGACTCACCAGCCTGCTGAGCGCATTCGCGCAAGCGCTGCTCGGCTTGCAGCTTACGAACTGCATGGCCGCCGAAAACGTTGATAACAGCTGTCTTAAAATCGGACCAGGTTGCAAAATCTGACGCGTGGTTGTGGTACCACAACTGGTAACACCCGCAAGGTGAAGCCACCAAGTTGTTCAGTTTGCCGTGCTTGTCGCATTTGTTGGGGACGCTCACGTGCTCGTAAATGGTGAGCCAGTCCTCCGCGTCAGTGTCATCAGCGCCAGTGAGGTTGGGTAGATCGCGGACTCTGCGGATACCGGGACAAGAGGTGGCATTGGAAGATGCGTTTGCGGAGAGGCGTCGTGGGACATGGTAGTTGGTAGGGTACGTGTCGTAGCTCCAAAGGCATCGAAGATATTTTCAGCACTCTCCACCAATTTGTTAAGACGTTTATTAGCCGGAAACCAGCGAGCATACACAATGGCGACAGTCACGGCCAAGCAAGGACTCAGCGCGAGCAGCGTCCTTATTGGGTAGACCCACTAAACGGCACTTGAGAGTTCGTCCAATTTCAGTGTTCGGTGGTTTTTATAACATAAAAGCATATTCAGATTGTTTTGGCACATAGCTAAAAAATTTCAGAAACGTATGAACTGTTAGGATACGAAAACGGCAAGGCAATGTAGGTAATCGTGCTTCCTGATAGAAAACAGTTTGTTACAAACCTTGAAAGTCCTAGACACAATCTCAAGGCTTCTCGTTCAAGCATAACCAGAGGCTTTATTTTGTAAGCAGGGCCACCTGATAACAATACGCACCAAAATTCTAGCATTGGTTGCATATAATTTTATATATCATCACCATTGTGCTTCTGCGTAGACCATATCGACAGCTGCTCAGTCTACGAAGAATTCCTAAAGCGCGCTGTGCTTTAGATGTCATGCTCTCTATGTAAGAATTCCAGTTTAGGTTGACCTTAAAATTACTACCGAATAATTAAGAGATTATACCTGCGGAATGGGCTACTGTTTACAACATATTGATATCGAGATGGTTTGTGATAACAGGAATATCAATACTGAACTCTTATTTTCATTTGAGGTCATACAGACTGAATCTAGCCATCTCTCCACCATATTCACATATCTCTGTAGATTTTGATATAAGGAATATTTGTCACTATGTGCCTTAAAAAATGCAATATCATCAGTATATACAAACACCTTCACGTCCTGGCAATGCGGGATAGTGCTCATCAAGATGTTAAATAGATCTGGCGATAATACAGCGCCTTGAGGGACTCTGCAAGTTTGTTTGCACTTTGATGATGTGCACCCATCCTTAAAACAATAGAAATCTCTTCCTCTCAAAAATTCCCTCAACCACGCCATCATATATTTTGGAGATTCTGGCTCTGTAATATGTATAATAAAACTGAATGCTCTACACTCTCATATGCCTTAGCTATATTCATTGCCACTAGTGCCGCATGTTGTCTTCTTTTGCGAGCAAGCTGAATGTGGCTTTCTAAATCTGTATGTGGACACCAGATTTACCAATCGGTTCTGACGCCAATTCGATTTGTATTTAATATCAAATTTTCCTTCATCCATATTATAATTCTTTTATGCAGCACTCTTTCAATAAGCTTCACCATATTAGACGTAAGAGAAATGGGTCGAACCTTTCCTACGACATATCCGAATCCTTGTCTTATTTGTATCGATTATTTAACTAACCTCCACTCATACGGAATCCAGGCATATTTTAACGAATCATTTACAGCGTTTAGTAGTTCACATGGTGATAATTTGAATAATATTTTTATCATAGCAGTTGTGATTCCATCTGGACCAGGAGATGACGAGGGCAAATCTTGTGTCACTCACACTAACTCTTCCTCCGTAACTTCAGTAACTTCAATCGTTAACGCTGGCTTTTGTAGATCGTAAGACTTAGTTGACGTAAATTTACACTACAGGCCTTCAGCTATGATTTCTAAGGATTTCCTTGTTTCTTCCGAGGACATAATCTCAAATCTTACATTGACATATACATTTTGTATATCTACATTTTATATACAAAATTGTATACATCGCCTTTAGCTATGATTTCTAAGGATTTCCTTGTTTCTTCCGAGGACATAATCTCAAATCTTATAATATTTGGCGATGGCAAAATTTTACGTGATCTCAAGAACCGGAACAACGCCTTTTTGTTATTAGGTTTTGAAAGGTGATCATAACGTTTTCTATTATATTGTTCCTTAGCTAAAGAGACTGAGGGTTCCAAACTTGCAGCGTATTATTGTAATCAGACCAGTTGGGGGGGCACTGGTTATACATAAGTTTTTTCCAAGCTGCCTTTCTTCGTCGGAGATACCGGGCACAGTTCGAGTTCCACCACAGACTATATGGGTCGTGCTATTTGTGGACTTCACAACAAATTCTGCCTTTTTATATGTTCTTTTGATCAGTAGACTTAGTCTCATGGCGTTTGTTTCTTCTTGCTCTTCAGAACGAGCTGTCAAAGCAGATTCTAAATTTTTGCTAAATTTGGTGCAATTATTAAATACCCGAGTCTGAGAGCCTGATATTATTACTTGGCAAGCAATCTCAAATATTATAGGCAAACGATCGCTGTTAGTTGCACAATCACACGCACTCCACGACAAACTAGCGAGTGATGAACTCACAAAGGTTAACTCTAAGGCTGAACGAGACTTATCACTAATGTAAGCAGGTGTTCTTGAATTGAGGCAACACAAGTTATTATCCGCTGTCCACTCTCACAATCTCTTACCGCATAAATCAGTTCGGAAACCCCAGCACGTATGATGAGAATTGAAATCGCCAATCAGAATTTTATTTCGACAGCGAAAAGTCATTGCAGCGTCTAAACATCGAGTATGTAATACATCTTTAGGAAAGTATGCATTTACAACCAAAAAAGGCATGCAGCCTGGTAAAGTTATTTCTAAGTCGAGAACTTCACTGTTAGGTGACTTGAGGTTATACGCAATTTTTGCCTTGAGACTTATTATATTGTTAATAAATATTGCCAAACCTCCAGCTTTCAATGAACGGTCTAGACGCAAAGATCTGAATCTATTTATTTAAAAAGACTGATGCATTGAAAGCCACGTTTCTTGTAGTACATTAATATCTGGAAGAAAATTTCGATGCGAAAGATATTAGATCAGTTGCTGCAGAATGAAACAATCGGCGATTGCAATGAAGGATTTTAGGTGTCCCTATTGTTGCTTTCAAATAGCCTCAGTGATTGCCTCGTTTAGAATATTTTATTTATCATGATCAGCTTTAGAGAGGGTGTTCTTCTGGTACTTTTTGGTTTTTAAATTGAGAAATGCGATGCCTTTTTTGTACGAAGGTTATCTCGAGTGCTTCAGCGATCGCGGAGCCGTCTCCATTTCATCTGAGTCCTCCACTTTCCTGGTATGCTCGCAATAATTGATTGCTTGATTGATATGTAGGGTTGAACGTCCCAAAACTACAATATGAATGTGAGAGATGCTGTAGTGAAGGGCTCAGGAAATGTTGACCACCTGGGGTTCTTTTACGTACACCCAAATCTGAGCACAGGGGCCTACAACACTTCAGCCTCCATCGGAGATGCAGCCATGGCAGCCGGGATTTGATCCCGCGACGTGAGGGTCAGCAGCCGAGTACCTTAGCCACTAGAACACCGCGGCGAGGCCAAGCTCACATTGAGACATGCTACCTTTGAAATCTCAGGGGACTAACAAATGTGAAGGGCTTCCGTAGCCTGCTGTGGCGTATCAGAGCCATACTCCTTTGCAAACATCGAGGAGTCCATATTGTTAGGTGGTGCACTGAGATTATTTTCCACTGTACCAACATTTGAGCCATCTTGTTCAATAGAATCTGGCCCAAGGACTCACAAAGATTCTCAGCGATGCGCTCCATTGCCTTCTCCACTGCCTTCTCAATCGCTTCCGCAATAGGGACAGAGAGAGCTTCCATTGTTGGCATATTGCGAGCTGTACCACCGGCGTAGCCTTGTGTTTGTGCTTGTATTTGAAGTGCTGCTCCTTTCTATGAACACCGTCTTCGTTCTACTATCTCTAGAGTTTTCAGTTCACGTACCTTTGCCGAACAACTAGAGCTATCGGCAGCATGAGCTTCGTTACATAGGCAACACTTTTCTTTATTATTGTGACAGTTGCTATAATTGTGGCCTTCCCCGCATACCTTACACCTGACCACTGACCTACAACCTTTCACTGTGTGACCACAACGCCAACACTTTATGCATTGGAGCGGACGAGAGGAGAGTGGTTCTACTCTGTAACCTAAAGGCCAAGACTTAATTTTGGTTGGTTGGACTGATCCCGCAAAAGTCACAATTACTGACTCAGTTGGTATTTTGTTCTTAGCACCCGTTCACACCAAGAGACTGAAATAGCCCCTGTTGGCGAAAACAGCTCTAGCACTTCGGAAGGCGGCATGTTGGCATCGACGCCACGCATTAGGCCACGGGTACATGCTAAATGAAAAGGTACGAACGCGCTCATCGGCTGGTAGTCAGACATCGAGGACTTCAGTAGACAGGACTGGTCTGGTGAAAAGCACAGTATGCCTCCCTCCTCTGCCGAACTGGTGGACCGCCCTTATGGACTGGTAATGGGCTGTCACTGACCTTAATTCCGCCTGAATGATTTTCGAGTTTTTCATCTGAATGATGCCGTCATTGGTCGGGGCTAGAGCCACTGGAACCAATGATATTCTATTGCGCAAGAAAAGATCCACTGGCACCTCCTTCGGATCCGTAGAAGCAGACCAAAGGAAAATCCCTGGCCCTGGCGAAGAAAAGGGCATCTTGTGTCTGAGCTGCACAAAAAACAGTTATAAAACAAACGCTGCAGTATATGAAACGATGTTACATCTATTAACCAACAACAGCTACCTAATTCTTGGCCACACCCCGAAAGCAAGCGAACGGCGAGCCTGCAGCAGTGTTGTCCTTATCATTTGATGCCACTGTTGGTCGCTCTAATGCCTGCTCTAATGATGCGTGTCACATGATAAAGCTTTGACATTTCAGAGGCTGTAAAAGAACGGGCACGTGGCTTTACTAAGGTTCTGTGAATAGGTGAAAAAAAACACAAAATAAACCAATATTTGAGAACGATAAATGAGCACATACAGTGTTACGCTAAAATAAATATGAGAATATTTGCAAAAAGACAGAGTATCAAATTGTTACGGCGTTGTGTTATGAAGAATCGTACCACACACTGTGTTTCAATAAAAAGTGCATATTTGAGATATTTTTGGTAGACACATGAGCAAAATATTTAAACACGGTGTGTTTACGATGCCACAGAAATGCAAAGTACTTTAGAAAGTGCCTGAAATGATAACAAATACAACATACGTGTCCATTCTAAGAAAGACACACGTCGGGGCTATGTTTGTCTTGTTAGAAAACGGCTTATTTGACCACTGCGTGCAGCAGTGAATACTAGGGTGGTGACAGGGGCTGCGTAAACCGGGAGGGGGCAGTGGGGGCTGTCAATAATGACTGATATGTGGGGTTTAATCTTCCCATAACCACCATATGATTATGAGAGTCGCCGTAGTGGAGGGCTCCAGAAATTTCGACCACCTGGGGTTCTTTAACGTGCACCCAAATCTGAGCACATGGGCCTAGAACGTTTCCGCCCCCATCGGAAATGCAGCCGCCGCAGCGGGGATTCGAACCCGCGACCTGCGGGTCAGCAGCCGAGTGCTTTAATCACTAGACCACCGCGGCAGCGCGGCAGGGCGGGGGCTGTCGCCTCCACAGATTATAAACAAGGGGTAGGGGGGCGTGCGCCCTCACTAACGGCTGCTACAATGTGTATATATATATATATATATATATATATATATATATATATATATATATATATATATATATATATATATATATATTGATACGTGTATGGAACTGTCGCACTGACACAGCTGAATTGGCACCCAAATGAAGAAGACGACAACGTGGTTGTAGTGGGTTGGACTCTGAAGCTTCTCCCGTTGGCCTGCTTGACTGGGCGCTCTCGAAGCCGTTAGCAAGACCAGCTTTCGGTGAATAAATCTTTCCCGTAACATCTTTTGGTGGAAGGTGCTGGGTCTTCACACAACCCGGCTCTGGAACTCCGCAGTGGACGCCAGCTTTGTCCAGTCGCGATGCCTGAAACAGGCACTCAGGCCTCGCCATCCGCGCCGGCTCCATCACTTGTGATTCCCCCCATCTTCTCGACCCTGGCACGTTTTCCGGGACGGACAGCACGGACGTCGAAAAATGGCTCGCATTATTCGAGCGCGTCAGCAAGCACTACAGGTGGGACGAAACGCTTATGCTGGCAAATATTCTATTCTACCTACGTGGTACGGCACGCGCCTGGTATGAGACGCATGAAGAAAAATTAACCAGCTGGGACACATGCAAGCAAAAGCTTTGCGATTTGTTCGGTCGGCCAGTTGCTCGCAGATGGCAGCCAGGCAGGAACTCGCGTCGCGTGTTCAATCGTCGACGGAGTCGTACGTCACGTACATCCAAGACGTACTGGCACTGTGCTGGAACACGGACAAAAACATGTCCGAGGCGGACAAGATCAGCAACGTGTTGATAGGCATTGCTGATGATGCTTTCAACATACTAATGTGCAAGAACTGCACCACTGTCGACTCCATCATATCTGAATGCCGGAGATTTGAGCAAGCTAAAAGCAGGCGAATCACCCACCAAATCACGAGACTACCAAACACTGCTGCGACTTCGTCTTGCGAGGATTCTGCAGCGCCCCGTTCACTTGCCCCTCCTGCCAATATCACAAAAATTGTTCGCCAGGAGCTGGAAGCCATGGAACCCGCTTCCTATCAGCCCCCTGCGCAAGACAACTGGGCAACAGTCTCGCTTATTCAAGCCGTCGTACGTCAGGAGTTTGCTAACCTGGGCGTCCAGGTTCCCCAGCCCGCCAGACTTATGCCGCAGCCCATGAGCACTCCCGTCCACAACGCTGACCACCACTCTCCTCCACTTGTCGCTGCGGCAGCTTCGACTCCTCGGTTTCCACCACGCTACCGAAATCCATCTGAGTGGCGCACGCATGATGATCGACCAATCTGCTTTTCTTGCTCTCGAGTTGGGCACATCTCCCGCCATTGCCGCAACAGGTCGTATTTCCGGCCAAGCTTTCGTAATGTAGATCGCCGTCAGGAACGCGGACACTATTCACAACCCGGTTTTCCGGATGACCATATTCTGGACCCTTCAGCTCGCCGTTCATTTCGACGCACCGAGCCGTCCTACGCTGACGTCGTCGCCCAGAGAAACTGGTCCTGCCGCTCGCCGTCACCTCAGGGTCGGCCGTCACGCTCCCCTCAACGCCGCCGCTCTCCGTCACCGGCTTATTCTGCCCATTCCCCGGGAAACTGACGAGTGAAGCTCCTGGAGGTGGCGCTGCGTTGACGACTCGGAACGGAAACCCTCAACCGGATACAAATTCAAGACGCAATTTACTTCGGGTGTTCGTTGATGGCCACGCCGTTACTGCTCTAATTGACACTGGTGCCCAAGTATCTGTTATGAGTTCTACACTTCGATCTCGCCTGAAAAAGGTTCTCACACCAGCTATGTTCTCTACTGTTCGAGTTGCCAACGGAAGTCGAACATCGGTGCTTGGTATGTGCACTGCCCGCGTTACTGTTGCTGGCCACCACACTTCCGTTCTCTTCGCAGTCCTCGATGCTTGCCCACACGACGTCATCCTTGGAATTGACTTCTTAACCGCCCACTCCGCCCTCATCGATTGTTCTACCGGTATCTTCCGGCTCGAATTGCCTTTGTGCTCCGATTTCACTCCTCCAAGTCGCACTCGGCTACGATCCGTGGAGTCTCTACGGCTACTGCCCCAGGCTGCTATGTACATTCCTCTGTCGCCCTTCCCGTCCGTTCCTGATGGAGACTATCTGGTAGCTCCCCTCATTGATTTGACTCTTACGCACCACATCGCACTACCACATACTATAGTGGTTGTTGCTAACAACACGGTGCTACTTCCAGTCCTGAACTTCTCTACGTCGACCCAAGTGCTTCCCCAAGGCTTCACTTTAGCCGATCCTTCCACGCTTGATGAATGTTCGATTTGTTCTTTTACACCTGGCACTAAGACCATGACGAAACCTGTCATCACGTCGCAAAATAAGGCGTTCCTCGACAAAATGATATCCAGTGACCTCTTACCTTCCCAAGTTGTGGCGCTCCGGGGTGTTCTATTTTCTTACCTGGATATCTTTGACGTTGACGACCGTCCCCTGGGCCGCACAACTGCCGTAACCCACCGCATCGACACCGGCGACGCCAGTCCACTTCACAAACGCCCTTATCGCGTGTCACGTGCTGAGCGCCAAGTAATACAGACGGAGGTCGAGAAAATGCTCAGTAAAGACATCATTGAGCCGTCATCGAGTGCTTGGGCCTCCCCTGTGGTCTTAGTTAAAAAGAAGGACAACACCTGGCGTTTTTGCGTCGACTATTGCCACCTGAATCGGATCACCAAGAAAGACGTTTATCCTTTACCTCGAATCGATGATGCGCTCGACTGCCTCTACGGCGCCAACTATTTCTCGTCCCTTGACCTTCGATCCAGATACTGGCAAATTTCGGTCGACGACCGCGACCGCGAGAAGACGGCATTCATCACACCCGACGGCCTTTACCAATTCAAGGTCATGTCTTTTGGTTTGTGCAATGCCCCGGCTACTTTTGAACGTATGATGGACTCTCTTCTTCGCGGTTTCAAATGGTCGACCTGCCTCTGCTATCTGGATGATGTAATAGTTTTCTCGCCCTCCTTCGAAAGCCACCTGTCTCGTCTCTCGGCAATGCTTGACGTTTTTCGTTGCGCTGGTCTCCAACTCAATTCGTCGAAATGCTCATTTGGACGTCGGCAGATTAAACTACTCGGCCACATTGTTGACGCCTTTGGTGTTCAACCCGACCCTGACAAAGTCCGTGCAGTCCGAGAATTCCCGGTTCCGCGTTGCACACAAGAAGTTCACAGTTTTATTGGGCTCTGCTCATACTTCCGCCGCTTTGTCTTCAATTTCGTGGATATTGCTAGGCCCCTCACGGATCTCCTCAAAAATAATGTGGCATTTTCTTGGGGAAGGGACCAAGAACATTCCTTCGCGTCGCTAATTACTGCCCTCACATCACCACCTGTGTTGGCTCATTTCGATCGAGCGGCTCGGACAGAGCTTCGCACCGATGCAAGCGGCCATGGCATTGGTGCTATACTCGCTCAGATACAGAATGGCACCAACCATGTGATAGCCTACGCTAGCCGTCTTTTGTCGCAAGCGGAACAAAATTATTCCATCACTGAGCGGGAATGCTTAGCCCTCGTTTGGGCTATTGCGAAATTCCGTTCGTACTTATACGGACGTCCGTTCGCAGTCATCACGGACCATCATGCGCTTTGCTGGCTGTCGACGCTTAAGGACCCTACAGGAAGACTCGGGCGATGGGCACTTCGATTACAGGAGTACACGTTCTCGGTTGTTTACAAATCTGGAAAGCTGCACAGCGATGCTGACTGCTTATCTCGGCACCAATTGATCCACCTAGCTCCACTGATTTGAAATTCGATGCCTGCGTTTTAGCCATCACTGACTTTCTGAACGTTGCCGACGAACAGCGCCTAGATCCATCGCTGCTCACCATCATTGACCGCCTTCAATCGCGTTATGCTGATCCTTCTCTTAGCAGATACCTGCTTCAAGACAACGTTTTGTACCGGCGCAACTTACACCACGACGGCGCCGAACTTTAACTCGTCGTACCGCATCACCTGCGAAAGGATGTTCTGCGACAATTCCACGACGCTCCAACTTCTGGACATCTAGGAGTCTCCAGAACTTACGACCGCATTCGACGACGAGTATTCTGGAAGGGTCTGTACCGCTCTGTTCGCCGTTACGTCACATCTTGTGACCTCTGCCAGCACCGAAAGAAGCCTACGACTCCCCCTGCCGGTCTACTTCAACCTATTGAAGTTCCAGCCGAGCCATTTTATCGAGTGGGGTTGGACTTGCTAGGCCCTTTTCCTACTTCAACAACTGGAAATAAATGGATTGCAGTGGCCACAGACCATGCCACTCGGTATACAATCACTCGAGCGCTACCAACCAGCTGCGCAACCGACGTTGCCGACTTCCTGCTGTACGACATTATTCTCCAGCACGGCGCTCCGACTCACCTGCTCACAGACCGTGGTCGCTACTTTCTATCTCGTGTGGTTGATGATCTACTCCGATCTTGTGCTACCCGTCACAACTTCACCACCTCTAACCACCCTCAGACTAACGGCCCTACGGAGCGACTAAACCGCACATTGACGGACATGCTTTCCATATACGTATCTACCGACCACATCGATTGGGACATAGCTCTTCCGTTCGTAACCTTCGCCTATAACTCGTCGCATCATGAAACAGCGGGCTACTCCCCTTTTTATCTACTCTATGGACGTTATCCCTTACTGCCCCTCGACACATTGCTTTCATCAGACCACCCATCTTCCACCTCGTACGCTCAGGATGCAATCACCCGTGCCCTCACGGCACGTGCGGTAGCGCGTGCTCGGTTATCGTCGTCGCAGACGGCACAGAAGTCTCTTTATGACCGTCGACCTAGAGATGCCGTTTTTTCTGCGGGATCTCTTGTTCTCCTGTGGCTCCCATCTCGACGTGTTGGCCTCTGCGAGAAACTATTATCGCGATACGCTGGGCCCTACCGAGTCATTCGTCAAGTAACACCTGTGACCTACGAGATTGCCGCTACCACAAACTCATCAGCTGCTGCTCCCAGAACGGAAGTGGTCCACGTTTCTTGTCTCGAGCCCTACAACGCCGACTCGCTCATTTAACAGGCACCGAGACGGTGCCTTACGGGCCGGGGTGATGATACGTGTATAGAACTGTCGCACCGACACAGCTGAATTGGCACCCAAATGAAGAAGACGACAACGTGGTTGTAGTGGGTTGGACTCTGAAGCTTCTCCCGTTGGCCTGCTTGACTGGGCGCTCTCGAAGCCGTTAGCAAGACCAGCTCTCGGTGAATAAATCTTTCCCATAACAATATATATATATATTTATATATAAATACATAAATATAAATATATATATATATAGTTATATCTATATATATATATATATATAGTGGGGGTAATATTTCAATGGGCCAGTTTATCTTCGTGAAGGTATGGGATATGGCACAATAGGAGCGTTGTCAACAAATATAAATATATTGATTTCGTAACAGTTTCGGGAGGAGTCCTCCCTTCATCAGGAGATGAGTTATACTAACATGAACTTCCAATTTTCGTACTGCCGCGTCCCTCTCGCCTTGAAGGATGTTTGCGAAAGTGAGAGAGAACTAAAAAAAGAAAGAAAGCAAAAGCATGATCGCAAGGAATGTACGGACGAGAATAGATTGATTGGTGGTGACAAATCATGGTGTCCAGGTGAGCAGAGCATTATAATGAGGCGTTTTAGAGTGGCACTCTTTTATAAAACAGGAGAGTGGTCACAACCCGTCAAGTAGTAATGGTGGAACTAGCCTGAATACCCAGCCAACCAAACGTCGTCTTCTTCACCGACTGAGTCATACCCCCTGTTTTTCTGAGTAGCACTCATCTTCACTACAATTTCCTCCCCTCTGGAAAAGAGCCATCCAGGTGACTCATGGGCAGGAGACAATAGAAGGATTGTAATACAGTTTTAGGTGGTCTATGTGGACGGTCTCACGTCCACGGCGTCGTTGATCATGGGGCTGCTCAAACGGCTCCACGATTTAGTTGACGGGCGAAGTTTGTTTAACCACACGGTATGGTCCGTCATACTTGTACATCAGTTCCGTTGAGAGACCAGGGGTGGTTTAAGGGATGCAAAGCCAGACAAGGTCATCTGATGCATAAGAAGCCGGAGGCATCGGGCTATCGCGGTGGTGTTTCTGGCGTTGCTGTTCAGCACTTGTGAAGGAGCGGGCAAGCTGATGACACTCTTTCGCGTATTTAGCAGCTTGTGACATCGTCGTCGACTCAGCAACACCCGGGTGGTAAGGAAGGATGATGTGTAGCGTGCAAGAGAGCTCGCGACCATAGATGAGAATATATGGAGAGAAACCAGTGATTGTCTGGACAGCAGTGTTATGCGCGTAGGTTACAAAAGGAGAATACTGTCCCAATTGGTGCGATCGGTTGCAACGTATATTGACAGCATATCTCCTAATGTACGGTTGAATCTTTCTGTAATGCCATTAGTTTCAGGATGATACGCGGTGGTGGTGCGATGAATGACTTGGCATTCCTTAAGAAGCGATTTGACAGCGTTCGACAATAACACACGCCCTCGGTCACTCAGGAGTTCACGTAGTGCACCGTGATGTAAAATGATCTGATGCAGTATGAAACGACCGACGTCGCTGGCTGACGCAGAAGAGAGTGGTGAAGTTTCTGCGTAGCGCGTAAGGTGATCGATAGCGACAATTGCCCAGCGATTTCCAGGCAGTTTATTCGGAAAAGGTCTATACAGATCAATACCTACACGGTCAAACGGTCGGGCAGGAGAAGGTAAGGGTTGTAGTGGAGCTGGAGAACTTGGAGTGGGATTCTTGTGGCGTTGACAAGCGAGACAGGAACGTACGTAGCGACGAACGAAGCGATACATTCCATGCCAGTAGTAGCGGTGGGACAGGCGGGTGTAGGTTTTTAACACTCCAGCGTGGGCGCATTGTGGGTCGGTGTGAAAGGAGGCGCATATGTCTGAGCGGAGATGTCTGGGAATGACTAGGAGCCATCGGCGTCCTTCGGAGAGATAATTCCGTCTGTATAGCAAACCATCCCTGATAACAAAGTGCTGTAGTTGATGGCGCATACCTCTAGGGATATTTTGCGAGGGAGTTTGACTCAACAAGTTAATAAGCGAAGCGATCCAAGGATCTTTTCGTTGCTCCTGTAGCATGTCGCTCACACTAAGTGCAGATACGTCGGGGGCAGGCTAAGACGGCGACTTGTCACTACATCATAGAGGTGATCGGGACAAAGCGTCTGCGTCGGAATGTTTTCGGCCGGATCGGTAAACGACGTGGATGTCGTACTCTTGTAGCCGAAGTGCCCAACGGGCAAGCCGGCTGGTGGGATCTTTTAACGAGGAGACCCAACATAATGCATGGTGATCTGTAACCACGCTGAAGGGGCGCCCCTAAAGATATGGTCGAAACTTGCCTATGACCCATATAATGGCTAGACACTCTTTTTCAGTGACTGAATAGTTGGCTTCTGCTTTTGTGAGTGCACGGCTGGCGTACAAGACGACGTACTCATCAAATCCAGGTTTACGCTGGGTGAGCACCGCACCGAGGCCAACTCCGATAGCATCCGTGTGTATTTTCGTCGGGGCAGGAGGATCAAAATGTCGCAGTATAGGAGGTGACGTAAGAAGGTGGCGGAGTGTGGCGAATGCATCATCACAAGCTGACGACCAACTAGAAAGGTCGTTGTTGCTGGCAAGAAGGTAAGTCAAGGGCGATATGATGGAGGCGAAGTTGCGAATAAAATGACGAAAATATGAACATAAACCGAGGAAGCTACGAAGTTCTTTTAAGGTCTTCGGCTTAGCAAATTCGGCAACGGCACGGAGTTTCGTCAGATCCGGAAGAATGCCATCTCTAGATACAACATTGTTCAAAATTAGGATTTTTTGAGCGCCGAAGCAGCACTTCTTCAAGTTGAGCTGTAGACCGGCGGCGGTGAGGCAAGTAAGCACTGTCTCGAGCCGCTGAAGATGCGTTGAAAAGTCGCTTGAAAATATCGCGACATTGTCTAAATAGCACAGACATGTCTGCCATTTCAGCCCACGGAGGATGTTGTCGATCATGCGCTCGAAAGTGGCAGGCGCATTGCAGAGCCCGAATGGCATGACGTTAAATTCGTATAAGCCATCAGGGATAACAAAAGCCATCTTTGGGCGATCAGCATCAGCCATGGGAACCTGCCAATAACCTGAACGCAGATCTAGTGACGAGAACTCTGCGCCTTGTAAGCAGTCAAGGGCATCGCCTATGTGAGGTAGCGGGTAAACATCTTTGCGCGTGATCTTATTCAACCAACGGTAGTCGACGCATAATCTTATTGAGCCATCCTATTCCTTGACTAGAGCAACTGGGGAGGCCCACGGGCTGTTAGAGGGCTCAATAACACCTCGCTTCAACATGTCGTCAAGTTGTTTCGTGATTATGCGACGCTCAGATGCCGATACCCGATACGGACACTGACGTAAAGGAGCGTGAAGGCCAGTTTCGATTTCGTGAGATACTGGGAAAGCACGGCCCAAAGTCAGTTGCTGGTGGTCGAAGCTGGCGCGGAAGCGCTCGAGGAGGGCGATGATGTCGGTGCGCTGCTGGGCCGTAAGGTTGGTGTCGATGCAGTGCGAAGTTGCGTCGGCAAATGATGGGGAGGAGGATGACCCGCAGCAATCAACAGCGTCAATAGGTAGCGTAGTCAAGTGGTCAGGAACTGCACGTGCGCTCGATGGATCAATGTCATCGGCAAAGCCCAGGCACTCTCCGCACAGTAACTTGGAAGGCGAGCGAAACGAATTTGATACATAAACTGCACTTGATCCATCGTGAATATTCAGAACGGCGAAAGGAATCACGAAACTCTTGCGGCGAACCGCAGTTTTAGGAGGCGTAAAAAGAACAGTTGAGCCACTAGAGACGTCACAGGAAAGCGGAACTAGGGCGGACGAGAACGGGGTATCGAAGTGTCGGCGGCAACGAAAACTTTTACAGGTGAAAGGGACGAGTTGAGTGAAGCAGCGTCGCATAACGGCACGAACTCCACTTCGGCGCGAGCACAGTCGATAACGGCATGAGGAGTGCAGAGAAAGTCCCAACCTAATGTAATGTCATGAGAACATTGCGGGAGCACTACAAACTCGACGACATAAATATTGTCAGCAATAACGACACGTGCTGTGCATGCAGCAAAAGGGCGAATTTGTTGCTCGCTCGCAGTGCTAAAACGAAGTCGTGAAGAGGCAATGTGACATTTTTTAGTCGATGGCAAAGTTTTCCAGTCATTACAGACACTGCGGCACCAGTATCGACCAATGCAAAAACAGGTATACCTTCAACGGAGACAGCAACGACGTTGTACGGCGAAAAACAAGGTCTTGTGGAGTTCGAAAGATCCGCAGTTCTTGCCCCCGGAACTGCGGTTCCTAGTTTTCCTCAGGGACAGGGTGAGGTCGACGTAATATAGGGGAAAGGGAACAGCGTTGAGGTGAAGGCGACCGGTGTCTGTTGAAGTTCTGGCAAGGTGAAAATGTGTACATGGTGGCAGTCTCGCCATATACAGCAGGCTCCGGTCGTGAGGGGAAATCACAATTGTTGGGCCTGACGTCGTTACGCAGGAAAAACAAACGCTGTCGACAAAATTGTGCCACCTGACCCGCAATTCCACAGGCGAGGCATATCGGGCGGTTGTCTTTAGTGCGCCAAGGGTTCTGAAAGCGTGGAGGTGGTGGTCGGGAGAAAGGACGGGCAGCCTGGTACATAGGCTCAGTCGGTACGACAAATGGACGCGTGGGCGTAGGCATTCGCGAGAAAGAAACGTGGCCGTTCGCGACAGGCGGACTCCGGGTTCCGTTCAGTGCTTCGGCATAGGTCAATAGGGCAGCCACAGGTGGTGTGTGAGTTGAGTGTAGCACTTCGGACACTTGCTCCTGGACTACTCGCTGTATCGATGGCGCTAAAGTAGATGGGGCACCTTCGGAGGTACAAGGCACAAGAGACAACTGGCATGCGACCTCCTCTCGTACAGTTTGCTTGATCTCGAGAAGCAAAGTGGTGTGGTCTATAGCAGTGCCAGCCGACGTTAAAGCGGAGATTGTTGCACATGACGCGCTGGTACGACGAGTGGTGTCACGCTGTTTCCAGAGCTCATCACAGCTCTGACAAAGTTGGAACACTTCCACTACTGTTTGCGGGCTTTTGGCGACAAGCCTCTGAAATGCGTCGTCAGTCACGCCTTTCAAGATGAGTTTGATCTTCTCGGCTTCTGTCATGGCCGAGTTGACACGCCGGCAAAGGTCGACCACATCTTCGATATAACTGGTGTAATTCTCACCATTCTGCTGAGCCCTGGTATGCAAGCGCTGTTCGGCTCGTAGTTTGCGAAGGACGGCAAAACAAGCCCGCAAACGCCGTTCGGAAGGCCGACCAGGTGGGGAGGTCTCTCTCGTGATTACGGTACCACAGACTGGCGACGTCTGTCAAATAAAATTGGACGAAAGTAAGCTTTTGCGCATCGTCCCACTTGTTGTGCTTGCTCACCCGGTCGTATTCGTCGAGCCAGTCTTCCACGTCTTTGTCATCGGTTCCACTGAAGGTAGGCGGATCGCGTTGCCGAAAGGAGCCGAGAAAGACAGGAACTGCAGTAGTTGGAGCCGAGGCAGCCGCCTGCTGATCGTCGTCAGAGGACATCGTAGCAACTGGAGGCAACGTAAGGTTTCGCAATTTCAGGATTAGGCGTTACCCAGCACTCTCCACCAATTTTAATGAGGCGTTTTAGAGTAGCACTTTTTTATAAAACAGGAGAGCGGTCACGACACGTCAAGTGGTAATGGCGGAACTAGCCTGAGTACCCAGCCAACCAAGTTGCCTTCTTCACCGACTGAGTCATACGCCCTGCCTTTCTGAGTGGCACTCATCTTCTTCACTACATTATATATATATATATATATATATATATATATATATATATATATATATATATATATATATATATATATATATATATATATATATATATACATACATTCTTCTTTTTCTAGAGAAGACCCGAGCATGCGACGCACATCAGCCGGGTCCAGCTGGGTGCTCGTGCCATCATCGTCGTCTGTGCGTGTTGTTTGAACGCAGGCAAAATATCGCGGCATAATCTCCCTCCTTAACTCATTCCCTGATGAAGGGAGGACCCCTCCCGAAACTGTTGGGAAATAAATATATTTATCCTTGTTGACAACGCTCCCGCTGTACCATATCCCATATATATATATAAACATATATATATATATATATATATATATATATATATATATATATATATATATTCCTGCTCACGGCTGGTTATTTTTTCAAATTTTTCACCCACTTTTCTTTTTCTTACTTACATTCCAGTGGTTTTAATAACTTCCCCTGTACATTCCTTGGCATTACTGTCTTATTATTATTGTGCCAAAACACGGAAAAACGAGCCCTTAGGTATACACCTCTTTCCCTTATTCATTAACGATGGTCTCGTACTGGCAGACTTGGTGTCATTAGGTTGTATATGGGGGACTGTTAATCAGCTGCCCGCTCTATATAAGTTCACGTGCTACGTGACGCCACACATGCGCATAAAAGAGTGTTTCACTCGTCGCTTGGCTTATAGATGGCGCTGACTGACACTCCTTCTTCTAAATTCACATATAAACCCAAAAAAGTGGATGGAGGGAAAGCCGCTGTGATAGCTCAGTGGTTAGAGCATCGAACACGTTATTCGAAGGTCGTAGGTTCGATTCCTGCTCACGGCTGGTTATTTTTTCTCCCACTTTTCTTTCTTCTTATTTACACTCCAGTGGTTCTAATAACTTCCCCTGTACATTCCTTGGCATTACTGTCGGTTGGATCTTATTATTAATGTGTCAAAACACGGAAAAACGAGCCCTTAGGTATACACCTCTTTCCCTAATTCATTAACGAGGGTCTCGTGCTGGCAGACTTGGTGTCATTAGGTTGTATACGAGGGACTATTAATCAGCTGCCCGCTCGTAATAAGTTCACGTGCTACGTTACGCCACACATGCGCATAAAAGAGTGTTTCACACTCGTCGCTTGGCTTATAGATGGCGTTGACTGACACTTCTACTTCTAAATTCACATATAAATTCAAAAAAGTGGATGGAGGGAAGGTCTCTGTGATCACTCATTGGTTCTAGGGTGGTTTATTGACTAAAACCAACTGCCTGGTTCAAGGGGCGTCCGTCAGTGTCACGAGCTCGGCTTTTCGTCGTAGTCGTTTTCCAGGTGCTCCTACTAGATACTGTCCATCTCCCTCTTCCCCACTACATTTTCCCCGGTGATGAAGAGGAGCCATCCTGGCGACTCACATCGAAGCAAGCACAAGTGGATCATAGTAAGGTTTGAAGCGGCTGATGTGGACTGTTTCATGACCACGGCATCGTTTGTCATCAGCAGGTGTCACTTGTTCGATGACGTAGTTGACCGGTGACGTGCATTGAACGATGCGATACGGGCCATTGTACTTAGGTGAAAACTTTTGGGAGAGGCCGGGGGACTAGAATGGAACCGAAAGCCATACAAATGAGCCCACGGGGAAGCTGTGAGCAGGCTTGTCTTGGTCGAGTCGTTCTTTTTGGAGACCTTGTACGATGGACGTAAACGAACGCGCTGATTGCCGGCACTCTTCGGCACACTGAACAAATTCGGAGGCTTGGCGGTATTCTGGAGCATCTGAGTGGTAAGTAAATATCGTGTCAAGAGTAGAAGAGGGCTCACGTCCGTACAGTAGAAAAAAAAGTGAAAACCCAGTAGTTGCTTGCGTGGCCGTATTATACGCACATGTCACGAAAGGGAGCACCAATTTTCAATTGGAATGGTCGGAGGATATGTGCATGGAGAGCATATCACCGAGCGTGCGGTTAAAGCGCTCTGTCAAACCGTTTGTCTGTGGGTGATAGCTTGTAATGGTGCAATAATTAGTATTGCACTCACTGAGAAGCTCCTGGACGACTTGTGATAGAAACGCACGCCCACGGTGAGCACCGCAGCTCACGTGGCGCGCCACATGAGCTGCGGTGCTCACCGGGGCTGTGGTGCTCGTATATATATATATATATATATATATATATATATATATATATATATATATATATATATATATATATATATATATATATATATATATATATATATATATATATATATATATACACATATATATATACCTGTTCGAAGACATCGTCCCACAGTTCAGATATAATTCTGAAGCCCCTGGGTGATAATATTCAGCACACACACACACACACACACACACACACACACATATATATATATATATATATATATATATATATATATATATACCTGTTCGAAGACGTCGTTCCCACAGTTCAGATATAAATCTGAAGCCCCTGGGTGATAATATTGCACACATATAAGATATCTGAGATTTGACATCCGAAAACCACCATACGATGATGGCACATGCTGTAGTAAAGGGCACCGGAATTTTAGACAACTTGATGTTCTTGAGGCGCAATTTCGAATACATAGCCTACGGTTGTTCAATACCAAAGGATACGTTTTTTCCCTTACCTGTTAGGCACCTAATATTGCAATCAAGCTCGAAAAAGACAGGCTTATTATTTTAAAGTTAAAAAAAGGTATATCAATGAAGCTCGTAGTGCTAGTTTTAATGCATTCGTTGCAGTATACGTTACTGTATGTGAACCTGACAGATCTGGAACTATCATGTTGGTGCAGGCTAAAAATCTACCGTAAGAACCACAACGTAATACTGAGCTTACTTCACTGGGTTGAAATATTCTCACGGCTTTCACAGAAAAAAATTTCTTTAATTTTAGAGATTATTTATGAGAATTGAAGCGCACGTTAAATAGTAGGTAGTGGCCGAAAAAAATTGCAGAGCTGAAAGTTCTGATGTGAATTTCGCATATATCATTCCTATGACAAAAAATATAATAGCTTCAAGAGAATACGGACGTTTGCCTTTTTTTGAACTTTTAAGACTATAGAGAAATCAATGTTACCCATATCTGCAGTTGTGTAACGGCGGCTTTTGTGATTCTTTAAGAAATGCACTTCTTCGCTAAACGAAAATATGATATTTTGCTTAAGAACGGATATTTCGGCAACCTGTGATATGTTCCTGCGCTGTGAACGCTACCTAGCCCAATGTGGTATTTGAGGGGCTCAATAAAATCTTAACGTAGACTATACTGCCTTGAGGTGTAGTAAAATGGATACGATGAGGTTCTGTATTCTCAATTTAGCTTTCTTAGAAATCTATTTGGATAAAAGGAGTGAAAAAAGAGTTAAACTGAAAGTGTCAAGCGTGTTTTCACGGACGAGACCAACAAAAATACCCCGTTTGACTTTCTCTGCGATTTTTACGTTTTTGTTTTCTTTCCGAAGCTTTCTCCAATACCTTTAGTTCTGATGGGTGTGTAATAAAAAATATTTCTCAGAGTGCTTGATGAATTTGTGAACGCACTACTAATTGATTCGGTCGTCTATTGAAGAGGTAGATATTGCCAAAGGAACACTAGAGAGGACACACTTTGGAGCATTGTGCATGCTGCACTTTCACCCCAGAATGAGTTCCTTTATGTTGCTTCACAGTCAAATAAATTATATACTAAAAGAAAAAGCCTGCAAATCTGCAATTTGGCAGATCGGTACCGCCTGCTCTCTCAGAGCACGCTTTGCAAAAACATATCGGAAACAAGTGGCAAGCCTCGAGCATAGACAGGCCAAGCGTCCCATGTCCAAGCGGCATGGTTGGGAAAAATAAAAGCTAACATTTCGCTATATGTTCTTCTTTGGTTCTTCCATGCTTTGACAATCACCCCATGGCGAACTTGCTCACCTGTCTCCGTATTTTGTTTTCCACTCATTGCGATTAGGCGTAACATGGCAGGAACTTTTCTTTCCGGACAATGCCAAAGGTGATGAGCTAGTTTTAGTGAAGCCGATAATTGCGTTCGCTTCACTTGAATTACGCCTTTTGTTGCGCCAAACAGCAACACATCTTCAATAAGTCAAATTCACCTGACAATAAATTGTGCAAAGAATTTTCACAGAAGAGTATAACTGCATACTGCAATGATGAATGGGACCTGGCGCAAGACAATGCTTAAACGGCTCACATAAACTCTGAAATGGCCAAAGAACGCAATGAAATGCTTTCTTTGCGAACATTTATGTCCCAGCGAGAGATTTGCCGCAACTGGCTACCATTGACCATCAACCGCACTTTTTTTAGCATTTTACGGGGAGAATCACTTGGAAAATACGCCACAAAAAAGGAGGCCTAAAACAACTGAGGAGAAGATTTCCTGATTGTAGCTGCCACGGTCAATGATCCTTTCATGACGGCAAAGGAAATTAAAGAAGGGCTTAGCCTTCAACGAAATATTTTGGCTATTCGTAGGAGATCAGTGAATATCGAAGGATGTGCTTGGGAGTTGTGCGTCAGCACGAACACTGTAGCGCTGAAGACTGAAAGCAGGTCATGAGTAGGGACGAATGGACGTTCTCTTCCTGCTGGAGTCAGTGATTTCGTTTACATTACTTGCGTAATATTTCATATAGCGGTTGTCACTACTTAATAGGTTTAACGAAATGCTCCACAGCACCATATAATCCAACTCTAGGCAAAAGGAGTGCCCATATTTCTCCATATAACGCATTGCTAAACCAAGCCTTGCCCTAGAAGTTCGCACAATCTCCTTAATCTCTTCTGTCCAGCTGACTTTTTGCCCCACCCAGCTATGCTTGACTTCACTTGCAATCAATTCTACTACAATCAATGAATCTCGTCACCCTTTTGTCGCATTTCATGCATGGCTGACCTCGAATTTCGAACGGATGAATATTTATCTCGTGCTTTTCTCTTACCCACTTTGTCTTCTTTCTCCCTCAACGAAATTGATCATACTTGATTACCAGGTTGCGAGTGCTTTGCATAGAAAGGAATTTACTAATTTTATTGCAGATACGAGCCTGAAAAATTTCCATTGTCGGGACAAGCGGTTTTGCCTCGGTTAAAGTCTGGGCGCTACAACACACGCCCGTCTGGGTTCGCTCTTCTGTATTCCTGGAAGACTTACGGCTAAAATGTACAGTGAGACCGTTGCGAATGATCTTCTCCTTGTCGCCATAATTTGTTTTTCTATTGAGCCCGATGGTTGCCCTATTCGCAATGCCAACTCAGTGCAAAAAAATTGAAATGCTTCTGCGATCGCTCAGTTTTACAGGGCCTCTAGAAGCCCCGACATCAATATTATTGAGAAGGTTGGCGGCCCACTGAAGTCATTGCTGGCTCGCACCAATTTAGCAAGCGTTGATGCAGACATTCTGTCGACACAAGAGGAGGTGTAAAAGGATGCCATTAGAGAAAACCCTGGACTTGCTGAAATTTTTGTTTGCTTCAATCCCGAAGAAGCTAAACGACTTGAAGGAAAGCTCAGGTGGTGTATTCAATTATTGGCTGTTCGTAGCACTGAATACACTGTGAAAATGCGTTTAAAGTGACAACTGTGTGTTTTGGCCTTCAAGAAAGCATATCAGGAATTATTTTTTGTACATGCAACAATATATCTCATTTTCTCATGTGCACGCTGTCCACGAACAAGAGGCAGCAGTAGAAAGACAGCCTGAATTCTTGACTCTACAAAAGAGCACCATATTGTTCTTATTGTCCAGAGTATGAGGGTGATTCAAAGGCCAATTTTTTGGCTGACCGCAAGAAACATTCTCACAATTTCGCGAGAACTAGAGGCAAAAGCGAGAATTTGCCAGATGCACGAGAAATGCGCCTACATTCTGGGTGAAACTTGCCTGCAGTTGTATGCCATACTCTCGGATAAATTACTTGGAACACGTTAAACGTTATAGGCTATTTAGATATCTCCAGAACCATCCACGCAAGTTTTGAGGCTCAAAAGAACACTCTGCAATAAACGTCAGATATTTAAGAATCGGTTGTCTTTTCCGCGTATCTATCTACCAAAGGCATTTGTAGCAAAACTTTGTATTGGAGGCTGCTTCTTTGAGTTTCCTGCTTGATGGCCCAAGCTTAGCGATGCTCAGAATATGACTTAGCTCTGGCGACACTCCTTCTTGTACAAACTAACACTATGCAAAGGCCAAATGTGGCCTTGAGTGAGCGCTGTACTTCATTGGTTATGATGCAACGTAGTGTTTCATCAAAAGTGGTTGACTATGTTTGGTAGTGCCTTTAAATGAAAGGCACCATCATTTATTGGTGAGTCGGTTCACTCAGTGCATAACAGCAGTCATGCAAGAAGGTGTCAGAAAATATTATTGACTGTATCTCTTTTTTACATGCGGGCGGTTTGAATCATTTTAAAGCGTTCAGAACCTCCGTGATAACGTTTAGACTAATGAGCACCACAGCCCCGGTGATTAAAACTTGTCGAGCATTTTCCAACAGCGTGCGGCCGTAGCTAATTACAGAGGCCACTTGTAGATCATTATGATTAGCCTATTCCTTATAGCGCGTTACGCGGCTCGTGTGCCTTCTTTTCGTCATGATGTGCTCGTTCCAGACAACATGCGTCCCGTTTATTAGCTCATTAGCTGGGCAGAATACCTATCCACTTATTGTAAGTACGTGCTCTGAGCAAGCTAACTAAGCAAAGTGATGATAAGAACAAGCTGATTAGGTCATCTGTTACTGAGATTTTGCTGGCGAATTCTTGTCAAGCTAGCACGAAAGTTATTGAGACATTGATAAGTAAGCCATATTAGTTAGGAGCGTGCTCGACAGACCAGGCTCATTACAAACTTACTTAATAGGTACGGATAATTAGTTGAATATCTAATATTGTCTTGATAATTGATTTTCTGTTCATGAAACGGGAATCAACATTGATTTCGTTAGTCGAGTACCTGCTGCTTAAGACACCGCTAAAGATTACACTCAGAATTGAGCACGAATTGTCGAGTCTTCTCTCCAAACCAGGTTGAGCAGACTAAGCTCATGTTGACTCAACTAAAAAGCTGAAAAAACTAGCAGTTGAGAAGCTCTTTTCTTGAATTCAGCTTTGTACAAGTAGTGCAGGCTTACTAAATAATTTTGCGTCCAAAAGTATGGCTTCTCAGCATCGACTGCTTGAAACACCTGACATCTATGCCGGCGCTCAATAGGCATCAGTTAAAGCGGGATTGTCTCAGGATCGACGATATTGTTCTCGAGTTCACGCGTCAAGAGTTTCAGTTAAAAACGCTCAAGGTGTAGATCCGCCCACGATGTTTTGCCTTTGACGAGAACAGTGCGCATGCCACTACGCCAGAAAGTGACACAATACAGGTATTAGCTTGCATGACCAGACTAGGCACACATGCACAAAAATAAATCTTATTCCATCACGTGGTTGCAATGTATCGCAGTGAGTTTCACCACTGATTGATATGTGGGGCTCAACGTCCCAAAACCAGGATGTGATCATGAGAGACGCCGTAGGGAAGGGCTCAGGAAATGTCGACCAGCTGGGGTACTTTAACGTGCACCCTAATCTGAGCACGTGGGCCTACAGCGTTTCTTCCGCCATCGGAAATGCAGCCGCCGCAGCAGGGATTCAATCCCGTCACTTGCGGGTCAACAGCCGAGTACCTTACCCACTAGAAAACCACGGCGGGGCCGAGTTTCACCGCGTCACGACGTAATACTCACTGCCATGTTGCCCTCATAAAGCGCAGGCCCCTGGTGACACTTGCGGGAGAAGATTCACTATCAATAGGCTTGAGGACATATTATTACAAGTGTGAGGACATATTATTACAAGAATTACAAGTGTTGGTAACGTGCGCACTTATGCATCTAATATTTTATAGAAGTGAAACGGCCAGCATGAAAATACTGCCCATGCATCGTCGGCACCTCAGAAGCAGAAATATACACGCTGAAGCTGGAACAACAGAACTTGCTCAAAATATTTTAAACACGCATGTACACGTTTGGAGGAGGCACGGTTTTCAGTTGACAAAAAGACAGCGCGACAATAACGTTGACCTTATTGCTATGCTGTTGAAATGTCGACTGGGTAGAAACGCCGGTGGTGCGTTGGCACGTGATGTTACTTTGAAAATGTCGCAAATAGCGCCCATGCGTTCATGACGCGATGCAAGTTCTTGTGGCGGTTTTTATCAACGGTGCCTTCTCACACTTCGAATTCACTTGCTCTCATGACGACCGTAGAAGGAATTCGCAGCGAAATCTTCTTGCTGGGAACAGGGCGTCATCCTGCCCAGCACTGCTGATGGACCGAATACCGGCACCCCGAAGTAAGGGAGCCAAGAAAAGTGGACCCAGTAAATGAGCCAACAAAAAACTCACAAATGTTCACAAAAGAAAATCTTGGAGAGCTTCGAAGTTGTGGTTCTTTGCTCACACTTTTTCGAATCTATAAGATGTTATTTGTTGTTTTCGCGATTTTTTATCATTCGCAGTGTTTTATTCAATTTTTTGGAAGGTTGTGAAAATATTTGGAAATTCAGAATAATGAATCAAATAAAGTTATTCGACTCTGTAGCGGTACAAAATGTTTCAGGTGCGCTGCAGGAATGTTGTTCTCAGTGCTGAGTATCAAATGACTCATGTAATTACAAGTAAGAACACAGCAGAAAAAAAAACAACCTCTTCAGGAGAAACGCACAGTGATCTTCGACACAAGACGTCACAAGTGTGCTGAAATGACTCGCAGTTGCCTGATAAGTCACACAGTGCGATATCATCAGTAACGTTTCAGGGCAACAGCGTTGGTCCTGTCAAGTTTGTCTTTGTTTTCAGTTGTCAGGGAAAAATTATACCAGGCCACAGAACCAAGCATGCTCTAGTGATGCAGAAGCTGGTCTGTAATAATGGTACTTCCTTAGATATTTTTGCTATATAGAATACCTTTTTAGAGAAGTACAAATCATAATTGCGGCTATTATTTGTGGCTTTGGAAAAAGACATCGTAGATTTCATACTAATGTGGCCTTGCGGTTGTCGCATGGTTACGTTAAACGCCCCGAATAATGTTCATATGGCATATTGTGCACACCAATTGATGGCGAAAAATATTTGCCCAGCTACACGAACGAATAAAGATATAAAGATAGAACGAATAAAGTTAGATATAAAGATAGAACGAACAAAGCTAGATATATTGCCATTGCGCGCACATGGCCATCTGCGCACAATGTTTGTGGTGAAGTTTTATTGTACAAGCGAATATATGCAGGTTAGATTTTCGTCATGGAATCATATTTAAAGCATTTCTGAACGCACTGTAGATTTATGTGTAGCCTGCGCATGTTGACGAACGTGAATTGATCCGCTAGTGCATATTTCAAAACGCTGCATCACAGCTTTCGTGGGCAAACCATTGACATCAAACAGCGGAAGCGTTTGATGTCACTGGTTCTTTTATTTGCCAAAGACTTCACATTGTTTTGTGTTGTATTGACGTGACCCGTCATAATTGAGTGACGAATATGCAGAAAATAATAAAATAATACCAGGAGTGAGGCATCTCCAAACTCTGATATAATCATTAGATGTGCCGTATTGAAGGACTTCATAAAGTTCCATCCTCCCGCCTTTTTTATAAATGCCCTAACATCACACTGTACACGAGCCTCAAGAATTTGGCCTCTATCAAAATGCGACTATTTCGGCCGCGATCGAGTTCCCACCGAAGCACACTGCCGTGACGTTAACCGATATTTACAGAAATATTCTGCTGTTGCTACGTATCTTCTTTTATTGTGATAGCAAATATATGGTCTCTCTCGGCTGGATTTTGCCGCTAGTGTCGCCGTCACTCACCATGTATACGTATACGTATTGATATATGTGAGAACGCAAGAAACAAAAATAATCCAGAAAAAGACTCTGGCGTGCGGAATTGAACGTTGGACCTTTGAATTGCGAGTGTGAGGCGTTAGCGTTCGAGCCACAAAGGACCACCTCCTTCAACGTCCTAACGGCAGGCTAATAAAACCACTGGTGATGGCGAGAGACGCTTTGGTTGTCGAGGTGAACGAACATGTCCGCTTTGGCTCCGTCTTTTGCGAATGTTTTCGCAGCAATTTCGTCACAGTGTGGTGCATATTTGAGGCCATCAAGTCCTTGAGGACGACCGAATTGGGCAGATATCAAATTATGAACATTATCCTAACTTTTGTGCGGCCGCCGCGTTGGCTAAGCACCAGGCCTAGCGTCTGGCAACACTATGTGGCGGGACGCGCGCATCCGGATTGGCAGTTATGCAAATAGATGGGGAAGTGCTGTCGGAAGAGGAACTTACTGAAGATCTAGGATGGTGGACGGTCTCCAATGCAAAATCAAGATTTCCGACGAAGCCTGCACCAGGTGATGACGGTTCACAAGGTGAGCTGGCTCAACGGCGGGGCACAGATGGATGGCGCAGAGGCTTGGCAATTAAGCAACCCATTCTGAAGTCATCGCGAATGCCAGCGATGACGGAAGAGCACATCAAGATAGTAATTTGCCCACAGGGTGGATTGCATTTGGAGAAAGTTGGCTTTACAGCTGTGGGCAAGGCTATAGTCGAGGCGGCAGGCCTGACTACTGAGAAGATTTACGAAGATGATATTTGTCCCAATTTCAGACAAAATATCTTGGTGGCTAGTACGCCAGTTTTCCTAGCTAGACTGACAAATTACATTGAAGACAATGATTTTTTCACACACACCATGATTGGCTTCCACAGACATCTTTCAATGCAGGATGTCATATTACAGCTTAAGCGTCACATCATAGACAGTACAGGACGCTTCACTAAGGGCCTACTTGGTCTAGACCTCAGGAACGCTTTTGACTCTGTCACGCATAGCACCAATATAAATCAGGTCAATACCCTGAACTGCGGGCTTCGCACGTACAACTATATAAGAGCATATCTTACAGGCAGAATGGCCACGATCACTGTGAAAGCACTCAAGTGGTCCGAAATAACCATGAAAAGCGCGGGCACCCCACAGGGTTCCGTGATCTCTCCCTTGTTGTTTAACCTAGCCCTCATTGGTCTTCCTTCAAAACTTCAAACGATCCAAGGACTTTATCACTCCATTTACGCCAACTACATCACCCTCTGGGTGTGCGATGGCAGTGACGATTCTATTGAACAGATATAAAAGGAGGCGATTGACAGTGTAACGGTATTTACTATGAACCGGACTATCCTGCTCGGCGGAGAACTCTGAGCTACTGCTGTATCGCCTTACACTTAGAGGTTGGCCACTCAACCAACATCCCCTAACGCAGGCACACGCTGATATAAAACTCACTACAAGTGATGGTCACGCCATACCCACCGTGAATACAATCCGAGTCCTAGGTCTGATCATACAAAGTAAGTGTACCAATGGAGAGACAGTTCGCAACACTGAAGTCAGAGTGTCTAACACGATGCGCCTCATTAGGCGCACTACCAATAAACACAAAGACATGAAAGAGGCTAGCATCATCCGTTTGATCCAACCATTCGTTCTAAATGACATCACCTATACGGCGGCGTACCACCGATGGTTTACTGCGGAAAAGTCAAAACTCAACAGCCTAATTAGAAAAATTTACAAACAAGCGCTAGGTTTGCCTCAAAACACCAGCACCAAACTCCTTCTCCAACTTGGTTTACACAATACCATTGAGAAGTTTAAGGCACTGCAAGTCTCCCAATTCGAGTGATCAGCCAAGACTAAGCCAGGTTGCCAGATTCTATGTTATCTCCGTATTTCTTACCACAATCAACACGGACACAACCACGACATAACACGCACTATCCTTGCCAAGCTCACAGTACCAGCCATAGCAAGAAACATGCGCCCTAAACACAACAAGGGTAGACGTGTCAGTAGAGCCAGGGTCATGTTAAAAAAATTCCGCCATATCCACGAAGTGAATGATGATGAGTGGGCGAAGCTCCGGAGGTAAACCTGGTAAACCATGAATCCTCTGTACATTTTGCCCACTCGATTTTATTACATCGCTCCCCCTAGCGTACGTCGCCGCACTAAATCGAACGATTGCCTTCAATCAATGACACGCGCCTTATGTGACATCATTCCTATTTCATAAGATCTCGCGTCTTTCATCAACTACAAGTACCGCTTTCTAGTTTATAACATCTTGCATCTTTTCATCATCAGCTACAAGTACCACCATCTAGTTAACACTACAAGAACTAAACGAGAGGTGGCTACATACAGGAGACGGTACCGCCATCTAGTGAACACTGCAAGAACTAAGCTAGAGGTGGCTACATACAGGGGACGGTACCGCCATCTATTGAACACTGCAAGAACTAAACTAGAGGTGGCTACATACAGGCTACAGGGGACGCACAGCCCACGCCCTAAGGAGCTTCGCCCCTAAAATGTTTGAGTGCAACCTTGAGGCAGTCTTGTCGACGCAGCATGCTACCGGGAACGTCACTGCTTCGTTGCTGCTGTCGTAGAGCACACACGGCCCACACTAACGCCTCACGTGTAATCAGCGACTCACAGACAGCCGTTAGAAACTACGCCAGTGGCACAATCTCCCCCGAGGCATTGCGGATTCTTAGTACAGACCAAATTCACGAGGCGGACAAATACGTGCACATCTTGTGTTTCCCTGCCCACACACCACTACGTGACGCGAAGTACGGTACGAATGAAGTGGCGCACAACGTGTCTCGAGGTCTTGTGTTCCGAGTCGCGTCAGATGAAGCGGCCACCCAAACGGACTTTTCTGCGCCGGTGTCGGAATAGGACGATCGGCTCACTAAATTTATTCACATAACTAAACACTATCGACTGCAAAGGCAGGTGTACCCTCAACCTGACCCCAAGCTAAATAAGGCCCACTCTGTTCAGTGGCGGCAGCTACAAACACGCACCTACATCAACCCTGGCATCATGCACCACATATATCCGGACGTATATAGTTCTAATCTATGCTGCCAGTACTGTACCGCCAGAGCCACTCTTCACCATATCCTTTGGGAATGTCCAGCATTAGTCAGAAATTCCCGAGTCGGGGCCTCCGATGAATACCTTCGGGTGCGTTGGCGGACTGCGCTGCTCAGTTCGGGCCTAGACAAGCAACTTTTGGCGATTCAGCAGGCCAAGGAAGACGCTGGGAGACAAGGTCTCTCCGTTGGCCCCCAGGTGGGAGCCCATCCCAGCAATCTACCGGAAATAATAAAGCCTACATTTCTCTCTAGCACGCCATAAAGGAGCAACGCTGAACGCTATGTCAGAACGAGGTCATTAATGTTCGCGGACAAGGTTTTTGAAGTCATTGCATATGAGAAGGCCCCACACTCTACGTGTAACGAGGTAATTCGTCATGTGGGCATTATGAATGGACCCACTGCCCTTGAGCGTAATATCGTAAATTAACGCAATTCACTGGCTATGCGCGTTAAAATAATCAAGAACACGGGCTCGGTAATTATTGTGTTTGATGGCCTAAATGTCCTTAGTTTTCTAAGGTATGGGCCAACTTTGGTCTGTTGTTTTTTGTACTGCAAGCAAGTCGACGTCTACTATGTGTGTGAAAAACTTGGACATCAAGTGGATGTCTGTCCTGTGACCGATTGCCTTGAATGCCGTGATGTGGTGCTCGGAATTCTGCAGAGAACACTGCGAGTTATGTTGCAAGATTTGTGTAGGTCGACACCGAAAGCTGGGTACACGATGCAGACAATGATACCAGGTTCCCTAAATTATGCATGTACACCGACAGGAGCGAGACAGGGTGGAACTAGTAGTGGAACAACACACACTCTACGCGGCGCAGCTGATAAGGATGTATCAACGTTCTGGGAGACGCTTGTGCTCTCGGAGCCGTTCGAAGTCGGGACAATGGTCATCGCATGGGAGTCCATCCTAAATGAAGCGCTCCGCGTCTAGTGGTGTAGGTGGCAGCGCAGCTTGAAGGCGGATCACCGGGGCTGACAAGATCAAGGGTGGACCCATCACTGGCCTACCACGTGAGCAGAGCGAAGAGAATGTGTGTTGTAATCGGGAAAAGGACAGCATTGCACAATTCGGGAAAGAAAATCATAGCTTAAAAACAGCCTTTGAAGGGCTTGTAAAAGAAATAGATAATATTAGGAGAAGTTTACTGTTCTGTAACAGCCATTAAGGGTTGCAAACCTGATAGCCCGGTTGAGGTACCAAGCTCTGTGGAGGTTCTTAAAGAGAACGTGTCTGACGAGGAGACACTGGCTCCGAAAAAGAGGGTGCTCTCAATTGCGTGGGCGCCAGCGAAGGTTGGTTCTGAGCCTAAAAAATATTGGCGACCTTACAGGAAATTGTGAATCAGATCATTATCAGATTGAAGTGGATAGAAGAGAAAGAAAATATCATCGATAAGAGATTACATAAAACTGAAGTATACCTTAACGAGACGATGGTTTCTGTGATGGAGCGGGAGTGCTCTAAGCCGCTGGCCCAGCAGAAAAGTCCCTAGTGGCATTAAACTTAAGTAGCTAAATGTGCATAGCCAAGATGGCAGCTTCACTAAACATTTCATTTAGTATTTGGCAGTGGATTGGTAGGGTGTTCAATCACAAGAAGGAATTTCTGCAGCAGTTTGTTAGAACGGGCAATGCGAAACCTCAGGTTATCATGTTGCAGGAAACTCTGACATACATCGTAACCTTAACCTGTTTAAAAGCGGAAGTTAAACATGATGAGAAGGACAGAGCGCTCGGGACACTCAATAGTATGAGGTTTGCGTATGTTAGGCATTTAATTCACATGGGGGATTGCAGGGTTGAATATATTATGGTCGAAGTGATTTTAGATCGGCAAGGAGGAAGTCAGAGGAGCGTTCACCTGCTTGACTTGTATAGCACCGCCAGCGACATCAGAACTTCAAAGCTCTCTTGAGCAAGCCAGGCAATCTCTCTAAAGATGCACCGTTGCTTATTGAAGGGGACATTAATGCGCCCTGTCATGTATGTAGGTATGTCAATAGCACAACCAAAGGCGAGAGACTTTGGAAAAAGGCCCGAGACTTAAATTGGTCTCTCATGACAGACCCTTCGTGCGCTACTTGTTTTGGCCCGTCGACATATAGAGATTCGGCACTTTATAGGTGGCTCCTGAAAAGGAGCGAACATTCAAGCTATTTTATTGGGATGCATTTAGGAAATGGAGAGAACAAAGAAATGAAAATAAGGGGAATGGGTTGACCTTGGAACAGTGAACAAGTCAGCTCAAGAGTGACGTTGAAGCAGCCACTAAGGAGCTTAAGACAGATATTAACACAAATCAAATGAATAGCCGTCTGGCACACTTGTTGGGAGCGAAGCAGTTGACGTTGGTGAGATGGAAGCGTCGTCGGTTCTACAGAAGGTTTGGAAAGCGTATAGTAATGATTAATACAGAGATTGAAGACCACTTCGAGTATTGTGCAAGCAGCAATGAGATGAGGTACGCAATTCTGTGCATGGTGGCATTATAAGGTGAGACATCTGAAATTTATTGTGATATTTACTGTATGAGGCCAGCTTTAGGTCTAATCAGAGGATGGGGATAAATAAGCTGCTCTATGAGGCGAGTCTATACTTATCCAAAAAACAGGTGCTGAAGAATTTGGCTGTGAGATACCTTCCAATGCAAACCTGCCAGGCTTTATCTGACGTTTTTTCCGACGCAAACCTGCCCGGCTACATCTGATGTTTTTCGGAATATAGTGGGGATGAGAATATATTTATGGATAAGGAATTTACTCAAAGTGATACAATGATGGTATTGCAGGGTCTTAAGAGTCAATTGGCGTCAGGGCTGGATGGCATTTCTAATAAAATGTTAAGCAATTTAGACGAGGGGTCTCTTGAGTTCCTCGTGCGGGAGATGAAGAGCCGATGGAAGGAAAGATATTTCACAGAAGAGTGGAAACTTGCGACTACTGTTCTTATACCATACTCGGGCAAGAGCATAGAGCTGGAAACTCTGAGACATATTCCGATAACATCGTGTTTGGGCAAAATCGCTGAGCATGTCATTTTAAATAGGCTAACGCGTTATGCGGAAACAACGGCATCTTTTTACATTCGATGATTAGGTTTTCGTCCGGGTCTCTCGACTCAAAATGCTGTGCTCAGTATTAAGCATCACCTTCTTCGTTGGCCTACAAGGGACACAACTTGGACTTGATGTTGAAAAAAGCTTTCAGCGATCCCCGACACTCCTTCACTCTACAGGTGCTGTCAGACTTGAGCCTGGGGCAACGGCTTTTCTTCTTTGTTAAGGATTTTCTTGAGGATTGAAGGACATGTCTCAGGTTGGGGGAGATCAAGTCCGCAGTCTTCAAATCGGGTTGTCGTGGTACACCACAAGAATTCGTACTCTCACCAATGTTGTTCAATCCTGGCGATGTCCAAGCTAGCTAACGTACTGAACACTGTCGAGGGTGTCTGCTATACTATCTACGCGGACGACGTTACGGTCTGGAGTGTCAGTGGCAGTGACGGAGAGCTTGAGGCTAGGCTGCAGGAGGTGGTAACGCTTACCGAAAGCTCTTTGGCTCCTATGGGAGTCAAGTGCTCCTCTGAAAAGTCGGAGTTGTTAATCTTCAAATCTAAGAAGTTGGGTCGAAGACCGAAGAATTTGTATATCGGAAGTTTAGACTTGCATCACAGTTCGTACTAGCAGTGGGCCATTCGTACCAAACGATGATGCAATTAGGGTCTATGGTTTGGTAATTGATGCAATCGAAGCGAATAATACAACTATTCAGCGTGTTACCCAGGAAGCCATAGGACTTATTCGAAGGATCTCTAATAGCATAGAGGATTACGAGAAGGTGCGAATGCGCTTGGTTCACGAATTTATTTTGTGCCATGTTTCGTACGTAGCTGCTATGCTAAATTGTAAAAAAGGAGGGAACCAGGTTGGAAGCGTTAATTAAAAAAGCCAATAAGGCGGCACTCGGTTTGCTTGTGTGTACTTCAAATGATATGGTGTTGTGGCTGGGTTTGCATAGTACTCTTAATGAAATTGCCGATGCTCGAAGTGCAGCAAGGAGAGAGCGGTTGCTGGGTACGACAGCTGGTAGGTTTATCTTACAGTCAATCGGAGAATCGGTGGTGACTAGTAATGGCGCGCGCCTAAAAAAGTTAATGGGGAACATTAGGGTTCATATCATGGTTCGTCCGTTTCCGCGAAGTTTGTGCATATATAGAGAGGCGAATGGCGAGAGCTAGGGCTTTGTTGCGTTAGTCAAAGGATCATAAGGAAGAGTCTGCGTATGTTGACGCAGCATGGATTAACGGCAAGGTTGCTTACTCGGCGGTGGTGGTAGATGGGAAAGGGAGCGTTCGAAATGCCGCTTCCGTTTATACGAAAAATCCGGGGGCCGCTGAGCAGGTGGCTATTGCGCTAGCACTCAATAATTCGGGTAGGGTTTTAGTCTTTATTGACTCTTGATATGCAATTAAAGCCTTCTTGAGGGGAGTCAACCGGCTTACAGACTGCTCGAGGGCAAGGGCATCACTCCGCATACCACTACTTGGTTTCCGGCGCACATGGGGTCAGTGGAGGGAGCCCCGCGTAACCTAAATGAGGTGGCGCACAGAGAGGCATGAGAATTAGTGTGCCGTGCAATCCATGAAGCGGCTGAATCTTCAGCTTCAGAGTTTAGAGACCAGTTGTTAACGTACAACGGTATAACCAAACAATAATACTCAGAGCGCGGGGGATTCCCCTTGCCACATTCTAGACTTAACAGGCCCCAGGCGGTTACATTAACACTTCTGCAGACGCGGACGTATCCCAACCCGGTCATTACGAATAAAATTATTTCGGACTGCAGGGTTTCGATCTATTTTTGTAAGAGTGGCGGTTCGCTCGATTTTGAGCACCTTCTCTGGCGCTGCTCGGCAATGGCCGGTGCGGCTTCTCACGATGAACAGTGGTGGCAGCGAATGCTGTACAGTAACGCGCTGGCGGACCAACACAGGGCTAGAGAGCCCGTGCAGCGGCAGAACGGCTTGGCCTCTCTGTTCCGACGTGGGAGCAGCCAACATCAGTCCTGGACTGATCCTAAGGACCTTAATAAAGTTGTTCATACCATACCATACAGCTGGTTATGGCCGTCTCGGAGAGAACTATCGTGTTCCCAGCATCACCAGCAAAATTGTGCAATAAGGACGCGTCGCCACAACGCATACTTCGCCCCGTGATGAAGGGGTGGGGTGAATGCGGTCGCGTGCGCTTGCTTATCTCCCGGTGGTGACAATCGTACGCCTTGGATGCCTTTGGACTTTCACAAGACTGATTCTGTCGTTGCTCCCAGGCACACAAAAGTCACTTCAATCGTTGCATAGTCACCGTTGGCCAAAAGGGTGCTCTTTTCGGACACAGCGAAGTAAGAAATGAGACGCTTATCCGCGTCGCACTGTACCTGTGAGTAGGTTTTGTGCGTCCTTAGTGCGTGAGAAATGCGGGGCCCGTTTCTATCTGCTTGTCATTCTGCGCGTGACCTTTCAATATGTTTCTATCCCGTTTATTGCTTCGCCTTCGCGGCAAATCTGTGACTTTTTGTTCATAATATTTTTCGCCATTTAATAGGTTGCTTACTGTTGTTAGATAATTAAAAAAATAAATAAATAAAAATGGCAGATCCCACGTACAGTGAAAATCGATGATATGCAAAGCATAAATTAGGAAGGTTGAAATGTAACCTTAAAATTAGTACAACGTTACGAGGCGGAGGTAAATTGTGCTGTACATGACTTCCATGTTATGATTATCATATTAGGACGTGTCATTTACTCCAGTCGTCAACCCAAGTGACCTCATACTTAAATTTGGTATATGTGGAACTAGCGAAAGGGCCGCGAGTAGGCTATGAGCGTAGCATGTAGTCTAGTTTTACATGACACGCATGCAATGATTATTACGTTTTCACGTGTCAATTACCTTCGCCGACTGTTTACGTCACATAATACCAACTTTGGTATATGTTGAGGTAGTGTAACGGCCGCGAGCACTGTGCGCTATGAGCGCAGCAGGTCGTCATGCTTTACATGACACGAATATCATGAGTATCATGTTTGGAGGTGTCATTTCGCTTCGTCTATTGACGTCACGTGATACCAAACATTCTATATCTGGAGCTAGCAAAACGGTCGTGATTGCCTCATGAGCATTGTATACTGTCATGTTCTCACATGACACGCGCGTCACGATTATTAGGCTTGCACCAGTCATATACCTTCGTCATCCATTGTCATCACGTAACACAATTTCTTATATGTGGAGCTAGCAAAAGGGCCGCAAGTGCACCATGAATGGCTCAATATACTCCGTAACAATGACGAGGCGTAGGCTTAGCGCGGTGAAGCTATGCTTGCAAAACACCAACACACTATAGTCTGACGTCGGGCGCAACCAGCGTGAACAGCGTCAGGCACGAAATGCAACATGCAGTATTTCGCGCGATGACGTTACCAAGCTCTACCCAGACAGCACTGCGTCTGCCTATCTTCGTGATGAAGGGACGCCGGGCGCAAACAAACGCGAATGCGTCAAAGCAACGCAGCGCTGTGCGTGATCGGCGCCTGGCGTGGCATCGCCAGCCTGGCGCTGGTGAAAAGAACGCCGGCGTGCACGCACGCCGGGTCACGTCGAAGTGTATTGGCGCCTTGAGTGTGGCATGCAGTCATGTTCTTACATAATGTCTACACCAGTCACATACCTTCGTCATCTATTTACGTGACGTAACACTAAATTTGACATATCTGAAACTAGCGAAACGGTGGTGAGCGCATCATGAGTGTCGCTTGTTGTCATGTTGTTACATGACACGCATGTCATGATGATCACTTTTGGACATGTCATTTACTTATGTTGTCCGTTCGCGTCACGTAATACCAAATATGGTACATGTGAAGCTAGCGAAACGGCTGCAAGCGCATCATGAGCGTAGCATGTAGTCATGTTGTTAATGACACGTATCTCATGATTATCATGTTTGCACCAGTCACATACACTCGTCATACATTCACATTTCGTAATACCAAATTCGGTGTACGTGAAGCTAGCAAAATGGCCGCGCGCGCATCTTGAGCATGGCATGTAGTCATGTTGTTACATGACACACATGTCATGATTTTCATGTTAGACTCAGTCGCTTGTGTTCGCCATGCAGTCATGTCATACCATACCAGTTTTGCAACTTGTCATTTGAACAAAACCACCACAATAGTAGCAAGACTATAAAATGTAAATCATGACATTCATGACTTATATATCAAGATTTTCATGTTATGGTCAGTCACTCATGTTTGTTATATATTCATGTTATGGTATACCAAGTTTGGTGTCGATACCATTATTGAAACGGCCGGGAGAGCAAAAAGTCGTAAGGGGGTAAATAGATAGATAGATAGATAGATACGCTGAAAGTCGCATAAGTTCGCTGAAAAATGCTTCTCATTGAGAAATATAAGTGCATGTGACAAATGCGCACGTGGCCCCAATTTGTGGAGTCTTTATAAACATATATGGAGAGCACGTCATTTAGCGTGCGATTGAAGCGCTTCATCATCCCGTTGGTTTTGGGCTGATAAGTGGTGGTTAATAAATGTACGATGGTGCATTCGCGCAGGAGAACCTCTACTATTTCAGACAAAGAGGTGTGCCTCAGTGACAGAGGAGCTCGAAGGGAACATCATGCTGCTAGACGAGGATGCCAAGAATGAAGAAGCTGACTTCACGCATGGTGGCCTCTGGAATCGCCGAAGTATCAGCTTAGTGCGTAAGATGGTCCATGGCTATAAAGACCTAGTAGTTCCTGTTTGGTGTGTATGGTAAGGGAAAACACAAGCCGATTCCGATACTGAAGAAAGGCTGAGAAGGGACGAGGCAGTGGTTGCATTGGCCCTTTGGTCGTGCGAGGAGAGCTCTTCTGGAGTTAGCACAGGGAACATGAACGCCCCATCGTGGTGGTCTAGTGGCTAAGGTACTTGGCTGTTGACCCGCAAGTCGCGGGATCAAGTTCTGGCGGCGGCGGCTGCATTTTCAATGTAGGCGGAAATGTTAGTTCCCGTGTGCTCAGATTTCGATGCACATCAAGAACCCCATGGTGGTGGTCGAAGTTTCTGGAGCACTCCACTACGGCGTCTGTCATAATCATATGCTGGTTTTTAGACGTTAAACCCCACGTATAAGTCAATAATGCAACAGGGAACATGAACGGACGTACTGCCGAACAAAGTGGTACTATCCACGCCAACAGTATCGATATCCATAGGTAGGCATACGTCTACCACGTCATCACGGGTGCATTGCAGATCCGCGCGGAAAGACATAAGAACGTTGGCGGCGAAGGATTACACGCAATCTTTCGCAGCCATCAGACAAATATGGAGACAGTGCAAAAATCATCACAGGTTGTAAAATGGCTAGCAGTTCCTCCATGTCAGCGGTTATGGGTAGGTAGAGACGCAAAACCATAATCAGAGGAAAGAGGCAAGTGACAAAGGGCTTCGGCTTCCGAATTCTTACGCCCTGCTCGATAGATTACACGAATGTCATAATAGCACCCAACGAGCTAAGCGACGAAAACTGTATTTTAATTACTATAACCAATACAATGCATGATCAGTCACGACGTCGTACGAGTGGCCTTACACGTAAGGTCGCAAGATTTTGATTGCCTGAACGATGGAAGGACGTCTTTTTTCACTGAGCTGAGTAGTTCCTGTCTCCTCTGGGAACAGTGTGACTGGCGTAAGAAACGATATACTCATCAAACTTTCATGTGCGCTTGGTAAGTATATTGCCAAGACTTATTCCATTGGCGTTCATGAGGATTTTAGTTGAAGCGCCCGGATTAAAATGGTGCATGATAGGTAAGGATGTTAGGACATTACATAAAAAGGCAAACGCTTTTTCGCATGCGAGGGACCACGCTGAGCTGTCTCGGTTGTCGGCAAACAGCTGTGTCAGGAGGGCAATCATTGTGGTAAAATTACGCATGGAACGTACATAGACGAAGGGAACATAGATATAGGAACATGTACGTATCAAGCTACGGAGCTCTTTTTGTGCTTCCCGCCTAGGAAAGTCAGCAACAGCGCGAATCTTGGTGAGATCCAGACGGACACCATGCTTGAGAACAACCTGCGAGGCGTCAGAGGTAGCAACCTAAATTTCTCGAGATAACGGTGACGTCATACAAATAGCCTTAGCTTGTGTTACATTTTAAGCCTTTGAGAGTGTGTGACATCAGATGTTAGAAGGCGGCGAATGAAATAAGCAGGCTGAAAGTCAACATGTTGAACCCGTACAATCCGTCAGAACTTAGATACGCAGTCTTGAAGCAGTCTGCTTCATTTATTGTGAGGTGCCAGTAACCTAAAAGAAGGTCTAAATAAGAAAAGAACCTTTCTTCTTTCTGTCATTTGGGAGTAAAATTGATTCCTGGCAGCGGTAAACAGCCTTATCAAACATCCTATATATATGTCGAGGTAAAAGAATCCGGCTTCTGTCCCGGCTGCGGTGGCTGCATTTCCGATGGAGGCGGCAGTGTTGTAGGCCCAGTGTGCTCAGATTTGGGTGCACGTTATAGAACCCCAGGTGGTCTAAATTTCCGGAGCCCTCCACTACGGCGTCTCTCATAATCATATAGTGGTTTCCGGACGTTAAACCCCACACATAAATCAATCAATCAACCGGTTTCTGTGTCGAACAACAAGAATACAGCAGTCAGTGACCTCAGCAAAACAAACACGAGCATATCGCGACCGTCGTATCCTTCGTCGTTCCTCTTAACAATAACCATATTGGCCGCTACATTTCATAGGTTTCCAAAACATCTGACTCAGCAGTTCACAACTTTAATCTCTTGCTCATCGGCGTCTTTTTGTTACCACAGATACCCACAAAAAAAAAACAAGTGACACGCCTGCACACACTCTCAGGCACGTCATAATTGCAACGCTCTCTCAAATTGCGATCACTGAAAATACGCTTGCCTTGCGACAATTTCTGACGACGTAAACTGACGCAGCAGCTATCTCTTATGTTGCTGCCAGAACAACGCCCTTCATCACACTCAAACCAGAGTTTACAGCAAACCCGGTAAAATACACTGGCCTTTATCGCACAGGGAATGTGAAAGAGGGCATATCATGCGGAGTATTTTTTTTGTTTCGTGACCATATCTTAGTAAGCGAAAAACAGATACTCAATAAATAGAAAGTTACAAAATGTCTGATCAAGGTTTTTGCAGAATGACCCATCACATTCTAAAATATCTTTTTGCCTAGCCCCATTGCTTAAAAAGATTGGTAAATGAACGTGCCTAATTAGTTAATTAGGCGGAACACAAAATATAGTGTGACGCACTATCTGGCCTTTACATGAACTAATTAAAAAAATTCAATCGTGCTTTTTTTAATCGATGTGACCGTGTCTGAAATCCAAGGTTTGCGAGCGCACAATATTATATTTATGGCTTTAAAAATGGTCCACTTAAAAGGTGAACAAAACTAATTAGCAGGAACAAAAAGTCAAATACGTGTGCTCTATTTTCTTCGATTACTTTTGTGAAAACGAATTCGCTGTAGTTTGATCTCTCCACGCTTGAATGCAAGTAAGATTCTAATGCTAACTTGGTAAAAACGTACGACTTTAAATTAGCCAACCGACGTGGTAGGCAACTGTCACTGCAACATTCGCTCCAGTTGATTGAAAATTACGTCAGGCGGACCACAAACTTGAAATTGATTTCCGTCTCGGAGTGGGGTAATATTGAAAAGCAGGAATATAATAAATTTTGCTTTATAATTGCACGATACTAATTAATGTACCATGTGGCTATGACTACTGACACAGGAGAACTCTTTCACAGTAGTCATAGCATGAAACTTATTTAAGATAGCGCATGGAAGTGTGCCTGAAGTGCCCCTTGTGAAAACATATTTTACTTTACAGGAAAATGATGGCTAGGTTCTGAAGACCCTGAGTTGCCTTTTCAGCAACTGTCAGCATTTTTTTCACACCGTTATTTTGATACTGAAAAAGATAATGAAATTAATTTACCATATGTTTGTCTCAGACGTATTTCTATGCAATTTGTTGTTCAATATTCTAATCTCTTTCATAAGTATATCTATTAAAATGCTGGGTTGGTGGATGCTGGTATCGTTGGTGGATATGGTAAAAATATTACTGGATATGGTGGAAATGATAGTGGATATGGCTGGAAGCTGTGATGGTCTTAATGGCTGATGTCGGCCAGAGCGGAAAAAATGGTGGCAGATGGTAGGGCGGTGACGAGCAAATCAGTGGTGTCAGCGGAAAATGCAGCTGATGACGGCGACAGTGGAAAAAGTGGTGGCAGATGGTGGTGGTGGTGGCGAGCCAATGTCGGCAACAGTGGCAAATGCCAGCTCATGGTGGCGATCCGAAACGTATTGGGTGGATGGCTTGGTTAACAATCTGGATGACAGTGGCATGATGGAACCTTGGTGAATGATGGTGGCATGATGAAAAAGCAGATGGCAGTATGTGAAATCACTTAATTATTCGTAGTGTCTCAATCTGGAATGCACAGAGAAATATGTTTACGGTTAAAAGAAATGGGTGCGCCTCAATACGCTTTCTATCCCATTTTTTTTCCTGTGGTGTCAACAACGCTTGAATTTTTGTGGAGCGTAGAATGTGGCTGTGAGTGCGTACATTCCGTGCACGTATACATCAATTTGACATGCATGAGTGTAGTGCTTTGTTGTGATGTTTAAAAGACCAGAGGTGTCGCTGTGACATTTTATATGTTACAACGCCGCGCAGTTGTCGAGAAATAAATGAGCTCCAGTTCGCAATTACCCCAACGGTAGACTAGACTACAGCGGTAACTTGAAGTCGCCACGCTAGAGAGGCCACTCTTGCAATTCTTGCAGACTCAATCACTTCAGCCGTACAACAAAGTGCGTGCGATGCTAAAATGCATAAACTTCCACCCTCGACATTCGTCGAGATAAGACCCAGCGAGTTTGACTTTCACCCTCCTGTTCCGACACAATGATTTCCACTAAAGGTTAGACCTATATCAACCGAGCCTGTACAAATGTTATCGGCGCTTTTGCGTTTCAGAATACACAATTTCGACGAGCAAGAAGCACAATACAGCACAGCCATGGCACCATTTACCCTAAATGAAGCATTTTTTATAGTTTACAGTGTCCGCCCAGGAAGCGACAAACAACGCTGCCACTAGGTGCCAGCACTTCCTGCAAACTAACGCCTCCCGCCACCGACAGCTGCTGGTCGCGCTTGCCGGAACATACCTGGCTTTTATGCAAGAACACAGACTTGCCCCGCCGCGGTGGTTTAGTGGCTGAAATACTCGGCTGATGACCCGAAGGTCGCGGGTTCAAATCCCGGCTACGGCGGCTGCATTTTCGATGGAGGCGCAAATGTCGTAGGCCTGTGTGCTCAGATTTGGGTGCACGTTTAAGAACCCCAGCTGGTCGAAATTTCCAGAGCCCTCCACTACGGCGTCTACCATAATCATATGGTGGTTTTGGGACGTTAGACCCTCCACGAATCAATCAAATCAACCAATCAAGAACACAGGTTTGTCCATTATTATCCTTACTGAGTCATTGTGATAGCATGTTTTCCTGCGCACTGCGTTCGTTTTGGCCCAGCCATTATGTAGTTGTTGCTAACCATAAAGCTAGAGCATTGTGCTGGCACGACTGCGCTGTACTGTTGCGCGAAAATTAACGCATTAATCAATCACTTGTGTGGAAGTTTATCAAATGTACCTAGAGGTGTCATAGAGCCTGAGCAGACGTCACCCTTTAGTACGAGCGAAAAAATGATAAAAACTTGTCAGTAACTGCCAGTAAACTGTCCCTGCTCGTCAGGTCCGCTTGGTTTTTCTTCTTGCGGTTTTGAATTGTAATTAAAACACAGCGCTGATGCCATTATCGCAGTGGAAATTGTGCAGGCAGCTGTTGTTTGTGCTAAATGAATGTGCTCGTTTTTGTATAGCTGGTGTAGATCCCGTCTATCGGAAGAATGCAAAACACATAACTAAAGCTCAACGGTCAGTTTGTAAGCTCACTGGCGATTTAACAGGATATTTCACACAAGCTGGCATGGCGCAGTGGTTAGCGTGTTCAGTTGAAAATCCGAAGGCTGCACGTTGTGTTCCTCGTGGTCGAGTTTTTTTCACAGGTGCTGTCTGCAATGGTTTCCACACAATTATTAATTTTATTTTCCTTGGTGGCAGCTCGTCACGGTGGTTCTAACGCCATCTCGCGCTCCAGCATTGTCGGCACTCCACCACCCACCATATGCCACCATACATCAAGTGCCACCAATATTTTCTGCACCATATACCGCGAAAATGGTGGATGGCGGAATCCACCATTCCTATAGTGGACGTTTTCTTCAACGGCTAGTGTCTAATTTGTGAAGCTAAATTGTTCAGAATAGTAGTCTATGAATTCAGATATAAATATATCATGAGAAAATCGTTTCGGCGTCAGTAAAGAGCTCATTTTGACGTTTCCATTACGCTACAAGTGGTGTAAAAAATTTTATTCTAGAATGCCCTCAAAATCAGAACTTCTCTTTTACATTCATTTGCCCACATTTCCAGCATCTGAGTGAATTACTATTAATAGGGCACACTGAGTTTACTAGGTACCGAGTATCATTTCGAAGCATCATCTTACATTGGATTCCTCTCTATGTTGCAATTTTTGGCGCCTACAACAAATAAAAATATTTTAATTGCACGCCTAATCTCCCAATCTGCTTCCCGCTGGTGCGTAGCAACACCTGGTGCCGCAGATATTGCATTGAAGAGATGCTGTACTGCCCAGAACCAATTTGCAGTAAAGTGTTGTCAGTAATCAGCGGCCCATATACCGCGGCGCGTTGCATACCAGATGTCCTATGAAATGTGTAGAGTTTATTCAAATAGGTGTCTGGAAACTTGAAAAATCAGAACAACTACATGGCTGAACTTACTGTTGTTTTACAATGTATAAACTATTATCTGAGCTCTCTTTGGGTTACATTGCTGAGCCTGGGTCTTTCTGCAATGAATTCGCTATAGTAGCAGAAGCAAACATTGTTAACTTACCATATCACGCGTTATTACTGGTAACGTCCAATAGTCAATAGTAACAGTCATAATACGAGTGATGAGCCGAAGATATCTTACAGAAGCGAAAATGTGTAAATTTTTTCGTAGTGTAGACAAGGTGCTTTTTAGGATGTCCTTGGTCATATATCGTAAATTTGATTAGACATACAATCTCTTTCACCAAGAATATTGTCACAGGTAATGAGTATGAGCCATCAACTGTAAGGGGAATTCCTTAGAAGTGAAGAAAGAAGAGGGCTTTTGCGTCCTGGTCTGAGGGCAAGCAAGACGTCGTTTCGTCGCTCTCTGTTATTACGTTCGTGGCACTGGTGGAGGTGCTGGGTAAATGCGCCTTGGCTGCAGATTTTCAGCCGACACACCGAGCTACTTGGAGACAGCTACAGCTCCCACGGCACGAAGCAGTCGCCGCCTGCGAGGACTATCTCCCGAGTACGGCCCCCTCTTTCAAGACGAGATGGCAACTTCAACTAACAACCAGGCGAGTCAAACCAACGACGCCTATTCTTTTCTCCCGCATGTTTTTCATGCGCCGCAAACACCACGCTCATTTCATGGAGACATTTATGAGGATGTTGACGACTGGCTTGACCACTTCAATCGAGTGGCCAACATCAACGAATGGGATGAAGCTCGCAAGCTGCGGAGAGTTTACTTTGCGTTAGAAGACTCTGCCAAAACGTGGTACGAGAATCACGAGGGTTCCTTTGCGATCGTGGCATGAGTTAAGCCGACAGTTTCGTGATGCGTACCGCAGCACTGAAAGGAAAGAGAGAGCGGAAGCAGGCTATCTCGTCTCGGAACCAACGACCCAACGAAAGAGTTTCGATGTTTGTCGAGGACATGCTTCGACTCTTCAAGCGTGCTGACCCTGCAATGTCCGAGGAAAAGAAGGTGCGGCATTTAATTGCGTGGGGTAAAAGAGCAGCTCTTCGCCGGACTCGTGCGCAATCCACCGACGACTGTGGCAGAGTTCATAAATGAGGCAACCACAATGGAGCGTACTCTCCAGTATAGGTCGTCACAGTATGAACGCCACGACCTGACCCCTGCTGCATGCTTTATCGGGGCTGACAGCGAGAGGCATGCCCTCGCTGAGTTCATAAGAAGCGTCGTGCGGGACGAACTGCGCCAACTCCAAGCAGCGGGACCCCACCCACCCAGTAAGTGATCTCGCAGACTTAATCCGAAATGAGATTCGACACGTGGTCACCCCACTCGCGCCAACAAGACCTGAGGCCCCTGTGCTGACTTATGCGGCGGCTCTGTGATCTCCTGCACCACATGGCCCTGATCCCACCATGGCGAGAATAGATCAGGCTAGCCATCGATTCCAGGGCACCTCTTCGACTCCTCCACCCGTTTCAAGGTTTCAGAGTGCACCAACTTATCGTCCGTCTGGATCGCAGGCAGAACGCCACAAAGGCCAGCGTGTGGCGTACGTCCGATAACCGTCCACTCTGCTACCACTGTGGCGAAGCGGGTCACGTCTACCGTAACTGCCAGTACCGCCAACTTGGTCTCAGTGGCTTTCACCCAGATGCTCGTTGCCCGCGTTACGGTGAGCGTCCCCGCGACATCGAAGCTGTACCTTACGGGCCAGCAAACTCCTCGCCTTGGTCCACGGCCCCAATCACGATCTCCATCACCTCGCCGCCCCACGTCACCTAGCATTCCCTCGTCATCCTATGCTCCTTTCAGAGGCCTGGTCACCGAGTCCCCACAGGGGAAACTAGAAACCGCGGCTCCTGGGGGTGAAGCCGCGTCCCAACGAACTGTCAAAGAGCCTCCTTCGACGCAAAGACCCGACGAAGACCGTTCTGACTTTCCAGTCGTTTCCGAAAGTCACAAGACTGTTTCCGCCGACATCACCGTACACGTCGATAATCACGTCGTCACTGCCCTCGTCGACACTGGCGCCGATTATTCGGTTATGAGCAGCGCCCTAGCATCCGAACTGAGGAAGGTAACTACGCCTTGGCAAGGACCGCCGTTGCGCACGGCAGGGGGCCACCTCGTCACGCCAACATGAATGTGCACAGCCCGTGTTCGAGTCCGTGCTTCGATGTTCACGGGGTCTTTCCTCGTATTACCTTTGTGCTCCCATCCACTCATCCTGGGGCTGGACTTTCTTCGCGAACACGGCGCAATTATTGACCTACGAGACTTGCAGGTGTCGTTCGAGGACCCGTTTCATCCTGAACCGGAAAACGCCCGCTCATCGAAGGCTGCCCTACGTGTATCCTCCGAATCTGTTACTCTGCCTCCCCGCAGCAGCCTTTTTATCAACGTTGAATGTGACCAAGACGTCCCCAATGCTGTAATTGCAGAAGGAAATTTGTCTCTACTTTTTGCACAACAAATCTGCGTTGCCCGAGGTATCGTTCAGCCAAGTAGAAAGCAGGCTTGCCTATTAGTCACGAATTTCAGCGACGAGTATCGCCATCTTACTAAACACACTGCGATCGCATACCTTGAGGATATTGTCCGACGTACCTGGTCACTCAACATTATCTGCTCTTTCGTCGTGCGACGATTCCGCCATGACATTTGCAAGCAATCTCGACGTAAACCAGGGTCTACCGTCTGCACAACGGGAACTTCTTTTGAAGCTACTTGGCTCATTTCGGGACTGCTTCGCTACGACTTCGAAAGTTAACCAAACACCGCTTGCCAAGCATCATATCATCACCGAGCCTACCGAGAGACTCATTCGAGAGCATGCGTACAGAGTCTCGCAAAAAGAACAAGACGTTATACGCCAACAGGTCCAGCAGATGCTCAAGGACGATGTCATCCAACCATCGACCAGTCCCTGGGCGTCCCCTGTTGTGTTAGTAAAGAAAAAAGATGGTACTCTCCGATTTTGCGTCGACTACCGAAAGTTGAATAAGATCACGAAGAAAGACGTGTATCCTTTACCACGAATTGACGACTCGCTGGACCGCATTCGCAATGCTCGTTACTTTTCTTCCATGGATCTACGCAGCGGCTATTGGCAAATATCTGTTGATGAGCGCGACCGCGAAAAGACCGCCTTCATTACTCCTGACGGACTCTACGAGTTCAAGGTCCTTCCATTCGGCTTGTGCTCGGCACCAGCTACTTTTCAAAGAATGATGGACACGGTTCTTTCTGGGCTAAAATGGCAATCGTGTCTTGTCTACCTTGACGATGTGGTCGTCTTCTCGGACACGTTTGAGCAGCACGTCCAGCGCTTACAGGCAGTTCTTCAGGCGATTCGAACGAACAGCTGGACTTTCTCTCAAATCCTGAGAAATGCCACTTTGCATTCGAGGAACTGAAATTTCTTGGTCACGTCGTCAGCCACGCCGGTATACACCCAGACCCTGAGAAAACGAAAGCTGTTGCCGCATTTCCTGTCCCAACGAACAAGCGCGACATCCGCCGATTTCTGGGACTCCGTGCATATTACAGACGCTTCGTCAAAGGCTTTTCTAAAATCGCTAAACCGCTAAATTAACTTACGAAAGACGGCGTACCATTTGTTTGGGGCCATGATCAGCATCACGCCTTTGACACGCTGCGAAACCATCTCCAAGCCCCACCTGTACTCGGTCACTTTGACGACAACGCTGCCACAGAGCTACACACAGATGCCAGCAACGTCGGACTGGGGGCTGTACTGGTTCAATGGCAAAATGGCATAGAGCGCGTGATTGCCTATGCAAGTCGAACACTATCATCTGCAGAGAAAAACTACTCTGCAACAGAAAAAGAATGCTTAGCCGTTGTTTGGGCTATAACAATGTTTCGCCCTTATTTTTACGGTCGACCATTCAGGGTAGTTAGCGACCACCATTCTTTATGCTGGCTCGCCTACCTCAAAGACCCTTGCGGTCGTCTAGCACGCTGGAGCCTTCGGCTGCAAGAATTTGACGTTACAGTCATTTACAAATCAGGACGCAAACACACTGATGCGGACTGTCCCTCACGTGCACCAATTGGAAGTACGAACGCGGACGTTGAAGAGGACGATACATTCCTTTCCTCTGTGTCAGCAACCGACTTGGCTCAACAACAACGCGACGACATGGAGCTAAGCCCGCTGATTGACTACCTCGAAGGCCAAAAATGCAGCCTTCCTCGAAACTTCGCACGTTCGCTGGCCTCGTTCTGCATCAGGGATGGAGTCCTGTATAAGAAAATTTCGACCATACCCAGGCTACTTACCTACTGGTTGCGCCGACCTCGCTTCGGGACGATATTTTACATGCTTGTCACGACGAACCGTCATCCGGACACCTTGGCTACACGCGCACATTGGAAAGAATTCGCCTGCTCATACTACTGGCCCCGCCTCGCGAAGACAGTCAAGCATTACGTCCGCACATGCCGCGACTGCCAACGCCGTAAGACTCCACCTGTCCGACCAGCAGGACTACTACAGCCCATCGCAACGCCGCAGACACCATTCCATCAAATTGGCATTGACTTACTCAGCTCATTTCCCACCTCTTCGTCTGGAAACCGGTGGATTGTGGTTGCCACTGATTATTTAACGCGTTACAGCGAAACAAAGGCCCTGCCCAAAGCTACCGCAGCGGAAATCGCACAGTTTTTTGTCACCAGCATCGTACTTCGTCACGGAGCGCCAGCTGTGATAATTACTGATCGTGGTACAGCTTTCACCGCAGAGATGCTTCAAGAAGTGCTGAGACTAAGTGGTACAGAACATCGGAAAACCACGGGTTATCACCCCCAAACAAATGGACTCACTGAACGGTTGAACAAGACAATTGCAGATATGCTGTCTATGTATGTGGCCGTTGATCACAAGAACTGGGATGATATACTCCCTTACGTAACTTTTGCTTACAATACAGCAGTCCAAGAGAGTACAGGTTTCACCCCATTTCGCTTAGTTCATGGTCGAGAGGTCACCACAATGCTCGACGCAATGCTCCTTCCCAACAACTTGAGCATGTTCAACACGGACGCTGTATTGTTCGCTCAACGCGCCGAGGAGGCCCGTCAACTCGCCCGATGCCGTATTCAGGCTCGCCAAACTGCCGACGCACACCGCTACAACCTTAAACACCGAGAGGTTACCTTCCAACCAGGCGATGAAGTTTGGGTGTGGACTCCCATCCGACAGCGTGGTCACTCTGAGAAGTTGCTTCGGCTCTACTTCGGCCCTTACAAAGTTCTGCGCCGACTCAGTGACGTTACCTATGAAGTTCTCCCTGAGGGCACCTCAAGACGTTCCCGTCGGTTTCCACAAAGTGATGTGGTGCACGTGTCAAGACTCAAGCCATATTTCTCGCGTCATCCATCGAACGTGTACTAACTTACCATGCAATGACTATTTTTTTGCCACTTTGGTTTTTTTTATTGTCTTGTGTACTTACTTCTTTCTTTATTGAGTTCTTCTACGACGCCAGCCCATTTTTTTCCTTACGACGGAGTTGTTGGGTTCCATGATAGCATCTTTTCTTTCGCATTTTTTTCTCAACGCTCATTATCAGCATCGAGTCGATGCTTTTCGAGGAGAGGGAGTAATGTCACAGGTAATGGGTATGCGCCATCAACTGTAAGGGGAATTCCTTAGAAGTGAAGAAAGAAGAGGGCTTTTGCGTCCTGGTCTGAGGGCAAGCAAGACGTCGTTTCGTCGCTCTCTGTTATTACGTTCGTGGCAATATGGCTGATGCCTGGGGGGATAGCGTGCCAATAAACTGAAATACTATTTGTTTCTTTAGCTAACGATAGGTCAGCGATATATAACCTCGAATGAACGAATAAACCCCTAAAGTACAACAGTTTCCTTCCGGCGAGGCGTGAGAAATAGAGGATTTACCCCTGTCACGTCCCGCCTTCCCTCAAACAGTATGACGATGTTCCCAGATAATGACTCGGTGTCATTGGACCTCGGCGACATTTCTGGTTTCCCGGACAGCCCAAAGGTGGCCTACGAGCTTGCCGCTGGTGTCGGCCACCGGGGATCGGCGGTGTCTAAGATACATGCATTTATACACTATCATAAATACTCTTTCGGTATCTTGTATCTCTATTGCGATAGGTCTCGCAGAAAGGTTATCTGTTGGTCGATTTCCGATATTTCAAATATTGTTTGATCAATTGATTGATATGTGGGGCTCAACGTGCCAAAACCACCATATAATTATAAGAGATGCCGTAAGAGCGAAGTCCGGAAATTTTGATCACCTGGGAGTTTTTAATGTGCGCCCAAATATGAGCACATTGACAGACAGCGTTTCTGCCTCCATCGAAAATGCAACCACCGCAGCCGGGATTCGATTTCAGGACCAGCAGGTCAGCTGCCAGGTACCTTAAGCCGCTAGACCATCGTGGCGGGGCGTTTCAAATGACGTGTCATGGTTCCTAAAACACAAGACACTTCTGTAGAAATGCCAGGATGCGAAACAATAAATGTTGGCCCAACTCTACTTTCCAAGCTGCTACACTGCTACCACTAGGGACGTCAAAATCCTAAGCGACAGCGGCATTCCTTTGTCTTTCCACCAGAGTGCTCCCCTGATCATAGGAGATTATGTCCGTACGCGTTTCCATTGAGTAAAAGAGTGTCACGTGATGGCGGTCAAGCCATCTCGGAAAAAGCATGCGCGTGAACGTCTACCTAATGTTGACTTTTTGTTTCTCGATGTTTTCTTTCTTTTTGGATATGTCAGTGCCATGAACTTGGTAGTATCGTACAGTGACTGTATGTGGCGCTTTAAGCGTACTGTGGTACTGTGGTACGATACTGTGGCTGCGTGTGGCACTTTTAGATTAAATTAGGACGGACGTGGCTGCAATATTGTTATCAAAGTTATTCTTGCGTAGCGCTTAGTTGTAAAATCTCAAGAAATGAAAAAAAAATAATTGCCTTAGTGTGTGACTTGCTGCTTTCACTGAAAGATTTGACAGATCTCCGCACTAGAAGCTTGACTTACACAGAACAAGGTTGAATTTTCTGCAAGGTATATTTCAACATTTTAACAGCCGTCTTAGACCTGGTTTCGATAATGAATTGAATTGAAGAAGCATCTATGTAGCAGATGGTACTTCGATGCACTAAGTTTTCTGTCTTATGTTACGGATGAATTATTATTTTAGGAATGGCTTCATTTTTAGCACAAATGCAGCCTTTACTGTTTTCCGTTGGCATCGCTCACATTACGTAAAACTCGGTAAATCTTGATTTTCGTTTGTTACCGGAAATATGTACTTTGTAACCACCTTCACTCTTTCTTCTTTTATTTACTCATGTTTTTAATTGTGTTCATCTTTGCTACTATCAGCATGCTTACATTCCTAGCAAGTGTATTGTTTAGACGATGCTCAGGGCAAATATATTATAATATTAGGCTTCTTCGAGCTCACAGTAAAAAAATTTATGCACGCTATTTATTGAAATGGGAACACTAGTTTTGTGTTATAATAAAGAAAACCATAAGAAGAAATACAGAAGGCCTAATGAAGACAATTTGAGAAACATGGTACCAAACGCTCCAGTTTTCGTACGAATGTTTCCCGAGCCTATTTAGTGTTCTTTTCCACGAGCACTGAGTTTTTTTGTATTTTCATACATGAACACGTAAGCGCATGACAAATCGTGCTCTATTTTTATGGCTTGTAGAGATTGCACCTGTGTTATGCTTAAAAAGGATGCCACGTAAGGGAATCAAATGTATACAAAGTACTTCTTAACGTGAAGTAAATAAGACCAAGGGTGAGGTTTAACTAAGATAAGTGTTCTAGCATTTACGTTTTTCCCATTCAGGCCAAATGCATTTGAGTACATTATAGGAGGCATTGTAAGACGATTCTTTATTTTTCGATGTATGAAAAAGAACTTGGTACGCAATGGTTTTTCCGACGTTTTAAAAAACATCATAGCAATATTACAATGTCTTTGTGCTTGCTGTTGTGCTGTAGCTCTCTCATACGGGCTTGTAGTGAACAGCCGGCATGTGTACCGTGCATGGTGAAATCAGACGCAGCGGTTTAGCCACCGACTCCAGAGTGCGGCAGAATTTCTGACTGGCGCAGACAGATGGCAAAGAAACACAATTGTGTCCCATTAGCGACTGTCTGATTGTCCATGCGCTCTTTGTTCCCCTTCAAGCTCGTTTAAGAGCACTGCAGCACATAAGCCCATGAATACAGTAGAGTAGTTTCATCCAATACTTCGCGTGATTTTTTATAAGCCAGAAAACGTTCCCATGGCAGCAAGTACAACACCAAAAACCAATTGCTTCAGTCCTTTTTATATAAATTCTACGATGTGAAAAAGTACGGTCAGGGATAAAGTGAATAATAATTCGTTGCATAACAGACTTTAGTTATCCCACCAGTTCGTTCGAATCAGCTCGCCGATGCTCCCGACAATGACATAAAAATTGTCTTGTAAAAATACAAATCAATCGTACTCCACTGTACTCATACATATGTCCCGTCTTCATACAAATAAAAAAAACGGACGTAATGCTAAGATTACGCGTGACGTAATCCACAAAAAAAGAAAGGTAAAACGGCCAAGACAACATTTGAAAACGAATTGCCAGCTAACTTGCAAGAACAGGCTCACACTAGCGATAAAAACCATGAAAGCAAAGGTAAAAGCAGCTAAAGACAATTAATTTCGCAATACGCTCGGTAACACTCTGAAGTTAGTCTGTGCAAAAATTCTGACATTACTTTTGCGAAAAGCCAGCCCCAGTTCTCAGTCGGCACGGGAAGATGAAAACAGAGCAAACGTACTGAATCTGTTTTTACAGCGAATGATGGTCACCTGCCACACCTTAAACCATCTTCCAACACAGCTCTAGCACCTCTGAACATTAACAGAAGTGGTGTGTTTAACATACTGTTGAAAATAGACAGTAAAAAAGCCTTGGACCCGATAAAGTACCAAAAGCCTTTCTCAAGAAATATGCCGAGCAAATATTCCATTATTTAGCAATCAACTATCGAATATCATTAAAAACTTGCGCACTACAATATGATTGGAAGATCGCAAAATGATCCCTATCCACAAGTAGGCAAATAAAACCAAACCTTCTCACTTCAGACCAATCTCCCTTACTTGAACTTCTTACAAACTGCTTGAGCACATCATCCTTAAACATATAAACACTTACCTCGAGGAACATAGCATTCTATCACCAGTGCAGCATGGGTTCCGACAGGGATCATCCACAGTCACTCAACTTGTTGAACTTATACATGACATCTCGAGTAGTATTTATCACTAAAACGAAGCAGACCTTATTTTTCTTGATATTTCAAAGGCCTTTAATCGCGTTTCACATCATGAATTATACACACATTTGAGCACGCTTTGAGGGAGGGGCCCGTCAGTAGGTGGAGAAAAACTGCTTCTCGAACCGAGCACAATTTATGAAACTTGACCGCACCAGGTCTAAGCTGACTCATGTCACCTCTGGAGTCCCCCAGGGTCGCGTTTTGGCCCCTGCACTTTCTCATCTTTATCAATGATTTACCCTCTGACATCCCTGTAAAGATAAGACTTTTTGCTGACGACTGCATACTCTACAAAGAAATTACTTCTCCAGTTGACCATATCATTTTAAATAATGCTCTAAACACAGTTCGCGCATGATGTGCCAACTGGCAAAGGAGCCTTAGTGTAAAAAAAAAACAGTTCTTTTGAGAATAACGAGAAATTACTTCGTAGATGACTTTCCTTACACCATATATGATGACCCAGTAACAGTTGTTTCCCAGCACAAATACCTTGGAATAATCTCTGACCTTAGATTGGATTGCCATGTCAATAATATTGCCCCAACAGCACTCGAGCGGCTCTTCTTTCTTAAACGACGCCTTCATCAAGCACCCCTTGAGACTGAATTACTAGCTTATAATTCATTCATAAGGTCAGTGTTAGCATATGCTAATACAACGTAATTTACATCAACCAGTAAACTAATATTCATTATAAAGGGATAAAAAAAGCAATTAGAATTTTTTAAACAAATATCAGCTCAAACCCTCGCTGAATGCTTTAATCAAATCAGCCGGATTGCTGTACCAAAGTCTACGACCTGTACCTGACCAACACTTACGGGGACCGCTGCTCTACCACAATGCCTTCAACGAACTCAAGGACATGCTCGGCGAGTTTCGGCTTCTCTAGCAGAGCGGTAGCCCACGATACATTCTTGCCCTTGGAAGACGACATCGGCCGCTCGACGTAGTTCACCCTTGCTCTAGGTTGAATCACAGTCACCAAAATTTTTGTCAGCTGGACTCCTTTGGACTGAAACAGATCAGAATATTGCTCACCTGAACTCACTGAAACTTCTACTAACAGTTCGGTCTGATTCTGTGTGAGGCTGAGTGAGTACCCTGACGAGTGAGCTTGCCGACCTATGTAATGGTGTTAACCACGGTCCACAGCAGAAAGATGATTGCATTTTTATTTATAGAATACGTGAAAGACGCCGTCAAGGCTCTCGCTTCTCGAAGTTCACAAACATTCTTTCAGCCATAACGAGTTTGCAGCATGCGGACCACCTGCCACAATATGCGCCCATGCGTGTAACCATGGACGGCAGCCTGGGAGTCGCTGTACCTACTGCTTCTTTTAAGCGTGGTATTTTACAAACCTATTCTGTGGAAATCCAAGAATTAAAAAGATAACATCGTGTAATCAATCGTGGGTGTCACAAATGTCTGGTATTTTTGCCTGCGCACCCCTTCGCCTTTGTATATCAAAGAAATTTCCGGCAACTAACAAATTCGCCATTGCACTGACACACCTTTCCTACACTTGCAGCGAAAAAGGCACGTATGTTTTCGGGAAAAATGACCCCAAGGGGAATACGTACGCTCCGAAGAGAATTTGACTGCTTCGGCAGTTGACGTTCAGCCAGTGATAAGCGTGGTGGTCGGTGTCGCGAGTCTCGCGCAGGCGGTGGGCATAGAGCGTCCCGCAGAACGCATTGAGACGGCTGCAACACTGGGCATCCTCGTCACATACTAAGCTGGCGAGACTATCAGCGGCACCCCTCCAAATCTCTTACGTGAAACACGAGCTGGACTGGTCCGTATGGAACTCTTTGTAGTAATGTTTTCAATTGTTATGTTATTACACCCAGATTTTAGGGATTTTCGTAGTATGTGTGGCGTTGCACGTTGCAACTAAGAAGCATGTCCACAACTTTTTTTTGCAATTCTTTCTTTGTGTCTATTTTGATTTGTATCATGTTATTCTAATAACATTCCGCGTTGTATTTACTTGTGCCTGCTGTAGCGTTCTTTTAAAGTATAGTTTCATCATGTGTTTGCGTTTTTCCTCTGAGTTTACATTGGTAAGCTCTTGCCTTGCCTTTGCTTTAGTCAAATGCTTGTTTTTTTTACTGCGATTTCTGTGTCTGCTCAATAAGCACGTCAGTCAGACCTAAACATAAATACACGTGCAATCCCGCATGGGTCCACCGGCCTGCAAATAAATTTGACATGTACCACTTGGAGGCCTGTCAGGCATCGCAGGCCGAACGTAAAGTGGAAACCTGTGAGTCTGCCGTGCGCATTTATTGAATCAGCGGGGCCTGACCGGGGGCGCTACGCAGGATCGGCCAAGTTACGCAAAACGCAGCATCTTCCCTAGTTCTGGCGGCACTCCCTTAAGAATGAGACAACAGTATGAATAAGTGAAATCTACCCTTCAGCGCGCTGCATTTCCTTGGTTACGATGGAACTAGTCATCGCGGAAAGGACGGTCGTCTAAGTTGGGCGCTGTTTTCCAACCAGAGCCACCGTCTTTCATTTGTTTGCCGTTCTTGTGAGTGCAGACGTGCACCTATGCGATAGAAGTGTCAGAAATTTTCATGATGATATTTTTTAGAGACACGGAGTGTTCAACATAGTTTTGAATCACTTGATGCCTGCACAGTCTGTTTCAGAATAATCAGCACGGTGGCCTCTGAAGTCAGTACCAGCCGAGTGTCCTACGGCATCGCGACCACAGCTAAACCCAAGGCCACGTGGTTAATAATCATCATGGTCACCCTGTACATTCAATGTGCTGCTCGGGCGCTGCGCGTCGTCTTTTTTTGTCATCGCCCACTAGCACCCAAGCATGTGCAGCCGGTTAATTAGCTATAGGGGGCGAAGCTCCTGAAGTTGTGAGTCTGTCCCTTCTAACTCATGGGTCGTGACCGCCTAGTTAATGACTCACTCAGCAGGTGTGAACAGACGGAAAAACAGACAGATGCTGGACGTATGGAGGGACAAAGACACACACAGATAGACAAACGGACAAACTGAGGGACAGACAGACAGATGAACAGACGATTCACTGTTTATACCGATAAGCCCTCCAAAGCTTTGCCCCACTCATCATTCACTCCGTGAATATGCTGTGACTTTTTCGGCTGGACGATATACTTGGCGAGTTGGGCCGGTGAATGCAATGACCAAACCAATTACACAAATTCAGGCTAAGGCCAAGGTAATTAGGCCACATCTTAAAAAGACCATGCTAGTGAAGCCGTGTAAAGCTAGTACTGGTCTAACTATATCATGCTAGTTGATTAGCTAACTAAATATGCTAATTAACGTGACATTATTCATGAGTAGGCTATGTAAAATGATGCTCATTTGTTCTTATTAATATGAAAGCAATTACTATCCCACTATTGAGAATTACGTTTAATAGTTCGATACAGATCATGGCCGTGGTAGTTGCACCCGAGATAATAGTGTTCTATTTAAAACCTTAGTAACGGAAACAACACAGCTCAGTTTATTATTCGCTAAGCCTCAGCCAATCAGTACAATCAAAATAAGGACACAAGTGATGCGATCTTCACTTTGAAGTCGACTACACACATAAGTAGACAACTAACCTTAAAAGCTGCAAAAAGCTAGGCTATCACAAACTCCTCTATGGCTTCATGCTTGCACAAGTAGTGTAAGCATCACCGTTTAGCGCGTCAAGCGCTGCACAGTCACACCAGCACCGTAACAGTCACGAGTTAAACTCGGGCCTTCACAGAATCAAAGAATTGGTATACGAGTTCGCGCGCCCATCAGTTTGATAGAAAAACGCTTGCGGCGACGATCGTGTACGCCCAGCACGTTTACTCTTGTCGACGAGCAGTACTGACATCGAGCGGCACAATTAATCTATCAGTTTCATCGTGCACATTATGCACACACGCACGCAGCAGTATAACTGATATCAACGCAGGACTACGATGTCTCGCTTTCCATTTCACCGCGCTCACGACGTATCCACAGCCACGCTGCCGAAAAGACGCAAGCGCCCCTCCTGACCCCCATCTCCCTTTATTTATCGGCAACACTTGGTAGAAGCGAAACGAGCAGCACGAGAGTTCTGGGTGTGAACCGTTGCTGCCTTCGAGAGTGGAAATTTCTATGCTGCAGGAAGAACGAATTAAGCCCGTGCGAAAGAGAACATGCGACCACGAACAGGCCTCTGGGAGGCACGTATTGAGTTCGCAAAAAGATAGCGCGACAACCACGCTGACATCGCTGCACTGCTAAAATGTTAGGTGAGTGGCGGCGCTGATGTGTTCGCACGCGGTGTTTCTTGGATAACCACCGCAAATGCCCCACATGCGTTTCCAACGCCACGCGTGTACGAGTAGTCGTTTTTATAAACGCTGCTATCACGCGCTCCTCACTGTCTTCATGCGACGGCCACCGCTAGTGAGCTCGGAGCAAGCACGGCTGCCCGAGAAGCTTGGGCCTCCTGCATTGCACTCTAGAAGTGTGTTATAGTGGGTTCCACTGTATGTTTCATATGTTACAAAATACGCCTGAGGAATATTCAAATACCGTACACGCAAATAGCACGAGGCGAGTGTAACGAAAGATCTGACCCTTAGTTTCTTTAAAAAAAAGTGGGACGTCTCTGCCCCACTGACCCATGACAGGTGAACGAAAAAGGTAGCACCACATCGGTTACGCCACCTGAAGAAAAGAGAAAATAATGAAAAGTGGCTTCGTGGACGTACTAAGCCGTTAGCTTCTGCATGCGCCTTAGTTGCCAAACTCCGTGAGCTTTTGTTGACCGTGCACCCGTGCGGGTGATCTGGTTCGGCATGGTATGCGGATCATTTGCGAGCAGTTCTTCCACCAATGCCGGTTTTTGATCAGCTGGTGTCTGCATGGTTCCTCAGCGCTAAAAAAATGTTTAAAAGTTGCGGTATTCGCGAAGATGTTCACGGTGCTAATATTATGCTTTTTTTAATGAGGAAACGCCGGACATCAGTTGCAAACAGAGCTGAGAAGTGAGTATTTTCTTACGAAGAGGTTTGTGACCTCATCTACCAGAAACTGAACATCACCCTCGAGGAATACTGACGCCGTCTTTACACCCATTGGAAGAGAGTTGAGACGCTTGGCCAGTTCGTCAGTACACTTGAGATCCTACTTGATGATTACCTTCGTAGTAGCGAGAATAAACCCACAAAGGAGCTACGTTATTGGTTTCCGACCGCGTCAAACAGATAATGAATGAAGACATGCTGACTTGCCCTACAGAATGAGACAGCAGAGTCGCTCAGGTACTAGCCTACTAGCGAAGCTTGCTCAAAAATATGATCACAGAGAGCAGAAAACCGGGTAAAACCACCGTTGCTAAATCGAAGAAATGAGACTCGTTTAATCTCCACGCGGCGGATCACCCATCGCTTGGATACAGGAAAATGATTCTTTGATGCTATGCTTGCGGGGAAAGAAGACACGATGAATTGCATTGCACGCAAACACGGGGTACATTGAGCCGTTGTTTTGTTTGCCCCCTTCGCAAAATAAAAAAAGTATTGCTGCTTCTCTCGAAGAGGCAACTTAATACTCAATGATACTTTGGTCTATACCAGCTTAAACTTTCGGCTAGCCGTCAGAATGTAGATGACGACGACGACGAAGCTGCACCTGAGCACTTCCGTGCGTCAGAGCCGGGCGCCGAGAGCAGAATATCTTATCAAAAGTGACCGCGCGACTGGTCGCCCCGGTCCGAAAGACAATGAAGTTGATTGTGTGAGGTTGTAAACACCTGGCGACTTGCCACACGTTTCCTCAGTAACGTGTCAGGTTTCCGTTGGCGGCGATTACGGCTCAACCGCTTCGCGGCATCGACTCGTACAACCTCATGAACACCTCAGGGGTAAGACGCAGGCGCTCCCACTCCTCGCTTACTGCCTGCCGAAGCGCTTCAGACGTCGCGCTTGAAAGTCTTCGCACTGACAGGTGGCTCTTCACGATGTCCCACCCATTTTCAATCGGGTTCTTGTCAGACCCAAGGGGGATCAAGGCAGAGTGTGGATGACATGGTTCTCGAGAATCGTGGCCACCATGCGAGCTGTGTGGATTGGATTTCAGTCGTGTTGCAGCTGGTAGCAGCCATCTTCGAATGGTTCCTCCAGGTCGTAAGGCCCGAGCACTTCCTGCAGCAATCTACAATAACCTGATGCCGGGAAGGATACATTGATCTGGACAAGTGAGCCGAGTCCATTTTCGCTAGGGGCTCCCCATGTGCTCACGGCGCAGCAGCTGCTCGAAAAAACATTCTGGCAGCGTTTTGGAAGGTATCTGGGGGAACTTAATGAGAAAAATTAGTGTTTTGTCGGAAATCGGTACGCGTCAATTACTCGTAATGTATGTCATCTTACGTGCCAAAACAACGGTAGGATCATAGAGCATGCATGCCGTATTGAAGGGTGACAGAAATTTGGACTGTCAGGTGCTCTCTTAAGATGCACTGACAGAACAAAATTCCCATTAATATACTTTAGATATTTTGTTGCACATTTCGAGAAACAGGAGCTTGGGTGCACTGGGGAAATTCACGTGAACAATTACGCTGCATCAAATACCTTTACACTCAAAAGCGTCCTATGGAGAAACAGATGTCTATATTAGGTGGATTGATTTGCTGATTTGCATAATTTTGCGACATCAAACTCGAGTACATGTCACGCACATTATTTAGTAATATTTAAAAATAATGTGAACGCTAATTAGGATTTATAATTTGGTAAATGAGACTCCACTCGGTCAGGAGTAATCAATGTCTTGCAAAGATTGGATTCCCTGAGCTCATGAGAATTCAACTTCAATTGCGCTAACTAGTTGTGTTTAATAAGGTGTTACTTTATTAAAGCTTATTATTATTCAACTGGTTTGATGATTCTTTGCATCAACCAAGCCTAATCAGAGTATTTATAGGTAACTTGGCGTTTGCCTCATTAGCTTAGTTATGCATATTTAGCCTAATTAGGCCATATGAAATTCATGTGGAGAGGGTAGTTCATTCATATTTCAGACTACAAATCAGTCATACTTAGTATTCATAATATTTATTTATTTATTTATAATTTACCTCAGGGCCAGAGGCATTTTGAAAGGGGGTGGTACATTTAAAAGAAATGCTACAAACTTTGTTCTGTAAACATAGTGTTAGCTAAAATAGCACTAGAAGTATGAACTATACAGGCAAGAATCGGACTGTTGGCGAGAAAGCATATTAACATAGTAAAAACAAGTTACAATAGCAGTTTTAACTAACCAAACTAGAATCAGACAGTTTGCCAAGAGAAGAATCACATAATAGATTTGTTGCATAACAGTACACCTAAGTTTAAAATGTCATGAAAATGAGAATGTTGGACAATGTACGTGATTAATCCTAAATGATTGTTCCAGTCTTGTGAGGTTCGGGGAAGGAATGACTCATAACATGTGCGAGTTGAACAACGCAATATTCCTGTCTTTTTGGAATTGTCAGAACAAGAGATGTATGATAGAGGTAGAAAAAGGTCGTCATGTAGGGTGTGACTGCAGTATATTTTGTCAAAAAGAAATATGTGGGAGAATTCTCGGCGACAGGCGAGATACGGAAGCTCTAAGGAGTCATTCGTTGAAATGATACTTGCGGTGCGACAGTGATGGCCAAAAATAAAGCAGACAGAACTTATTTGAGCTAGCTCAAGAGCAGAGGTTAGTACACTAGTGAAAAGGTCCCAAATTAATGCGGCATATTCTAGTTTACTTCATATTGGGTTTTGTTAAGGAGGAGTTTCGAAGGAATAGGGGCAGAAGAAAAGTTCTGTTGGAGATAATATAACCAACGGTTAGCATTACTACTGATTTTGTTATTGTGAACAAACCACGAGACATTGTTAATTATGTGAACATGTAGGTAGCGATAGGATGTTACTGGTTGGAAAGCGGAGTTGTCAGCAGATCAATCGTGAGGAAAGAAGATGTGTGGGAAACGCGTAAGACTTTACATTCAGTACTGCTTAGTTCCATTAGCCAGGTTTTAGACCAGTTAGATACAGAGTTAAAGTCATTCTGAAGAATTGTCAAGTCGTTTGGGTCAGAGCTTTCTTGATATGTTACACAATCGTCAGGAAATAAATGAATCTTAGATGAAATACTTTCAGGTAAGTCAATAATATAAATAAAAAAGGAGGGGACCAAGTACCGAACCTTGGGGTACGTCAGAGTGAGCGGGACTTAGTTAAGGATTAAAAGTGTTAGCAGACATCTATTTTGAATGACTGTTTGGAAAATGTTCAATCCAAGAAAGTAGCTTATGGTCAAGGATTAACCTGCTTATTTCATGAGAAGTAAAATATGGCAAATTTTTTCAATGGCCTTCGAAAAATCTAGAAAGATACAATCAGTAGTGGAAAGATGACGATAAAGCATGGTGTGTAATTTATGGGTAAATAAAGCCAGCTGTGTTTCACAGGACAAAGATTTGATGGAAGCTACGTGGAGCATTTAAAAAGAATGAGTTCGCATCTCGGAACATAACTATGTTAGTGAAAAGAACATTTTCAAAAATTTTATACGGGATACTGGTTAGTGAAATTGGTCGGTAGTTGAAGGGGAGAGTTTTTACTTCCAGATTTATGCACCGGAACCACCTTTCCAATTTTTCAATCGGGTGGTAGGGTGAACTCGTGAATAGGTTGTTGAAATATTTTCGGCAGAATAACGCTCAGATATACCTTGGTACTTTGTAAAAACTTAACATTCAAGAGATCTATTCATGGGCTTGAAGACACTTTCAGAGATTTAATAATTTTTTTTCTATTCCAAGAGGTCGAATGATAACTAAGTCCATAGTTACAAAGTAAACCACTGCAAATCGGCAAAGGTCACACGCGATGACGTAACTAAGGTACGACAAAACACTTCATTTAAGACTGCAGGATAGTCGGCGAGTGGAATTGTTTCACCAGAAGGGTATATAGCACAAAGAGCACTAATTAGATATAAATTATCTTAATTACTGTTGCCACGTTTCTTTTCTCAAGTTCTGTTAACGCCCCAATACACTACGCAATTCTCAGCGGGAACCGTGCCTGAAGGTTTCGAGAAGCTTCAGAACTTTAGTAGATCGTTTCGGTAATATCACGCCAACTTCGCGAACTACACAGATTATTCTGGGACCTACGTCACCGCTAGTGATAACGCTAGAACATTCGATGGCAAATGTATAAATGCCGACGTGCTTCGCCGCTTGTCAGTTGATCGACGGCCGGCGCTCCGTTCGCCGCTATCAGTGCAAGTCTGCTACTGTAACCCGACTTTTCGTTGACCAAGCTTAGGTTCGCCTAAATAAACAGTTTGATCTGACAATCCAGTCTCCTGCCTTCAGCCACTTCGTGACCCCGTGATATCTGGTGGACGAGCTGCTTCCTTGATGTACTGGACGCCCCTGTCAAGCCGTGAACAAAGCCCACACCACGAAGACACCGACGCAATCCACGAGCAGTGAGTTTGCTGTAAGAAACAAGGGCTACCGCCGAAGTACGGGCTTCTACGCGGCAAGACTCGGAATACCAAGCATTTGGCGTCAACCGCGGTGACAATTATTGCGCTCCTACCACCAGCATCGATCTTGCTCCGGCAACTGAAGGAGCCGCCCACTTTCCGCGGTTCGCCATTGAAAGAACCGGAAAGCTGGCTCAAAAAGGTTTAACCGAGTCTCCTTTTCAATTATTGCACCGTAGATGACAAGCTACGGCATGTCTATTTTGCCTTGCAAGACATCGCCAGGACTTGGATCGAAAACCAAGAGTCAACCTTGACTACGTGAGACTTTTTCTGCTCGAAGTTCTTGGCCACTTTCACAAGCATCATCAGCAAAGGGAGGGCTGGAACTGCTCGAAACTCGCGTCCAGCTACCCAACGAAAACGGCATGCTCTTCGCAGAAGAAATGACTAAACTCTTCCGCCATACAGATTTAGAAATGTCCGAAGAACCTAAAGTCTGGTTCTCCATGCGAGGAGTCAAACAGGAGCTTTTCGCGAGACTGATTATGAATCCACCGAACACCATCCGAAAATTTGTATCGGAGCCGACCACTATCAAAAAGACCCTAAACATGCGCACCAGACAGTGTAATCGTCGCCTGCCTCCAGACTGCGCAGCCGCTCAAACCATTGACTCCGAAGCTTTGCGTAAAACGATCCGAGCGATCATGCGGGAAGAGCTGGGCAAGCTGTTGCCTTTGGTGCAGCCTCAAGTGGATTCGATCAGCGACATTGTGCGAGATGAAATTCAGCAATCGCATCGATTTCCCCAAGCACCGCTGCACGAACCGGAAGCTATGAGCTACGCGGCTGCAGTGCGCCACAACGCTCTTCCCCATCCACACCAAAACCCCGCCCCGTCACACTTCCGTCGCCAGACGCCACCGCCGCCACAACGCCCACCGACGTGCTACCGTTCGCCAGCGGGCCAGCGCAGTTCACCGAGTAAAACCAACGTTGGACGTGCACCTGACAACCGCCCGCTCTGCTACCACTGCGGCGAGGCCGGGCACACCTACCGCTGTTGCCAATACCGACATATGGGACTGTTTAGCTTCGCCGTCAATACACCATGTCCGCAGCCAGGGGAACGGCCACGTGAGATCGCCGACTACCTGAAAGGAACACATTGAACATCATGAAGTCCTTCCCGTTCACCGTCACCCAGCCGCCGCATGTCACCGCACCACCGGCAGTACTCTGGCCCAAAGTGGCACCGGTCTCCTAGCCCGTATGCAGGGAACTAAGGGCAGCAATCGATGGAGGTGCGATTGCTGTGCGACGAACTACCGAAGATCCTCCTCCGATGACGACAGCCGCGACGTAGCTTTCCGAGCACGGCGCCAACCAGGCAAAGTCTTGATGATGAAACCTGACTTGCCGAAGGTGACCTGACGATGCAACATAGAAGCAGCGGAACAAGCCGATGCAGCCGTGAAACGACGCCATGGCCTAAGTGCAACGCGAGACGGCGAACTAGCGACCTCGACGTTCTTATCGACGGCTACAGTGTACCGCTCTTGCCGAAACTGGATTCGACTGTTCCGTCATCAGTGGATCGCTCGCCGCGAAGTTGAAGAAAATTAGGACAGCTGAGAAGGCTCCAAAATCCACCCAGCCGGAGGTTATCTCATAACGCCGGCAGGAATCTGCACAGAGAGACACCATTAACGGCAATATTTATCCTTGCTGACTTCGTGGTTCTACAGAGTTGCTCGAGAGATGTCATCCTTGGCATAGACTTCTTATGCCTACATGGTGCTGTCATCAACCTAATAACAAAGTCGATCACGTTATGCACAGGAGTATCACCGCCGCCTCGCACGCCGTCAGGAAACCACGCCTTGAATGTGGTGGAAGAGCAAGTCATTATTACGCCTCGCACCTGCGCCATTATTTCAGTCGGTGCTCGCAAATTACCTGACTTGGAAGGCGTCGTTGAAGGCAGTCAGCATCTGTTGGTCACGCGCAATATTTGCGTCGCAAGAAGAATTGCAGAGCTGCCGCAAGGCAAATCAACGGTTGTGCTCGTGAATTTCATCAATGAGTACAAACACGTGGACAAAAGAACGACGATCACGTACATCGAAGAAATTGTGAAAGTCACCAGTGGTTTCGCCCTCGCCGACTCTGCGGAGCCTGGTCTCAGGAACCACACCCTCCCTCAGCTTTGTCGTCCATCCCAGACTTCCGAGCCGTAAGCAAGAACAGCTCAAGACCCTGCTCCTACGATACGAAGGCTGCTACTTGTCAAAAATTTGGCAGACCCCAATCACGAAACATCGCATCATAACCGAGGAAAATTCAGGACACTCTGCCAGAGTCCGTATAGGGTTTCTATGCAAGAATGCGAGGCCACAAAGAGACAAGTTGATGAAATACTACGGGATGATATCATCCAGCTGTCCAAGAGCCCATGGGCGTTCCCCGTGGTGTTGGTAAAGAAAAAGGAATTAAGCCTACTTTTCTGAGCCGATTATCGCCACCTGAACAAAACCTCATAAAATGACGTGTATCCTCTCTGACGAATAGACAACGCACTGGATCGGCTCCATAACGCGAAGTACTTTTCGTCAATGAACCTCAAGACTGGCTATCGGCAAATTAAAGTCGAGAAAAGAAACTGAGAGAAGATGGCGTTGATAACACCAGACGGCCTCTTCGAGTTTAAGGGGATGCCCTACAGTCTTCGCTCAGCGTCTGCCACTTTTCAACACGTTATGGATACAGTACTGGCAGGATTGAAGTGGCAGACTTGCCTTGTTTACCTGAACGACGTCGTTGTGTTTTCTTCGAGTTTCGACGAGCCTCTTCGGCGCCTTGAAGCTGTACTTCAAGCCATCAAGACTTCCGGACTCACACTGAAGCCAGAAAAGTGCAGATTTGCGTATGAGGAGCTCTTGTTTCTGGGGCACGTTATCAGCAAGTCTGGAGTCCGTCCCAATCCGCCGAAAACAGCCGCCATCGCTGAGTTTTCGCCGCCTACTGTCAGTGCGCCGATTTCTGGGCCTGTGCGTCTAATATAGGTTGTTCGTCAAAACCTTCGCTCGCATAGCCAATCCACATGGTAAACTTACCAGGACCGACGTGGAGGTCAAGTGGGAAATGCCACAAAAACACGCTTTCCAGGAGCTAAAACACCGCCTCCAGACGCCTCCATTTGGACAAAATCGCCGAGACATTAATACAGACTGACGAAAGCAGCGTAGGTCTCGGCGCCGTTCTTGTGCAGGGGGCTGACGGACTGCAAAGGTTTATTAGCTACAATAGCCAATCGCTCTCCAAAGCAGAAGCCAATTATTCCACAACAGGGAAGGATTGCCTCGCCAACATCTGGGCTACATCGAAATTCCGCCCCTACCTCTACGGCTGGCCCTTAAAAGTTGTGAGTGACCTTCACGCCTTGTGTTGGCTAGCTGCCTTGAAGGACTCTTTAGGTCGCCTCGCACAATGGAGCCTGAGACTTCAAGAATATGACATTACCGTCGTTTACAAGTCCGGCTAGGAACACTCCGACGCCGACTGTCCCTCTCGTGCGCCTGGCGACACGGATGACGACTACTTCTTGGGAACGATAACTGCCGATGACGTCGCTGACTGACAGCGGGACGACCTGGAACTTAGGGCCCTAATGGAATACCTCGAAGGCAAGACCGCGGAGATTCCGAAGGTATTCAAGCGCGCACTTGCGTCGTTCTTACTGCGAAACGACCTCTTACAAGAAAAAGTTTTCAACGCTTCGAGCCAAGGACCTCCTTGTGGTGCCTTCAGCTCTGAGACCAGAACTCCTGCAGACCCTGCATGACGATCCGACGGCAGGGCATCTCGGTGTTTCCCACACACTCGCGAGGATACAAGAAAGGTACTACTGGTGACTTCTTACCGCCGACGTCCCTCGTTAGGTAAGATATGCCGGGACTGCCAGTGACGCAAAACACCGCTAACAAGGCCTGCGCGATTTCTTCAGCTGATCCAACCACCTCGCCAACCATTCTAGCAAATCGGTATGGACCTATTGGGGCTGTTGCTGACGTCGAATTCGGGAAACAAATCGATCATCGCAGCTACTGACTACCCCACTCGCTACGCCGAAACAAAAGCCTTACGCAAAGATAGCGCCGAAGAGGTTGCGAAGTATTTCGTTTAGAACAACATTCTTCGTCATGGCGCCCTACAAGTCCTTATTACTGATAGGGGTACAGCCTTTACGGCGGACCTAACTCAGGTGATCCTGAAGTACAGCCATACAAGTCACCGCCGCACAACAGCCTACCATCCACAGACCAACAACCTCACTGAACGTCTTAATAACAGTATCACTGATATGCTGGGTATGTAGGTCGACGTCAAGCACAAGACGTGGGACGCCAATCTTCCGGACGCGACCTTTGCATACAAGACGGTGGTGCAGGAAACGACGCAGATATCTCCATACAAATCAGTCTACGGAAGGAGTCCCGCAACGACGCTCGATGCAATGTTACCCAACGACACCGACAAAGAAAACCTCGATGGGAGTGAGTGCCTTCAGCGCACCGAAGACGCCCGACAACTCGGGCATGTCCGTATCAAAAACCAACAGACGACTAACAGCCGCCGTTACAACCTTCGACGACGCTTCAGGAAATACCAGCCAAGTGAGCGTGTTTGGGTTTGGACGCCGATACGCCGGCGTGCACTCAGTGAAATTCTTCTGCGACGGTACTTCGGACCGTACAGTGTGGTTCACCGTCTCGGCCCTCTCAATTACGAGGTTGTCCCCGACGGTACCACGAACTCTAAACGACGCTGATCGCGACATGAAGTCGTCCATGTCGCGCACCTCAAGCCGTTTCATGCGCATCAACAAACTGAAACAGCGTTTTTTGTTTTAATATTGCTGTATCGAAATTCATTCCTTGTACTTTCTTGCACTATTATTGTACACTGTCGTTCTTTATGAAAGAGAATGCGCCAACGCATGGCCTGCGATCTGCGGCGGCTGCCTACAGCACCATCAACCGACAGCAAAAGAAAACACGTTCACTTTCAGCGTCACCTGTTGTAGAAAATAAAAATAACAATAATGAGTCATGGCAGGTAGACAAGCGCTGCTACATTGCATTGCCTCTCTGCTCACGCCTAGCGTAGTCCACTGCCAACATATAAAACGTTGTGCGCAATCACGACGCAAGATGCAGTAATCACCCAATATTCCTCACCGCGCGCGCGGGGAAGGAACGTAATCTATAGCAGTGCTTGTCTACTGGCCATGACTCGTTATCTTGCTTGTCAATTCATGACGCCAAAAGCAACGTGCTTTTACATGCGGAGAATGTTACACTAGGGGCTAGTCATGTGCTGTCGTCGTCCGCAGCCTCCCCTTCTCCTCCGCCAGCCATCTGTGCATCCCTTCCTCCTCTCAACACAGCACGCGCTGCGCTCGCTTCTCCCGTCCGCAAGCCGCGCGACCTTTACTTTTACGTGAATTCGCAGGCCGGGGCCGGCGCTCGCTATAAAGAAACGAGTGTCGGGGCACGCCGCCCTACGTCGGCTGGTTTGTGCGGTCGCTCCACGTCTGATATCACTGGTGAAAATGTATGCTAACGAATCCGCAAACACACTTACGGACGGCCCTTCCAATAGCATTAGCCAATGTGTTGGCGGAACCGCAAGCAATTTTGAAGACACTTCGTTCGTGGATAAGGCCGCACTGAAAAGAGCTCGCGATGCGGAACGCAAACTTCGGCGTCGAGCGAAAGATCCCCAGCTCCGAGAACGTGAGGCAGCTGCAAGACGTCAGCGTCGAGCGGAGGATCCCCAACGTGAAGCAGCTGCGATACGTCAACGTCGAGCGGAAGATTACCAGTTTTAAGAACGCGAAGCCACTGCGAGGCGTAAGCATCGGCAAGAGGATCCGGACGGTGAAACCGCGTGCAAGCGTCGACGCCACAAGGCCGATCTCGATGCTGCTCGCGAGCGCGAGTGCGCCGCGATAGCGGCGTGGCGAGCCAAGTAGTACGCCACGCCCAACGCTTCAAGCACGACTTCCTCGACCGGAGCTTCGGCCAGAGCTGCAAGGTGTGTGATCGACTTTGGTTCGACAACAACTTGACGTAGATCGACAACATTCAGAATGAACTGCATCGTTCCAAAGCGTTGTCGGTTCTTTGCGATGCGTTGGGAAGCGACGCCGACAAATTTTCCGAATATGTCGCGTGTACCACGTGCAAGCAGGTGTTAATTGTCGGTAGACTTACATCGCTAAGCGTGAGTTACGGCTACCGCTACCCGACCCGACCAGAACATCTACCCGAGTTGAACGCTGTCCAAGAACGGCTCATCGCTCCTCGACTCCCGCCGTGGAGAAGTACGTCCACGAAGCCGTGGAAGAATACCTGAAACAAAGACCGCAACGACGACCCTTCATGACAGTTGGCGACTTCAACGTCGACGTCATCAAGGACGATTGGGTGGTCGACTACATGGAGTCGCAGCACTCGCTGAAACGAGCAACGCACGAAGGCAAACATCATCCGACCATGGTTCGCGGGATGTGTATCGACCACGTCTTTGCAAATTTCGACCTTCGACCACTGCAACCAGACCCACTCATCCTTAACATTAGGGACTATAAAGCCATCTTGCTCAAAATACCCAAAGCGTCTCATAAATAAACATCGCCTTTCGCAACATACGTGCGTGCGTGTTCACTTGTGTTCATTCGTATTCACAACTAAGACACACGCATGTCGCAAATTACAAACCACATTTATCGCAGTTCAACATATATGCTCCACATGCTAACCAGTGTTCCAACACGGGAAACTGCGGTCATTTTTTTACTTGTGCTTGATGGTGCTGTAGGCAGCCGCCGCAGAGTGCAGGCCACGCGTTTGCGTGTTCCATTTTAGAAAGGACGATAGCATACCTTCATTTTCCGTTAAAGCATCAGGTCGATGCCTTTTTCAGAGAAGGGCAATGCCACGTCGCTTTTCTGAAATTTTGTTGTTGCCCTAATACACTGCACAACTCTCAGCGCTAACCACGCCTGCAGTCTTCGAGAAGCTTCAGGGTGGTAGTAGATCTTTTTGATAAAATTACGCCCACTCCGTGAACTATACAGCTTATTCTGGAACCTACGTCCCCACTAGCGATATTGCTGGAACATTCGATGCCAAGTGTATAAATACCGACGTGCTTCGCCGCTTGTTAGTCGATCGATGGCTGACGCTCTGTTCGCCACTATCGGTGCTAGTCTGCTACTGTAACCCGACTTTTCGTTTACCGGGAACAGGTTCACAAAATCCATTATCCGGTCTTCAGCCACACCACGACCCCGAGCCAGTATGGTGTCGTTAAAGGGTAATTAGTATCTTCATGGCCTTGACTTCTGCAAGCTCATGAAGAAGTCGACATAGATCGATTCGCCTTGATAAGGTTTGCGTTGTATAGGCTAAATTTGCAGCCTCCTAGGTTAAGGATGAGCATGATCAAGTTTGCCGAAATAGATTTCACTATACTTATTTCGACTCATCTGGGCTCATCTGGGCCTAACTTCGCTTAAAAGCAAAACATCAAGCTGGAGTGGGCTCAACTAAACCTACTTGCGTCTGAATTATTTAGGTCATAAATTGCTCGACTACAATTGATTCATTTCCGCTACATTAACTTTGATTTAGCTAAGCTCATTTAGGCACAACTTGGATATGCCCGACAAAGGCAAGCTGGCTGGAGAAAACTTAGTTTTGTACGTTTGGCTTCGTCAGGTTATGCTATGCTCGCTATGTTTAGTTATCCTAATCAACCAGGGTCAATAACAACGCTAGCCAGTGCTTGAACCTGCCCTGCCGCAGCCGCTACGTGCAAGAACGGCACAGATTCAATAGAGCAAAGACAGTGACAACCAGTTGTCGTTTTGGTTACGAGCGTCACAACCGCGTCCAGCAGGGTGACATTAAAAGCATAGTGATAAGACGGGATGCGCATGCGCCCTGCATGAGGTGTCTCCTCGTGTCTCGTCACTAGCTGGCACAGCGATGCATGCTGCTACGCGACCCCATGGTCTGTCCACTTTTGATCGCACCTGTACGTTTAATTGGGGCTGAACAGTTGTGATAGCAGTGCTGCCCCTGAGCTGAATAAAACTTTGGGCGATCACCAATTAATTTGCAGAAGTAGATGCCCTACTAATGCCAAGCACGTTAGAGAAGCTCAATTGATTGATTGATAGGTGGGATTTAACGTTCCAAAACCATCATATGATTATGCGGACGCCGTAGTCAAGGGTTCCGGAAATTTCGACCACCTGGGGTCCGTTAGAGAAACTGAAGCAGATTCAAGCAGGGTCGACGGATTGGCGTTTCACATAGTGAGAACGGAGCAAGTTATCATTGAAGAGGTCGATCGTAAAGATGAAATGAAAACAGATGAGATGTCAGAACGGCTACACACAGTGGTTTCATTTGCCAAGGCTGCAATACAAGTACAGGCTTCAGGTCGTGAGAACAGGAGTGGGGTCTTCGTGAGGAAACGACGAGATGAAAGCCCAGTGCGGATGACATGTGAGCATGAACTAGGCCGTGAGCAGGAAATGTTTGTAGGACAGAAAATAAGTGAATGCGTTTAGAGTGCATATTTTGGTTCACACTAGCTTTAGTTCTGGGTGTTATAGGTTCTATTTATATGATTGATTGATATGTGGGGTTTAACTTACCAAAACCACAATGTGACTATGAGAGACGCCGTGGTGGAGGGCCCCAGTGATTTCGACAACCTGGGTTTTTTTAACGTGTACCCAAGTCTGAGCAAACGGGCCTACAACATTTCCGCCTCCACCGGAATTGCAGCCGCTGCAGCCGCGATTTGATTCCGCGGCCTGGGGGTCAGCAGCCGAGTACCTTAGCCACTATACTACCGCGGTGGGGCTTTTAGTGTCGATGGGTCAAGCTATGTAAATGGAAAAATCTTTGGTCCCACAAACGCAGATGGGATACCTTGCACACATTGTTTACTGTTGTCACTATCCTAAGCTAAATAGGGTAGGTGTTTGCAGAACTTAACACTCCGCTTGCTAAGAGAGACTTGAACAGTGTGATGGCACAAGTAAAATATTACCAGAAATATATACCCACACGCTTGAAGTAATGAGCCAATTAAGGAACTCACAAACCACTGTGTACCTATTTTCTTAGGGAGCTCGAGGAGAAGGAGGATTAAAGTTTTTTATAAGAAACCAGCAAGTTTAGGTGGCCGGGCCTAAGCTTCCCGAGAGGGGACGTCAAGGGCTTGCCTCGACGCTGCCTCACGGGCGTGCTGGGTCGCCCAGGTTTGGTCGTAAAGAGCGGGGCTCTGCAGAGCTTCATGGAGCGTCGACGAAAGGGTCGTGGCGTTAGTGTGTCTGTATTGTGCCGGGCACTCCCACAGCATATGCGGAAGCGTAGCAGAGTGAGTGCCGCAGCACCAGCAGTGAGAGGTTGTGTACACGTCCGGGAATATGACGTGAAAGCTGGCAGGTGAGGGAGCTCGACGGGTAAAAATTATTTCAATGTTGCTACGCTGACTCTGGAAGCCATATTTTTTCCATGCACCATGCATCTAAGAAACGAGGTAGTAATTATAATAGGTGCCGCAAAAAGGCGAGGTGAGGAGAGAGCAAGTACGTTAGACCAATAAAGGGAGAGGGGAGACCAATTATCTTTCTCAGAGATACTATCACTCCTCAGCAAGTAAACCGGTTGGCAAGTAAAATCGAGTTGTTTACCGTCGTGTCGGAACTCAGCCTGTCGGACATGCCGTCAGTTGATGCCAAATTTATGGTAGTAACGACACGTGATGCGCTCGCACACCTGACGCACTCCATGGGATATGGTGCCCACCTGACCCGTTGGGCGTTGGCATTACAGAAGTAAGACATCTCTTTTTCTCACATAAGGAGTGTCTTATAAAGTGCGCCGATGCCTTGCCACGATTAGACAGCGGGGATCAGTAAAGATAGCTGAGGGGCATGGGTGGAAAGTTGTTCCTTGTTTTTCTTTTTTTACTACTACTACAAGATGGGCACGTTGGGAAGTAGCAGTATGCAATTTTGTTAGATTTGGGCAGGCAGCAAGAGCATGGTGTCTGAATGTTGAGTAATTGCCATGGTGCACCGAGGAATGTACGGGATAGGGTCCAACCTGCGAGCTATCGTCTGACTAGTAGGCCGGTGTAGCTACTTGAGTGTGTTTATCTTCATTTTTTTATTTCGTGAGGGATTCTGGGTGACTTTGTGCATTTAAGTGACCATAAATATTTAAGAAGGGACACTTTTGCAATAGTGCTTTGTAATAATGTAATGACGTTACGCGAATCCACTTTAACATGTCGTTTTGTTGTTGTTGTTTTGGTTCATCATCATCATCATCAATATTATTATGATTATCAGTCTGACTGCGTCCGCTGCAGGACAAAGGCCTCTCCTGTGTTTCGCCAGTTAACCCGGTCCTCTGCTTGCTGCTGTCAATTTATACCCTCAAACTTCTTAACCTCATCTGCCCACCTAACCTTCTGTTTCCCTCTAACCCACTTGCCGTCTTTGGGAATACCATTAGTCACCCTTAATGACGAGCGGTTATCCTGTCTACGCACTACATGCCGAGCTCATGTCTATTTCCTCTTTTTGATTTCAGCTATGATATCCTTAACCACCGTTTGTTTCCTAATCCACTCTGCTCTCTTCTTGTCTCTTAAGGTCACACCTACCGTTTTCTCTTTCCATTGCTCGCTCCGTCATCCTCAATTTAAGCTGAACCCTATTTGTAAGTCTCCAGGTTTCTGCTCCGTAGCTAAGTACCGGCAAGATACAGCTGTTATATACATTCCTCTTGAGGGATAGTGGCAAACTACCGGTCATAATTCGAGAGTGCTCGCCGAATGTGCTCCACCCCATTCTTGTTCTTCTACTTACTTCACTCTCGTGGTTCGGCTCCGCGATTATTGCCTGCCCTAAGTAGACATAGCCTTTTACAACTTGAAGTGCATTATTACCTATCTCGAAGCACTGCTCTCTTCCGAGGTTGTTGTACATTGCTTTCGTTTTCTGCGGATTAATTTTAGATGCGGAAGCATCTTATACTCGCGCCTTGTAGTGCGCCGTCCGCACCGCTTCTCGAACATTCGACAGCTGACGCGCGCGCATGCGCCGTCGCGCCGTCGCCCACCATCTGTGCCGCGCGCGCTTCTCCTTCGAGAACATTCGACAGCTGACAGCGCATGCGCCGTCGTGCCGTCGCCATCTGTGCCGCGCGCGCGCTTCTCCTTCGAGAACATTCGACAGCTGACAGCGCATGCGCCGTCGCGCTGTATATATACTCAAGGTCGGCGCTCGCTCGCTCAGTTGCCGCTCGTCCGTTGGTTTGTACTCACTCTTTACTTTACCGACCACAAAGCCATCGTCCTCAAAGTTCGTCGCAATAAATAAAACACCGCCCTTTCGCATACGTGCCGTACGTGTTCACTCATTTAACACCCCATTTCACAACCACGTTAACCAATTTAGCCATCGACCCCAAGTAAGTCGCACTTTAACACCCCGTTAACCAATTATATGCTCCGCATCCTCCTCACTGTTTCCCCGAGGGAAGCTGCGGGCAATTTTTTTTAAGACTCTAAAGTAATCGTTTTGGTTAAGTTTGCATACAATTACCGCTCGACTCGAAGTGTCGGCAGTGCACCTAAGTGTGAACCCCCTCCACTCATAGAGTTCTTTAACTCTTATGTGCAACAAGCGCACATACGACATTCTTCGGTTGGAAAGTGTTACGGTTGGGGAAAGCGAAGGATGGCCAGTCGGCATACGGCGCCTGACGAAAACAGAAGAAAACAAAAAGTGACTGCGCAGACTTACTAAGCCATTCGCCTCTGCAGGTGCGTTTGTTGCCGAATCCCGTGAGCTTTTGTTGAACGCTTTTGTGCCGGTAAGTCTTCCGCACGGCAGAAGCGTTCTCACTGTAAACCAGGCTTAGAAACAAGTGGTCCCTGTGGCGACGCCTCTTCCGACAAGGATATTACGGCGGCGTGCCGTCACAATACGTGTGGATAGACAGCAGCACGGTGTGTACCAACTCCAGACAGCCGACCAGCCCTCTCGCCAGGCTAGTGGTGGCGCGAAAGTATATTTAGCTGTACGTTGATGAAATGACGGATTTGTTGTTTAGCCGATTTCTAGGAGAATTAGGATAGCAAAGTGTGGGAACGCAGAGGCAGTGACACGTGTTTGAGGAAAGGAAAGAGTTTGCTACATTGGTGGAGATCAAGAAGGGGTTCGTCACTCAAGGCAGTCACAGATAAAACGGGAGGCATTTAATGAAAAGAAAGGGAATAGGAGGGGAGCTTGGTGCTCGAGAACGAGATCGGGAAGTGGAGACAGAGGTCGTGCTTGGTGCCGACTCTGATCTAACGTTGATGTTTCATCGAGAATTCGGTGTCGATGTGTGAAGTATGCGAAGTGCTCGGAAAGTAACGCCGACGTTAATACAGCCAAGTGCTTACTGTGTGGTCAGTGTACTGGCACCCCACCTATTGTTTGTAAATACGTGTCAGTGTGTATATAAACTGAAGTTCTCCAGGAAGTGAGCTGTTCAGTCCTTAAACGTGTCGTCGTGGCCATCTCAACCATCGAGATTACATCCATCATTCCAGTATTAACTACATCTGTTTATATGCCTCATGAGCGCTCAAAGCCGCAATAATTTCTTGCATGAAAATGCTCGAGGTAAGTTGTTGGGAGGGGCACATTCTAAACTTGCAAAAAAATGAACTATTGTGTAATTCATTTATGAATGATTATTTAGGTTTCACGTCCCAAAACCCCCATACAAATATAAAAGAATCCGTAGTGGAGGGCTCCACAAATTTCTACTACCAGATGTTCCTTAACACGCAGCTGAATCGAAGCATAAGGGCCTTAAGTATTTCGGCCTCCATCAAAAATGCAGCCGTCACGGCCAGGATTGCATCCCGCGACCCGCGAGCTAGAAGACGAGTGTCTTCTTGTGCAACTCAATTCCGCCTGTGGTGCACAGTGGGCACCTGTTCTAATGTACCGGCGCCGATGTCTGACTTGTCGTTACACAAACCATTTGAGCAACTCTCCGCTTTTTCTGCCAGAGTAGACGATGACAACCTTCCATGCTAATTGTACGGGAATTTCAGCTTCTAAGTAAAATTGCCGCTATGCATCAAGGCAAACAACGTGATTGTGGTGTAACGGAATACACTGAATTCTGCGATCGCATTCCGTAACTTTTTCCATATTAGAGATGTGAGGTTTTCTCTTGGAATTTTTTTACTCGCATTCATGTTCACTGTCGCTTTCTGACATTTTGAGCATTAATATTCTCATTCTTTTCTTTTGGCTCTAAACTTCAGACACTTCTAAACCACAGTTTTTATCATTTCTATTGGTACCGTAGCCGTAAAAATAAGACAAAAAACAAGCTTCAGTACATTCTTTATCAGAAAGCATGTGTACAAATGCAACAGTGCTCATAAAATTTAAAGAAATTTATGGTGGCCTGATCTGCAGTTAAGTCGACAAAAAGTTTCTTCTAATTTCGTTCGAGTACGCTTCGACAAGCTTATTGTTGGCATACTGCTGCAATTTCGAAAGAAATGCCATTAACTCGTACTCCCACTATACCAATAGAAATTTAAAAAATCAATAAACAACATATATATATATATATATATATATATATATATATATATATATATATATGAATTTGGCCATCAGAGAGAGTTGCAATAGATCAATACTTGAAAAAATTGTTTACAAACCTAAACAAATTACAACACAACGTATTACCGACACCAAGTATGGGAAACTTTCGGTGCGTTTTTATTTGTTCTCTAACCTTTCCTCATTAGTGGCAGCAGAAAACCATAGCTGTGTTATCGACGCTACGTGGTAGCAGAAAGCGTGCACTAAAGTATTAAAAGTGAGACTGATTTGTCTCGTCACCCCTCAAAGGGTTTAAAAAATTATTCGCGGTCTCAATATGCAATAAATGCTATTTTGTTAAAAAATAAAGTTGCTCTCACGCCTTCATTCAGTCTGAATATTCAATACCTAGAGCGTGACTATTCACTTTCGTTTTTTTTCAGAATCTCAATTAGGGCAGGCTGCCAAAAAGAATACCCCAGGATACCTCTAGTAAATCAAGGCTACAGAAAGTGTTTGAATCCAGCATCGGCTGAATTTCTCGTTCTCCAGATTACTTGAATTCGTTTGGGCTACACACGAGACGAGATGTGCTGCAGAGGCAGCTTCCGACGGACTCAGTTCTACGTTGTCCTGAGGAGTGCCTTTTTCTGGCACGTTGTTCTAGGTAACTGCAAAGCATAATCTACGCTTTGTGTAATTTGTTTCTTACAAGACTGACCATTTGATTACTTGGATTGTCCTATATACCTCAGCATATAGCAGATATCATGTAGCATATTTGAAAGCTTCTATTTAATGCAACATTGTAAAATAGAGACCACTGCTAAGCTGAACGACTGAAAGATGGCCTTTTAATATGTAGGTACACTTGCTAATCGCTCAGAGCTCTGAATATTGTGGTATGAACATGCTGCCTCACACGAGTATTTCTCTGTGCCAGCGCATGCACATAAAAAACAAGACAACGCAAAGTACACAAGACAAAACTCGTGCCGATACAGAGAAACTGTCCTTATCATTTCTAATGATCTCCAAATGTTTTACGGCAAGTTTATTGTCACTGTATTGCGAATCATTTGTTACTGCAGGTCAGTGTTTGATCTACAGCAGTAATCATTTGAATATGCTTACAGGATGCGCACAACAGGCAGTCAGTTTCGCAATCGAGACATACGTCATGTCGGACAGAGAATTCAATAAGTACGTAACAGACCAAGGAACGACGCTGCAAGCTTATGTGCTTGAAATAGTTCGCAAGGCAAGTGTACAAAAATCTCAGCTTGTATTAATTTGTTTTGGCAACCAGGCTAAGCATCAATGTCCGAGGCAATTGGAAGGAAATCAAACAAAGCTTTTTCCACAAACGTTTCTAACGCAATCGCAAGTTCGAATGCACTAATTACTGCACACAAGGTTAAATTCATGGAGATATGTAAAAAACGAATCTATCACGTTTTTACCAACTGCCACATGTAGTAGCCACTCCGAAACTACAGAGAGGGTAACGGTTAACGTTCCCAAAATAAGCGAGCAACCATGCCAAAAGTCACCCACAGTTTTCAGCTTAATCTTTTCCCAATAATGGTAGTTCTTGGAGAAAAGATGCGTACATTCAAGGGCCCGCTTTTTTTTTACGCAGGATTAGTTGATACCTAACAGAAAATGATGTTAGCGAAGTTAGGTTATAGGGGACATCATTCGAACCAATTGCAATGTAAGAGCAAATAAAGTGGATGAAAAATTACTTGCCGTTGGCGAGGACAAAACCTGCAATTTCGAATACGTCCAATGCTGTACCAGTGGGGTATGGCAGCGGTTATCCCCTGCGTCCGCTCATACGATATATAATAAAGTGAGAAACGGACATCCATGTACAGAAATTAAGGGTCTGCATCGGGTCTAAATCGGCTCCATTTCTCAGCAGTTTCTTCTTGGCGAAGGTTGACAGGGCTATTGAAGCTAACGTGAGTGGGCTCGCGAGAAAGTTTAGAGGTACGTAAACGATTATATCATTCTCGTAGATAGGAGGAACTTCACGAGCAACGCGATTAATATGCTGAAAATCTTCAGGAAGAATGCTTGGGGTTTATATTTCACTTGCGAAATTCCGTCACGAGGAGCGTTGCAATTCTCTTACCTGACCTTATCTTTCAGTAAAAGTCAACATTCTGCTCCCTCCCTCTGTTCTATTGAGCGGAGCTCTCTCAGAAGCGTAGGTGCCGTCACCACAGAAGGGAGTGCCAGGTTGATTGCGTTCCTCTTGCCTCGTCTCCGCTGCCACTGCTCGTCAAGGGTGGAGACCAGTTCTTCGAACATACCTCACAACAACTGAACTTTATATACAATGCATACAAATATATACAAATTGACAACGCAAGTGAACAAACACTTGGGACTGTCGCCCGTTATCTCAGCAGAGCCGATAGTGCATAGCACACATTGCCGCGACCAGAACCCCTGTCAGGAGTCAGGAGCTAGGTTTTAACCCCTAGATTGCCCTTCCCCGTTCCCTCTCGATCAATCAAAAACATTCCGTCTACCTATTCGACTACGGTAAGATCGTATGCCGGTGATATCCCCTCTATCCACCTCCATCTCCACCTGCAGCCTTGGGCCACTTGTAAAGAAAGAGAGCCGAAAAAGGAACGGCCAACTCCAAAATTTCCGAAAAGCCCAATAAAAAGAAAAACCCATTAAACATCCGATGGCAGCGTCACTCAGCTCCCCGGCTTACGTTACCAAGTGTAGCCGGTTAGCTAGAGGGCCCATGCCTTGACATGGTACACCATCTGGCCCGACAGGCGCTCCGCGGACACATCATCCGAGATATATTGGTACCAACACGCAGGATGCTTTGACCCCGCTTGCTGGCATCCCGCTGGTCGGAGGCAGCCGCGTTGGTCGTTAAAACAATAGTGAATGGACCACGACTTTCTACCCAAAAGGTTTCGGAGAGCGGGGGTGTTGTCTGTCAGCACGTTTTCTGTCCTTGTACGAGCATCGCCACGCGCTGATCCTTGACTCTCGGGCGCTGGTTTCTTGGAAGCCCTCTTCTCGAAGGGGGAAGGTACACTCGCCCCCCCCTGCCCGCGACGCCAGACCTTACACTTTCCTTGAAAAACAAGTGTGCTGGCAGTATCACCGTCGTAGTTCCAAGCCCCTACGTTCGTTCGCTTCTGCTTATTCTAAAATTATAAAAAACGCTATCGCCTTTGGCACCTTGAAGTCTGCAATAACCAAGTCATGCGCTAACAAGATGCCCGCAAGCGTACATTCACCAATCTTAAGGTTAAAAGATGCTGATTATGTAGAAGGTGTGGTTTTGCTAGATTTCCTTGAGATTGTGCAAAATTTGCGCAGTGACTGGAAAGGTAACACGACATCAGCCAAGGAGAATAAAAGAAATAAATTGTCATTTTACTTTACGTTCACCTCCTGTAGCTTTGGCTTGAACGTGGGTTGACATCGTCGTGTATAGTGTGTTTTTTTTTGCTACCAAGAATAAGGTCGGCAATGTTCACACGGTGGTGCAAAAACACGCAGAAAACGACCCATTGTTACGTGATGCATGCGCCAATTGGCACAAGAATATTGCTACGTACAAGTGGCGTAGTGATTCACACGATGAAGAGGAGAACGACAGCAGAGAGACTGGCGCGAGCTAACCTGTGTGGCTGGCGCTGCTCGCTTAACCGTCTGTAAATATATCAGTGTATACTTTTCCGAGTCGGTATCCTTCTCGTAACATATTTAGTGGAGGTGCGGGGTATCGATCCCCGTACTTCTTGCCTGCCGTGCGATAGGTACATTATTTGTATAATGTACATTTGGAGATTTTCACAGCATACTCTTCGAGTGCGGAATAGTTTTTTTAGTAAGACGGGCCGGTGTGTAACATGGAGACATATGGAGCACCAAAGTTCTCTCCGGGGTATTGTGCCCTTGACACATTCGGCCATGCACTGCTGGCACTGCGGGTTCACTGCACATTTTTCGAGAAAGACGGTTCCTTTCCATCATCGTGACCAGCTAACAAGGGAAATATTCGAAGAGCACAAAGGCAGAGCAAAACTGCATCATTGAACTGTCAGTTGCCCTCCATGATACTGAAATATGTTCAGATTATTACCGCTAACAATCTTAAGATAACATGCCTCGTGTATGCACAGTATTTTCAGTTTTCTTGCAGTCTAAGAGCATGCGCAAAAAATTGCATATGTTCAGCGTTTAATAACTTTCTCAGTTGAACGACAGCGCTCATTTTGTGTCTACCCTTCACTCGGTCTTCTTTTTTGCGCTGTTCACTTCGACAAGTTATGAATTATTACCAACTTGTCTAGTTTTCAAACCTAGCCGGTGTGAACGGGGAACACGGAAAGGCAACGTCGAAAGGCAGACGAGCGACATATAGGGCGTTTACCGTGGCGATTTTGACAGGGATGGTAATCAAAACGTGCCTCGCGATAGAGCTATGACTCTCTTCTAAAATGCAATGGTAAGGTGAATAGGCGAAGGAAATAGGCGTGTCAGAATCCACTTTTGACTTTTTCTTACAGTCTTGTGCTGACTGGCTCTCAAAGAGCTCCATAACAATAGGCCGAGTAAGATGATTCCCAACATCAAAATTACAAATACTGAAGCAGCGCATTCTTTATAGGCGTCATTGTGACAAATGCAACAAAAGTGTCATTTCTGCAGAGCTCGAGAACAGTTGCGAAACTTATTTAATTCATCCATTTTCTCGCCACTAGGTAAACGAAATACTCAGGCAGCTCGAAAGTCCTGGTTCTATTGTCGTCACAGGCACGCGTGTTATAAATACGGTAAGTAAGCGAGTAAGCAGCATTCTTGAAAAGTTATTTCATGAAGTGTGTGCAGGAAAACAAACTATTCGGAAAACCTAAACAAGAAACTGACCTGCAGAGCAGAAATATTCTACAGAACGTCAACCGTTACGCACGCGAACAAAGACTTAACGTCAAGGCTGACGTTGTGCTCATGTTCATTGGGTAAGTGTATGTTTCTCACCATGTCTTTCTGTTATAGAGGTATTGTTCATCATCATGTGTAAACTATGGCATCAATAGTCATGAAGTACGTAAGAGTGTAAAAGATCCTGTCTTCTGGAGTGAGATTTTTTAGTGTTTACACTTATTAAGTGCGCTGATTGATTTATTGGTATGTTGGGTGTACCAACCCAAAACCACCATATTATTAAGAGAGACGCCATAGTGAAGAGATCCGGAAATTTCGACCATCTGGGGTTCTTTAACGTGCAACCAACTCTGAGCACACGAGCCTGCAACATTTCCACCTCCATCGGAAATGCAGCCGCCGCAGCTGGGATTCGATCCCACGGCCTGCGGGTCAGCAGCCGAGTACCTTAGCCACTAGCCCACCACGGTGGGGCGTTATTATGTGCGCTTAACAAAAAGTATTCTTACTAATGTATATGTTCAAATTAGTCACAGTCACTTGTATTTCCATAGATTGCCAACTGACGGCTGGTTTATTGACTGCGAGCATAATCACCATTACTTAGAGTTAGAAGGCACTAGTGTTTAAATGCAGTGCACTTCACTCTATCATTACACCCGATGAAAGTAGAGGACTTATATAATTAGCAATACTTGATCGGTTTATTTATTCATAAATTGTTTTGTATTCTGTCACCGTGAAGCATCCTGAAAAACTTCAGGAGCCCTTACCCATATAGGGGAAACGTGGGCTATGATGCTTTGAATCTGGATGCCTGAGTCCTGTATTCCCTTTCTTTCTTTTCTCTTTCTTCCTTTATTTATTATTTCTTCATTTTTTGCTTTGATTTGTTCGCTTTATTCCTCTATTTCTTTGTAATCACCATGCAATGTTTTTACCGAATGTTATTGTCCTTATACAACACTGATGGAATGTTTTCTCCGAATGTTATGCAATATTTTCTCCAAATGCAATGTTTATGTAATGTTTTCTCCGAATGTTATGCAATGTTTTCTCCGAATCTTATTGTCTCTTACACAACACTGATGGATGTGCTTATCAACAGAGTCGTTGCACTGCCAATTCAAGTAACAACAATATTCCTCTTTTAATACCCACGCGAAAAAGTAATATATTTTCGTGAAACCATGAGTGAAAAAAAAAAAAACAGGGATCTCCCTAGCCAAAACCTTTCATGCCGGCAATCCTGTGATGGAAACAGCACTGCATAATGTTTATAAAAAACGCATATAAATGCGAATGTGAAAGGTACATCATCAGAGAAATGCATTTCTGTGCGCTTGGCGGTACCACCGTTCACACTTACGATGTCACTGAATAGTCAAAGTCATGAGGCCTCCCCGTATTATTCGAAGCTCGTAGACTGAATTGCTAGTATCCATCCGAGTGTTGTCGGAACGTATATTAGAAATCTTCTAACTGCCCCGCTGCTAAAGATTACTGTACGATGCTTCAGGGTACGGTCACTTGCCCTCTTACTTTTCTACGATGCAGCGCTCATGCACATATATAATATATATATATATATATATATATATATATATATATATATTACAAACTTTGAGAATAGTGCAGTATAGGAAACAAAACAATAAAATATTTATTTATTCCTAACAGTTTCGGCTGGTGGACCTCTTCGGATGATCTTGGGAGGGTCTTTGTTCGGAGGAGCCTTCTTCGGAGGATCTGAGCGAAGAATCCTCCGAAGAAGGCTGGTCCACCAGCTGAAAATGTTAGGATTAAATAAATTATTTATTGTTTTGTTTCCTATACTGCACTATTCTCGAAGTTTATAACTTTTATTACAGTAGCCGGAAGATATTCTGATCATCTATTTCATTTATATATATATATATATATATATATATATATATATATATATATATATATATATATATATATATATAGAGAGAGAGAGAGAGAGAGAGAGAGATGACATACCCCTATACTTTCCCATATCCTTTCGTTGGCATTATTGTCTATCAGATCTCATTATAGTGTGTAAAAACGCAGAAAAACGAGCCCTTAGGTATACACTTCTTTCCTTAATTCATTAACGAGGGCCTCGTACTGGCAGACTTAGTGCCTTTAAAATGTATACGAGGGACTATTGGTCAGCTGCCCCCTCGTAACAAGTTCACGTGCTACGTGACGCCAAGCAGGCTCAAAAGAGTGTGCCACCCTCGCCGCCATGGCTACTAGTGGCTCTGACTGACACTCCCACGTTAAATTTACATAAAAACCCAATAAAGTGGCAGGGGGGAAGCTTACGTGGTAGATCAGTGGTAGAGCATCGAACGCGTCATTCGAAGGTCGCAGGTTCAGATCCTGCCCACGGCAAGTTATCTTTTCACCCACTTTTCTTCATATTTACATTACAATTTGGTCTAATATCTTCCCCTATACTTTCCTTGGCACTATTGTCTGTTAGATCTCATTATATTGTGTAAAAACGCGGAAGAACGAGCCCTTATGTATACACTTCTTTCCCTAATATATATATATATATATATATATATATTGTAGGTTCGATTCCTGCTCACGGCTGGTTATGTTATTTTTTCACCCACTTTTCTTTCCTCTTATTTACATTCCATTGGTTCTAATACCTTCCCCTATACAATCCTCGGCATACTGTCTGTTAGATCTCAATTTATTGTGTCAAAAACACGGAAAAACGAGGCCTCAGGTATACACTTCTTTCCCTTAATCATTAACGAGGGTCTCGTACTGGCAGACATGGTGTCATTAGGTTGTATACGAGGGACTATTGATCAGCTGCCCGCCCGTAATAAGTTCACGTGCTACGTGACGCCACACATGCGCATAAAAGAGTGTTTCACACTCATCGCTTGGCTTGTAGATGGCGCTGACTGACACTCCTACTTCTAAATTCACCTATAAACCCCAAAAAACGTGGGTGGAGGGAAGGCTGCTGTGATAGCTCAGTGGTTAGAGCATCGAACGCGTGAATCGGAGGTAATAGGTTCGATTGCTGCTCACGGTTGGTTATTTTTTCACCCACTTTTCTTTCTACTTATTTACATTTCTTTGTTTCTAATAACTTCCCCTATACATTCCTTGGCATTACTGTCTGTTAGAACTCATATATATATATATATATATATATATATATATATATGAAATAAGGGAAAGAAGTGTATACCTAAGGGCTCGTTTTTCCGTGTTTAACACAATAATAATGAGATATAACAGACAGTAATGCCAAGGAATGTACAGGGGAAGTTATTAAAACCAATAGAATGTAAATAAGAAGAAAGAAAAGTGGATGAAAAAATTACCAACTGTGAGCAGGAATCAAACCTACGACCTTCGAATTACGCGTTCGATGCTCTAACCACTGAGCTATCACAGCGGCCCTCCCTCCATCCACTTTTTTGGGTTTATCTGTGAATTTAGAAGTAGGAGTGACAGTCAGCGCCATCTATAAGCCAAACAACGAGTGTGAAACACTCTTATGCGCATGTTTGGCGCCACGTAGCACGTGAACTTATTATGAGCGGGCAGCTGATTAATTGTCCCTCTTACACAACCTAAACACACCAAGTCTGGCCAGTACGAGACCCTCGTTCAATGAAATAAGGGAAAGAAGTGTATACCTAAGGGCTCGTTTTTTCCGTGTTTAACACAATAATAATGAGATATAACAGACAGTAATGCCAAGGAATGTACAGGGGAAGTTATTAAAACCAATGGAATGTAAATAAGAAGAAAGAAAAGTGGATGAAAAAATTACCAACTGTGAGCAGGAATCGAACCTACGACCTTCGAATTACGCGTTCGATGCTCTAACCACTGAGCTATTACAGCGGCCCTCCCTCCATCCACTTTTTTGGGTTTATCTGTGAATTTAGAAGTAGGAGTGACAGTCAGCGCCATCTATAAGCCAACGAGTGTGAAACACTCTTATGCGCATGTTTGGCGCCACGTAGCACGTGAACTTATTATGAGCGGGCAGCTGATTAATTGTCCCTCTTACACAACCTAAACACACCAAGTCTGCCAGTACGAGACCCTCGTTCAATGAAATAAGGGAAAGAAGTGTATACCTAAGGGCTCGTTTTTCCGTGTTTTAACACAATAATAATGAGATATAACAGACAGTAATGCCAAGGAATGTACAGGGGAAGTTATTAAAACCAATGGAATGTAAATAAGAAGAAAGAAAAGTGGATGAAAAAATTACCAACTGTGAGCAGGAATCGAACCTACGACCTTCGAATTACGCGTTCGATGCTCTAACCACTGAGCTATCACAGCGGCCCTCCCTCCATCCACTTTTTTGGGTTTATCTGTGAATTTAGAAGTAGGAGTGACAGTCAGCGCCATCTATAAGCCAAACAACGAGTGTGAAACACTCTTATGCGCATGTTTGGCGCCACGTAGCACGTGAACTTATTATGAGCGGGCAGCTGATTAATTGTCCCTCTTACACAACCTAAACACACCAAGTCTGCCAGTACGAGACCCTCGTTCAATGAAATAAGGGAAAGAAGTGTATACCTAAGGGCTCGTTTTTCCGTGTTTTAACACAATAATAATGAGATCTAACAGACAGTAATGCCAAGGAATGTACAGGGGAAGTTATTAAAACCAATGGAATGTAAATAAGAAGAAAGAAAAGTGGATGAAAAAATTACCAACTGTGAGCAGGAATCGAACCTACGACCTTCGAATTACGCGTTCGATGCTCTAACCACTGAGCTATCACAGCGGCCCTCCCTCCATCCACTTTTTTGGGTTTATCTGTGAATTTAGAAGTAGGAGTGACAGTCAGCGCCATCTATAAGCCAAACAACGAGTGTGAAACACTCTTATGCGCATGTTTGGCGCCACGTAGCACGTGAACTTATTATGAGCGGGCAGCTGATTAATTGTCCCTCTTACACAACCTAAACACACAAGTCTGCCAGTACGAGACCCTCGTTCAATGAAATAAGGGAAAGAAGTGTATACCTAGGGCTCGTTTTTCCGTGTTTTAACACAATAATAATGAGATATAACAGACAGTAATGCCAAGGAATGTACAGGGGAAGTTATTAAAACCAATGGAATGTAAATAAGAAGAAAGAAAAGTGGATGAAAAAATTACCAACTGTGAGCAGGAATCGAACCTACGACCTTCGAATTACGCGTTCGATGCTCTAACCACTGAGCTATCACAGCGGCCCTCCCTCCATCCACTTTTTTGGGTTTATCTGTGAATTTAGAAGTAGGAGTGACAGTCAGCGCCATCTATAAGCCAAACAACGAGTGTGAAACACTCTTATGCGCATGTTTGGCGCCACGTAGCACGTGAACTTATTATGAGCGGGCAGCTGATTAATTGTCCCTCTTACACAACCTAAACACACCAAGTCTGCCAGTACGAGACCCTCGTTCAATGAAATAAGGGAAAGAAGTGTATACCTAAGGGCTCGTTTTTCCGTGTTTTAACACAATAATATTGAGATATAACAGACAGTAATGCCAAGGAATGTACAGGGGAAAGTTATTAAAACCAATGGAATGTAAATAAGAAGAAAGAAAAGTGGATGAAAAAATTACCAACTGTGAGCAGGAATCGAACCTACGACCTTCGAATTACGCGTTCGATGCTCTAACCACTGAGCTATCACAGCGGCCCTCCCTCCATCCACTTTTTTGGGTTTATCTGTGAATTTAGAAGTAGGAGTGACAGTCAGCGCCATCTATAAGCCAAACAACGAGTGTGAAACACTCTTATGCGCATGTTTGGCGCCACGTAGCACGTGAACTTATTATGAGCGGGCAGCTGATTAATTGTCCCTCTTACACAACCTAAACACACCAAGTCTGCCAGTACGAGACCCTCGTTCAATGAAATAAGGGAAAGAAGTGTATACCTAAGGGCTCGTTTTTCCGTGTTTAACACAATAATAATGAGATATAACAGACAGTAATGCCAAGGAATGTACAGGGGAAGTATTAAAACCAATGGAATGTAAATAAGAAGAAAGAAAAGTGGATGAAAAAATTACCAACTGTGAGCAGGAATCGAACCTACGACCTTCGAATTACGCGTTCGATGCTCTAACCACTGAGCTATCACAGCGGCCCTCCCTCCATCCACTTTTTTGGGTTTATCTGTGAATTTAGAAGTAGGAGTGACAGTCAGCGCCATCTATAAGCCAAACAACGAGTGTGAAACACTCTTATGCGCATGTTTGGCGCCACGTAGCACGTGAACTTATTATGAGCGGGCAGCTGATTAATTGTTCCCTCTTACACAACCTAAACACACCAAGTCTGCCAGTACGAGACCCTCGTTCAATGAAATAAGGGAAAGAAGTGTATACCTAAGGGCTCGTTTTTCCGTGTTTTAACACAATAATAATGAGATCTAACAGACAGTAATGCCAAGGAATGTACAGGGGAAGTTATTAAAACCAATGGAATGTAAATAAGAAAGAAAGAAAAGTGGATGAAAAAATTACCAACTGTGAGCAGGAATCGAACCTACGACCTTCGAATTACGCGTTCGATGCTCTAACCACTGAGCTATCACAGCGGCCCTCCCTCCATCCACTTTTTTGGGTTTATCTGTGAATTTAGAAGTAGGAGTGACAGTCAGCGCCATCTATAAGCCAAAACGAGTGTGAAACACTCTTATGCGCATGTTTGGCGCCACGTAGCACGTGAACTTATTATGAGCGGGCAGCTGATTAATTGTCCCTCTTACACAACCTAAACACACCAAGTCTGCCAGTACGAGACCCTCGTTCAATGAAATAAGGGAAAGAAGTGTATACCTAAGGGCTCGTTTTTCCGTGTTTTAACACAATAATAATGAGATCTAACAGACAGTAATGCCAAGGAATGTACAGAGAAGTTATTAAAACCAATGGAATGTAAATAAGAAGAAAGAAAAGTGGATGAAAAAAATTACCAACTGTGAGCAGGAATCGAACCTACGACCTTCGAATTACGCGTTCGATGCTCTAACCACTGAGCTATCACAGCGGCCCTCCCTCCATCCACTTTTTGGGTTTATTTGTGAATTTAGAAGTAGGAGTGACAGTCAGCGCCATCTATAAGCCAAACAAACGAGTGTGAAACACTCTTATGCGCATGTTTGGCGCCACGTAGCACGTGAACTTATTATGAGCGGGCAGCTGATTAATTGTCCCTCTTACACAACCTAAACACACCAAGTCTGCCAGTACGAGACCCTCGTTCAATGAAATAAGGGAAGAAGTGTATACCTAAGGCTCGTTTTTCCGTGTTTTAACACAATAATAATGAGATCTAACAGACAGTAATGCCAAGGAAATGTACAGGGGAAGTTATTAAAACCAATGGAATGTAAATAAGAAGAAAGAAAAGTGGATGAAAAAATTACCAACTGTGAGCAGGAATCGAACCTACGACCTTCGAATTACGCGTTCGATGCTCTAACCACTGAGCTATCACAGCGGCCCTCCCTCCATCCACTTTTTTGGGTTTATCTGTGAATTTAGAAGTAGGAGTGACAGTCAGCGCCATCTATAAGCCAAACAACGAGTGTGAAAACACTCTTATGCGCATGTTGGCGCCACGTAGCACGTGAACTTATTATGAGCGGGCAGCTGATTAATGTCCCTCTTACACAACCTAAACACACCAAGTCCTGCCAGTACGAGACCCTCGTTCAATGAAATAAGGGAAAGAAGTGTATACCTAAGGGCTCGTTTTTCCGTGTTTTAACACAATAATATGAGATATAACAGACAGTAATGCCAAGGAATGTACAGGGGAAGTTATTAAAACCAATGGAATGTAAATAGAAGAAAGAAAAGTGGATGACAAAATTACCAACTGTGAGCAGGAATCGAACCTACGACCTTCGAATTACGCGTTCCGATGCTCTAACCACTGAGCTATCACAGCGGCCCTCCGTCCATCCCACTTTTTTGGGTTTATCTGTGAATTTAGAAGTAGGAGTGACAGTCAGCGCCATCTATAAGCCAAACAACGAGTGTGAAACACTCTTATGCGCATGTTTGGCGCCACGTAGCACGTGAACTTATTATGAGCGGGCAGCTGATTAATTGTCCCTCTTACACAACCTAAACACACCAAGTCTGCCAGTACGAGACCCCTCGTTCAATGAAATAAGGGAAAGAAGTGTATACCTAAGGGCTCGTTTTTCCGTGTTTTAACACAATAATAATGAGATAAACAGACAGTAATGCCAAGGAATGTACAGGGGAAGTTATTAAAAAACCAATGGAAGGTAATAAGAAGAAAGAAAAGTGGATGAAAAAATTACCAACTGTGAGCAGGAATCGAAACCTACGACCTTCGAATTACGCGTTCGATGCTCTAACCACTGAGCTATCACAGCGGCCCTCCCTCCATCCACTTTTTTGGGTTTATCTGTGAATTAGAAGTAGGAGTGACAGTCAGCGCCATCTATAAGCCAAACAACGAGTGTGAAAAACCTCTTATGCGCATGTTTGGCGCCACGTATCACGTGAACTTATTTATGAGCGGGCAGCTGATTAATTGTCCCTCTTACACAACCTAAACCACCCAAGTCTCCAGTACGAGACCCTCGTTCCATGAAATAAGGGAAAGAAGTGTATACCTAAGGGCTCGTTTTTCCGTGTTTTAACACATAATATTGAGATATAACAGACAGTAATGCCAAGGAATGTACAGGGGAAGTTATTAAAACCAATGGAATGTAAATAAGAAGAAAGAAAAGTGGATGAAAAAATTACCAACTGTGAGCAGGAATCGAACCTACGACCTTCGAATTACGCGTTCGATGCTCTAACCACTGAGCTATCACAGCGGCCCTCCCTCCATCCACTTTTTTGGGTTTATCTGTGAATTTAGAAGTAGGAGTGACAGTCAGCGCCATCTATAAGCCAAACAACGAGTGTGAAACACTCTTATGCGCATGTTTGGCGCCACGTAGCACGTGGAACTTATTATGAGCGGGCCGCTGATTAATTGTCCCTCTTATCACAACCTAAACACACCCAAGTCTTCTGCCAGTACCGAGACCCTCGTTCAATGAAATAAGGGAAAGAAGTGTATACCTAAGGGCTCGTTTTTTCCGTGTTTTAACACATATTAATGAGATATAACAGACAGTTATGCCAAGGAATGTACAGGGGAAGTTATTAAAACCAATGGAATGTAAATAAGAAGAAAGAAAGTGGATGAAAAAATTACCAACTGTGAGCAGGAATCGAACCTACGACCTTCGAATTACGCGTTCGATGC
>WOVY01012689.1:0-16386 GCA_013436015.1 Rhipicephalus annulatus
CATTCTCTTCCTTCTGCAATTACATTGTAACTACTTGTCTTGCGTTGTGCAAATATGTTGATTCCAAATCACCAGCTAGCCCAAGCATCTGTGTTATCATGATTACGTTCACCACTGCAGCAGCATAAATGATGCATTAGCTGAAAAATATTACCTGAACAACCGTCCCAACACTGTGTAGAATGAAGTATGTCAACTATATCGAAATTACCCCCCCCCCCCAAAAAAAAGAAAGAAAAAACGCAGGTCAATGACTCTAGCATATTTAACGAAATACAGAAATGCAATTCCAAACAATATTCTCTGCAATTATTATGCAACACTAGCTAGCACTGAGAGAAAAGGTTTTCCAAAGTACCAAAGGTTCTGTATCGCCATACTAGAAACATTGGGTTTTTGTTTATGCATGCAAAAGTCAACCTTCAATCTACGGCCCACAAAATATCTTGTCCTTGTCAAAGACATTCAAAATTGATTTAATAGCTAAAAAGCACCAGATGTGTCAATGTCCATCATATTGTTACGTGGTATTGACGGTAAAAAGGGCTCAAGTCAAACGGAGAGTACAGAGATTTTAATTCAGCCACCATGTGCCCAGAAAATAAAAAGTGCAAGCAATTATAGTCCGTACAATGATAACAGCAAAGAACAGTCGTCAGCTGTTAAGTAGTTTGATCAGTGGTAAAACACTATATACATGTTGCAATCAAGGTTTCAGCCCTATCGTTGGTGGCTGCATTAGTTCCGAAATAAACTCTACTGTTAGCATTGTGCATACAAGCCTATTAGAACGATAACAATAATTGGAATGTTCGACATTCTGGAGTGGAGCATGCAAGGCAGTGGTTCTACCTGCAATTGTTCAATTACCCGAAAAAAGAGGGAACGGGGGGCATGGCACTGCCTTCACTTAAAAGGTATCATGCCGATGCTCAAGACAGAAGACTAATGCAAAAGAAATTTCTCCACGCAAAGGATAATAAAGTCCTCAGTCTAAACTCCCGACAATTGCATATGCCATTGATGTGGGATACTCAATTCGGATAAGTCTGGCCAGCGCACTCCTAAATGCAAGGTTTGTGGTGGCATTTGAACGCCGTCAAGGACTGTAAACAGAAATTTTGAATACCCTACATTGTAAGGTGACGTCGCTAGAGCAGAGTGTGTGCTGCTGAATAAAAGGACAAGAATTAAGACTAAAGCACCGAACAAAGCTCCAGGTCACCATTCAACATGGCACAGAACAAACCAATTATAAGCCTATGGTGTTCTTGCTTAACTTCGTAGAGATCCAGGGCCCTACCATCGAGCCAGCGCGCAAGCAATGACATACGCAGCGAAAAAGGATGGAGCTCTCGGGTGGCATATTGGGGGTCACTGTCAGATCAAGCTAACAGAGCATAACCAATTCCCAACACAATACAGTAATGTTGGCACAGACAGCAGCAGTAAAGTTATTCTCATCAACAGAGAAACTGCACTCAAGAAGCTATCCAGGAATTAGTCTTGGATATATTTGAGATTAAGAATAACAACAACAGTAGTCACCTCACCAGGAACACAATAATCACCTCACCAGGAACACAACAATTCAGAAACGCACTCACGAGTCGGTTAGGGAGAAAAAAAAGTACATGCCAAGGATTTTGCTTGGGGGTTTTGCTTTTAAATAGGTGAAAAAGTTTGCCATTACTACATAAATGCACATGGTGTTGTACTGCTTGAAAAAGGTAGCCAGTCATTATGACATAAATGTCTTCCACACTGGCAAAATGCTAGAAAGTTTGTGCCTGAATGTTCACAAAGAGGGCAAAAGGGCGAGCTGTTGCCAGTGAAGAATTGTGTTCTATAAAGCACTTTAAGCGTTTCACCGTGAGTGCGATCAGATTGGTGTACTCCATCCTTTCGTCGTGCGGTGGTATGTACGTTGGGCAGACGGAACATCGCCTCACCAGCTAGCTCTCTGAAAAGTACACCATCCTCGCATATGTCCCTCCATTCCTGGCACTGCGGTTGCAGAGCAGAGCTAAACAAAACTGCTTACTGCTGTAGTCATGAGACACAAGGACCAGTGCACATGTGAAATTGCAGAAGCGTTTGAAAAATAATAAAAGTGAAAGACAAATGAGTGAACCAGCCTTCAATTACCCTCACTCATGCTGAGGTTTCATATCTACAGCACACATGATTATATGCTTAGTCACAGTTGATAAGGTTTTGTAAGTGCCTTCCTTTCTGTAGTTTTTTTTTTGTTCATTATAATGTCTCAGTTGTTGGACAGCACTTGTATCATGTACTGTTTTGTTTTTTGTGTGCTTTCTTGCACTGACCATCATGAGAAGAGAGCTTGACTGCCAGGAGAGAAGTGCGTAGTCTACCTCTAAGCAGGAACAAAGATTGACCCAAGTGTGCACAGTGGCGCACATGTGAAGACAAAAACAGATGGTTTGAAAGCTTTGGACTTTCTGCCTAGTTTTGGGTAGAGCCGGTGTCGCAAGAGTTGTTCTAATTAAGATAAAGAAGAGCAGTTTGTTATAAAACTGGTAAGTGCACAAAGACGGTAACAAGATGACCAAACAAATGCTCTAACAGTCTAGTCTCTTCACTATTGAAATTGATACTGCGCATGCTTGATAGCTGTGCTATTTGTTTTTCTTATTTGAATACTCTCCTTTCTCTTTTCTTTTTCGCACCAACAATTACAGACTATGTTAGCATGCACGTGGATTCTGAGCAACTAAGGAAAAGCACTTGATCTGGGCGATTACGTGCATGCACATGGTTTGTGATTGTTAAACCGAAAAAAGGGGGGGGGGGAGTGACAGAAGAGCACTGAACTAAGAGAGAGGTAGCACACATTCCTCAAGCATGCGCAGGAACCATTTCACTAGAGACTACACATTTGGCGCGTTCGTGCTGTAACAATTGTCAGTTGGAAGTAATGCTCTGTGTGTCGTTTTCTTGTTCTCGTCTGCATGCACTTACCAGTTGCATAATGTCGCTGTACTATCTTGGACACAGCCTCTGAGGCAGTCTATGACGAATTTATATCAGGACACTACTGCCACTTTTTACATCTTTGAAATGGCTAGAAACAGAACAATCACAAGGAAAGCATACATAAACACAGCTCTTTACACCTACTTGCTCCATGAGGTCAAATCCCACTCAAGGTTACATATTAACTTGCAGCACGGGCATTTGCACGAATAAAAGATGGTCCCTTTGCACACTAAACACATTTATTCTCGTAACGAGAATTGCAAGACTCTTCATTGCTTCAACTCCACAATGAAAAGGTAATGAGGATTGTACAGGTTCTTGCAGTCCATATTCATAGGTGTTCAAGGACTTTCCAAGTTCCAGCTATTGCATGTTTTAGTAGAATGCTAAGCGGCAGCTGAACCAGAAATTATTTGGAATAACTGTTTCCAAAATACAAGAAAGAAGGGCAAATTTAAGGATTCGTTTTCTTTGTTATACACGCATTATTGAGAAAAGACAGAGAATTATGCTGAGCAAGGTATAGGGGATGTTATTAGAAGTAGTTGTGGGGAAAGAAAATCGGGAAAAAAAATTAACTTGCCATACGTATGCAGGATGATATAATTGTTAGAGCGTCACATTTTGTTGGAGCTTCATGTTTTTAATATGCACTGACATCGCAGGCCTCTAGCATTTCAACTCCAACGAAATGCGGTTACAATGTAGAAATTTACCTTCAATTCGCGGAAATAGTTGATCAGTGAATATCGGCTGCAGTAATCACTTAGGCGAAGAGGAGAATCGGGCAAGTTGGTGCAAGTCAACCATGCCAACTGCAAGGCACGAAAGCACACGATCGGCACTTACTCACCCAGCTTAAATGAGCCTCATGTGGGCGTGGTTCAAAATGTTTGTCATGCCCAGAATCCGCAGCGTAAGAACGACAGCTTTTTCTGATATTATCTAGACTGACATTTCTAGCTGACAGAGATCACAACGCACTGCAGCCTCGTCGCCCTCGACGTCCAGCGAAGGCAGTCATGGTAATTTCCAAGGCATTCACGGCGAAGTCGCTGTGGAGTACCATGGGTAATTTCCAAGGCATTCACGGCGAAGTCGCTGTGGAGTACCGGTTTCGCATACTGGGATGTTGAAACGAAACTCGCTCTTTGTCGTTAGTGAAGCCACCGGTGTTTTAAAAAAAAAAGCATTAATCCCCGTAGTCTGGCACTCCATGCGAACGTTTCTTGTGATACTTAAGACCGAACATGTACAGTGTGAATTTCTATGAAAGGGAAGACGGCGACGCGTGGCCTGCGCGCTTCGGCGGCGGCTGCTGGTAACTTGTTCAAGCTGGGAGCAGGAGCAACCACAGAACAGATCACCTACCAGTTTCCTGCCACAGACCTACCACAGTCTCTTTTCGTGTCATCTCGCGGCGAGCAAAACAATCATTAGTTTTTTATATGGAACCAGCGGCAAAATTGCGACCCTGAAGGCCAGGAGCCGCCGGAGCGCGCAGGTCACGCCACAGCTAGAACACCTACGCCACGCGTAGAGGTGTGCGCCGACTGGTCGGCGCGTCGCCGCCGAGAGTTTCACCGCGCCGCCGACGCGAACTGATCGGCGCGCCGCCGCCGCCGCCGATGATTTTCATCGGCGCAATCGGCGCGCCATTCATGCGCCAATACTGACTTTTCACAGATTTCTCTTTTTCTTTTTCATCTTATTACATAGCTTTGTTTCACATTTTATGTAGCCAGTAAAATCGGGCTTCTTAGTTATCTTCATCCAGCTTCAGAGACCGAGAGTACCACTATGAACAGCGGCACAAGTTCTGCGGCCGCTGCATGAAATGGTATATTTGACAAATTGACAAAAAATAATGTAACCAGTTATAGTAAAGCACAGACACTGCCATCTTAGGCTTAAAAGCAATTTTTGCTGGTTTTCTATGTCGTAATTAGCGATGATTATGGTCATACGACGTTTGAATGTACTGGCCCAGCGTGTTGATGCGTGCGAGTTCACCGTAGCACTATTCGAATATTCATATGGATGCAAAACGGCGTCATTATCAGTCCAAGATGGCAGCCTATGATTGTGCCCGAAACAGAGCGTATATACAGAAGAAATGAAGTAGTAGCAGTGCAGCACGAATGCAGTGCGTTAGGTGAAGAACTACACAAAGCCCCGAAGGATGAAATCGAAAGGGAGACGTTTAATGGAGATTAAAAACGTCGAGGCATAATACATGCTCGAACCTACTCAGGCTATATCATCACCTGTCCGTGGTGTTAAAGTTGATGATTTTCGAGGATGACCACTCATATGCAGCGTCTCAACATGCCCGCAGAAAATATTCACCATCTGTTTTATTTTTTAATCTGCGTTGGTACCGGCCTTTTCAGGCATCAGATATCCGGGATGAAGATGCAAGGCAGTAAGATGGCAAGAGAGAGAAAGGAAGGCTGGGGGATCAACCAGATCTTGGCATCCGGTTTGCTGCCCAGCAATGGGGGTGGAGAAATAGGGGCAAGAAAGGGGTGTGCTAACGGTGCCGCTCAAACTCGCTCAAGTCAACGCCTTTGATTGGGGCGTGGTCACCACACTGCACCTGTGACGCCAAGAAACCATTGTGGTCGTCTCGTCGAACGTCTTATGGTGTCGGAATGCCACCTCACTTCCCGGCTAAGATGGACAAAACACGGCGGACAGCAGGCTGGCAGCCCTTTGGTGACTTGTTTGATGAACAAAGAACGCCTCTCCCCCCCGTCGGCCCAGGCGCCGCGCGTAACAACGCTATCCAGTAGTGAGCAGAGGCGTATTAAGCTTGTCTGAGGCCACCAGTTTTAAAAAGAACAAAATAAAATTTTAAAAACTTGCCAGAAGAAAGTTTACAAGAGACGGCTGGATTCGTCAATAATGTGGAGACAGACACTTAAGCGGCATGTCATATATGACGTAGTCGAGCAGACATATTTTCATCGCGTAACTTGAACGGACCTACTGGCACTGGGAAAGATGAATAATAATTGTTGCGGGCAGTGGTGATGTACTTCTGTTGCGAAGGTAATGCTCAGAATCAACCAAATAAATCTTAACATTATATTCAGGTCTTGATAAACAGTAAGTAAAGTTAGAAAGCTCCTCAGGTGGCCAAGTAATAAATTACTTCACCATACTTTATGGTGAAGTAAATTGCAAATAAATAATGCAACCGCTGCTTAATTGATATTCAATGACGTGACCGTAATCAACGGTGTGTCTTCGCTATAAAAACTGGAACGTTATATGCGGACACGAGCGGGCGAATGCAGCGGAGAACGAATATGTCACGTAATAAAAGCGATGTGATGTTGCACATTTTTGCCTGTACAACTCCGTGCCCTTTTGCTTGCTCGTGATCTATTCGAAGGAGCTAGCCAAGTCTCGGGTAGAAGTCGAGCAGAGTAGCCGGGGCTGATAAGAGGAACGTTTATATACACTATTTACACACTAAAGGTAGCGTAATACTATATGTTGATGGTAGCATCATGGAAGCTTGATGGCAGCTTCTCAGAGCTGTATCAGAGCGTCTCTGTGCTCGTGTTTTAAGCCCTGGTCTTCCTAAAATTCTCTGCAGGAGAAAACAATGGACAGTTTGCAATAATCTGCAAGGCAGCTCTTCTGTAAGGTTAGTTTTTCAAAACTCTCGTTCACAGACTGCTTTTCTCGCTCATTTCATTTTTGCCATTCCTCTTTTGAGATCTTGTTGTACTCGCGTGCCTTCGCTGGAATTTGGAGAGGTGACATTTTGTTGTACTCGCGGGCTCAAAATGAGAAGAAAAGCAGTCTGTAAACGAGAGTTTTTTGGTTGGAAAACAAACCTTACAGGAAAGCCACCGTGCAGATCACTGTAAACTGACAGACTGCATGTCCATTCAGTTCAGGGCAGTCCGAAGGAATAGACCTCTCCCTCTTTGTAAACAGTGTGACGTCACTGCGGGCACCCCGCCCCCTACACCCTCTCTCGAAACAGGTGCTGGTTGGCAAGAAAGTTTTTTCCGGCGGCATTTTTATGCATAGCAGAGCTGCTTGTCTGCATTCTTTCGACAGAAATTTCTACATTGCTATGTTCTAAAGTCACAGCTTTTGAAAGAAGGGGGTCGCTGAAGGGTTACTGCCCATAGTGTGGAAATTTGCTCATCCCAGTTGGATGGACGGAGAAACTGTTTAGAGCACTGAGAGACGCGACTAACATGCAGTGGGCATGTTAGTCGCGTCTCTGAAAAAAAAATCTGATCTTTTTGAAAGCGAACCTTTTGAATGTACACGATTACTGGCACTTTGAGAAATATTTGCATGGCATGGCTGTAAACTTACTCAATTTCCATCGTGGCATGTGCAATACGAGGTACAGCATTGGCGGCAGCATGGTTTTGAGCTGCTATGCACAAAGTCACGAATAAGATTCTCACTCATTGCCCAAAAGTCTCATCGGAGATGAATGAAAAAAAAAAAACACCCCTTCTTTCCGTTGGTTAGGCTGAGGTTAACATATCCTCGTGAAAATCAAAGTGAAGTTCTGCCGCTGCGTTTCTCAATAACCTAGTAAAAATTCATGTTAAGTAAAACCCGGCATCTTGATATTATATATAGTATTATCTGACACAGTTATCTTGCTGCATTTGACACCTATAACGTGTTTTCGTACCTATCGCTCCTTTAGGCCTGATACACAAACTTCTAACGCGCATTTTCACTTCATAAGGATCGAGTCGTAAAAGTGCTAAGTAGATGAGAAACCAAAATCTCCGCTGTTTCCATTAACACGTATCAGGTATCCGATATTACGAGTTATAGCCGTGGTAAAGCATATATGCAGATTCGACAACGCTGCAACATGCTTATGGCTCATGCGTAGTCGTATATATCACCAGGAGATCATGTACTTTTATTTTTCTGCAAGCCGCGCATACGTTGAGATGTACCCACTCGCGGATAATCCCGTCAAATGCATGTTTACCTTGACTAAAATGTGAGATCGTAAAGTTATATCGACAATGTGATACTGAAACCGGCCCACAACGAATACCGGCGTTTTCGCAAACAGGACGCATCGCATTATTCACACTGTACACACCATGCACAATATTCCCAATTTTACCGTCTGTAAAGATGAACCAATATTGTCGATGCCTTTTAACGCACACTACACGCCACCGTCAACACTGCACATTTTCAAAGAAGATGCCGCTGTTCCTCGCACAGACCGCCACGTGTGTTCACTTCTCGTAGATGAACAGCCAGCCGGCAAGCGTGGCGAACATTTCATCACGCACTTTATCACACACCTAGATGTTCTCTGATACATGCCACAGCTAATGTTGCCACTGTGAGATGAAGGTTACGCTTTCAAAAGGAAGAAAAAATTGCCCCAAGCACCGAGCGACTGCACCCAAACAGGCACCGGCAGGAATGTTTTGCCAACCACCGCCTTGCACGTGCACCGGTGACGTCACGCGGTGACGTACCCCGGTAGAGGTCTATTGTCGTCTTCATCTCCGTCCGCCGAACTGAGGGGGGGGGGGGGGGGGGGGGTTGCGGTTAGAAGAAGGCGCCTAATTTCTGCAGCCCAGCAGGGAGCCCAGGGCGCAGCGGATAAAAAAAAACGAGAGAGGGAGAAAGTGAGAAAAAGTCAAATCTACTGCCTTTTTTTCAACCCAGGAAAGAGAGAGAATGCACGTTCAGTTCGCCACACGGCGAGAGAGAAACACAACGTAGGTCACAGTGCAAACACAGCACAGTGCAATAACATTGCATCGCACGTGCAGAATAAGGTCTGCAGTGCTAGGCAGGCTAGGGCTTGAGGGAATGGAAGACTTGCAAGCACCACAGAGTGTGGGAAACATACCTGACGACGGATCCCAAGCGCGTCTCGTGGCACGTCGAACAAATCAAGCAGCCTCGATTTCAAACAGCTCTTCCTAGGGCCGTCGTCAGTCAGGCGTGTCCAAAGAGTTTTGACGAGGGGAGCCAACAGCCCTAAAGAATTCGAAGTATGACTTTCGTGTTGTCCCCACTTTGGGCGCACCTCGAGAGCGTTGACCCGGAACAAATCAGGGTAGCCTTAGCTGCAGTCATTCCCCGCGTCCAAGCGGCGCCCAGCCAGGGAGGCCGATCTCACAGACACACGCACACAAGCACGCACAGTTTCACTCCGAGAGGAAATTGGTAGTAATCGCAGTGACGTACGTAACGTGCATCTGCTATAAAAAGGCGTGCAGTGTATGCGATAGCTTCTTTTTTTTTTAGTCTTGTGATTCTAGTATATTTTCATTATATAGCCGAGGTATGAGGTGGTTGTTAGTCGCATTTATTTGGGTTAAAGTACTACAAATATTTACTCGCCGCGCATGACTTCTGGAAATGATACTCCAAGAAAAAGGAAATCGCTCCAACATTTTTAAACTAAGTTCGCGCGTGGTAGTACTTGTTCTCTGTCGTGCTTTTCCATGGTTCATGAGTGTTAAGCCCCCGCTGCCGCTTCCATAGAATGGTGTACAATAAGCCATATCAACGCAGTGACAGGAATTTCTGCAGACTACCAAGCATTCGATCACCAGGCATTTTCAATCCGGCATATTTTGATTAAAAGAAGCGACATATTTTTGCTGAAAAACCCGGTTTATGCACTGGGGCCCGGTGCACAGATGTTGCATGTTGCAACTCTTGATCATCGCGAGCGCGAAGACGGCAAGTAAAAGCCTCTGTGCTATTGTCTGTACGTACAGTGTAACGAAACCCTCTAGTCTTGATGGTGTTGGGTTAAAACCATGCACTTTGCCCATTGCTATTTTTCATCATGGCGTTTGTTTATTAACTGAGTGGGGCTATATGGAGCACGCGGCAGTAGCGCCGATCTGCTATTTGGTGCTGGTACAAAAAGAAAACTAGCTTGTATCTCTTCTTCAATGAGTCCTTCAATTAACCCTATTCTAGGGGGCTGCATAGAAGACTATACGCCTGACACACTTGGAAAAGTAAAGCACATTGTAAGAGACCACTTCTGCTAATTAAAGGACTTGTAGACCATCACCATCTGACTGTGGTGTTCTGCAGAAAGATGTTGAGCCAATGACGCGCCGCATTAGGTTCTAAATTTAACATTGATGTGTCCAGACATAACTATATACTAACAGCGCATTTGCTAGCAGCCTGCCCTGTGTACCGACTGTAAGTTTTTTCCAAAAAGCTTTTTTTTTGTTTTTAGTGAGTGAAATAATTTTGAATTGGCGTTCTACTGATTCCAGTCCTCGCATGTGTTTATGTGAAGGTGGTTGATTTATAATTTAAGCAATGCATCCTAGCATTAAGTGCAAGCTTAGCAGACGCGAGAAACATCTAGACAGCATATGCAGCTCTCTAAGTAGTTATTCAAATTATTTCCATGCAAGTATTAGCTTTAGTCAACGAGGAATTTGAATACTTTTAGAGTGCACCCCGTGGACATCTTGTGACACTCTGAAAGGATACCGACGTGTCAAGCACGGGGGGGCGCTGCAAGCGCGCGATGATGTAGGACGTGCTGCGCTTCGGCTCCGCTGATTTTCGGCTGGAACCACGGGCAACTTCACAGTACCCCGTCAAGACCAGCATCAATCGTTTCGGCTACTCACAGGCAACACGTGGATACCAGTGTCATCCAGGTGGGCCCGTTTTTGACAACTTTACGGCCGATCATCACCCGACCACGTTGGCGACGCCGTTAGGCCAAACGGCGACGCCAACGCCCGGCGGCGTGGGACCGGCTTTCCGAGGCAACATGGACGCTACTCTCATGCAGCGTGGATACGACCCGCATGCCATGACGTGGGAAACGATTCCGATTTCCGAAACGCCAAACTCTGCTTCTTCACCGAGGTTTCGGAGCCAAGCTCTCAACGACGCGGTGGAACGCCGCTCGCAAGCCAACGCCAAGAAGGCGGCGTCCGCCGCTGTTTCGGCATCCGGCACGCCAGCTGACAAGACGCAGCCTCCCGCTTCGCGCGCTGTGGGACGCAAGGGCAAGTTTCTCACCAAATGGAAGCCTCGCCCGTTTCCGAAACCGAGTCCGGACGACTATGTAATAGTCGTAAAGCCACGAGAGTGCATCTCATTGCATGATGCTTTCTCAGAGAACTGGTACGGGACTGCGTTTAAGGGCATACCTCGGGCCCAAGCGAGCTGAGACGCTGACGGTTATTCCATCGAGAGAGCAAAATTTGATCGTGATTTACACCCCGGACCCTGACACGGCGGACAAAATGATCGGGGACTTCGTGGTAAACATCGAGCACAGGCAGGTTCTGCTCAACGGGTACCTGCGACAAGATGGTAGCAATGTCTGCCACGGAGTTATTGTAGTCCGCAACACAGATACGACGGAGACGCTCCGAGAGAGCGTACGCTGGAGGTCAGGCACCATCGTCGAGGTGCGTAAATTTGGCACATCGAACATGGCGCGTGTAACCTTCGCCGGCAAGGAGAAGCCACGCTTTGTTCACTACGACGCAATGCTGATCCCGGTCAAACCTTACTACCGGACGATCCCGGCCTGCGGCAAGTGCGGTGTCGTCGGCCATCGGATGGACACTTGTCCCAACCCACGACCGGATACGTGTGGCCTGTGTGGACAGCAGGTTCCGCTTGTGGAGGAGGGGGTGCGGGCCCCTCATGAATGTGTACCCGTATGTTCTGTGTGTGGTGGAGCACACGCCACAAACTCTCGAGCATGTACGGCCAAGTACCGTAATTCCAAGGTGGCCGCACAACAGGGCAGATAGTCCAAAAGGGCGTCCAAGAAACGGCGCAAAGATCAGACTCCCAGTGAGCCACCACGCCGGGAAGTCGCCAAGACTGACAAGCCCGCTTCCCCTTCTGGAGGAACCGAAAAGCAGCCGACGGCGCAACCATGCGGCGAAGCCAGGCCATGGGCCAACGCCGTGAAAAACGGAAAGCAGGTGGGTGGTACGGGTAGAGCTGCCTCCTCATCCCTCCCTATCATCCCCTCTTCATCGCGTAACGCCGACCAAAATATTATTGCCAAACTTCAGGCACAGATCGAAGCGTTACAGAAAAGACTAGCGGAAGCCGAGGCCAAACAGACCCAACTAGTCTCCCCTCCTCCTCCCCCCGCAGTAGAGGTAATGGAGAGTGAGACCGGGGCGGGGGCGGCAGACGCGGTTGCCGCACTCGAGGCTCGTGTGAACACCCTTGAGGTCCGTATGGACAGCCGTATAACTGTCCTCGAAACCCAAATCTCAGCGGCTGTAAATGCCGCCATTGCTAAAATGACAGAAACCATCCCTACCCTGATAGCCCAACAAGTTGCGCGTTTCACCAAACGAGCCGGCCCAATTAAGGACGTGTCTGGCCGGTACCCTAAAAACGCTTCGACGACAGATCGAATTTGAGGATGATGACAGCTGCTCCGCCTCCGGAATTGAGGACACCCCCCTCCCCGCGAGTGCTGGCTCGGGAGCACCGCCACCGCAATCGCTCGATAACTCCACTGACCATGGCGGGCTCCCTTAGAATTCGGAAGTCCCCACGATCCAATACGGCCACTCCCATCCAAATCACCCAGTGGAATTGTCGGGGCTTTAAGGCTCACACTAAGCGCGCCAACCTCCGGCTTTTCCTCGCAGCATTTCAAAACCTTCCTGCTGTGGTAGCCCTCCAGGAGCCAGGGAGTGCTGCCACACTCACAAACTATACTACGTTTCAGCAGGACCCTTTATCTTGCATCTGCGTGCACAAAAATTATACGGCCAACCTAGTTGATCTCGACCTTAAGCCAGCTTTCTCGTACGTGATGGTGACACTCCTTCCGCTGCGTAAACAGGACCCGCCACTGCACGTGCTAAACATTTATTGCTCACCGAAACTAAGCAACATTACATTCGCAGACCTTTTTAGCCGCGCTTTAAAGGCTGCGGGCAGGGACCCTCTGGTGATTGTGGGTGATTTCAATGCCCCCAGCACACTCTGGGGGTATGCACGTGAAGAGAAACGTGGACGTAAATTGGCGGAACTTATGTCCACGCTGGGCCTAACTCTTCACACCGACCCTGCCTACCCAACTCGCGTGGGTAACTCCGTGACCCGGGACACATGTCCGGACCTTACCCTCACAAAAAACATTCAGTATGCGGATTGGGTCAACACTGAAGAGACCCTCGGCAGCGACCACTGCATACTCAACACCACCATTCGCACCTACCCTTTGGCAAGACCCTACGGAGAGGCAAAATTACCCGATTACACGAAGTTTCGGCAAATATACGCCAATTCGACACCCATTGAGGAGCAAGGATACCATGCTTGGTCCCAGCAACTGGTTTCCTCATTACGCTCCACAGAAACACAAATTAAACTCTCCGAGGTGACTCCGGCGGTGGATAACCATCTCCTTCACCTCTGGGAGGCCCGGCGCAGCCTCGTCCGCCGATGGCGCCGGCAAAAACACAACCGAAAGCTCAAAATTCGCATCAGCTGAGCTCACCCAGCGAGCAGCAGAGTACGCGGCCCAGCTCGCTGACTCTAACTGGGTGGACCGTTGCAACACGGCCGCTCGACAAATGTCCAGCCGGAGTACCTGGCGCCTCTTCCGCGCCTTGATTGATCCGACCCAAACTCGAACAGAGACACAAAAGCATCTGCAACGAGCATTTCACAGCTTCGACGGAGACACAGCCAAATTGGCATGTAAACTCCGAGACCAATATCTATGCACTCAGCAGGACTCCCAAGGGCCGGCGTACTCGTATGCAGGTACCGAGAACGCGGAGCTGGATCAACTGTTCCAGTTACACGACCTGAAGGCAGCCCTAGCAAAAATGAGGCGAGGAACGGCGCCGGGAAGGGATAAAATTACCGTGAAATTACTTGCCAATCTTCCTGACTCGGCCTACACCATGCTCCTTGCCTACATCAATTCCATTTGGATCGGGAAAACAAGCCTACCAATTGAGTGGAAGACCGCCCTGGTCACCTTCATACCCAAAGCGGGCAAAGCCATTAACACGGACAACCTCCGCCCCATCTCCCTTACTTCTTGTGTGGGAAAATTAATGGAGACGATGGTGCGCGACAGGTTGTCCGCGTTCCTGGAGAGCAAAAATGCATTTGCAGACACCATGTTCGGGTTCCGCCCACACCGGTCCGCGCAAGATGTCTTGCTTCAGCTCGACCATGAGATCCTCGATCCAGTCGAGTATCCCCTGAATGACAAAGTTGTGCTCGCTTTGGATTTGAAGGGGGCCTTTGATAACGTGACCCACGAAATTATTCTAACACATCTCTCACAGGTGGATTGCGGCCAAAACACTTTCAACTATATTAAACAATTCCTCACTGACCGACAATCATACATTCGGATTCAGGACATTGAACACGGCCCTTACCGATTAGGCACGAGAGGGACTCCGCAGGGAGCGGTCCTCTCGCCCCTCCTATTCAATGTGGCAATGATGAGACTCCCCGCTCAGCTGGCGAAAGTCGAAGGCATACAGCATGCGCTGTACGCCGACGACATCACCATATGGGCGTCACACGGCTCGGCAGGAGACATGGAGGCAAGCCTGCAGCAAGCGGCGGACATCGTGGATGACTATGCCCGTCGCTGCGGCCTTCAGTGCTCCCCGTCCAAATCGGAATTCGTGCACATACGCCCCTCACCAAAGTGCACCGCAAAGATCGACCTCTCCCTTCACAGCGGACCAATACCCGAACGCGATGAGATTAGAGTACTGGGGCTTTTTATACACAAAAATCGCAGAGCAGACACAACATTGGCCAAATTGCGTAAGGTGGGGGACCAGGTGGGCCGGATGGTCCGCCGGGTTTCCAACAAGCGCGGGGGGGTTACGATGCAAAGATGCCTTGCGGCTGGCGCATGCATTCGTAACCAGCCGAGTCCTGTACTCGGCTCCATACCTCCACCTACGCAAATCCGACGAGAATGCACTCGAAGTCATTCTCCGCAAAATCTACAAGCGCGCCCTCGACCTTCCTGTCAGCACCTCTAACCAGCGCCTTTTGGGCTTGGGAATGGTGAACACCTTCAAGGAGCTGAGAGAGGCGCACTTGACAAACCAATATACTAGACTCTCTAAAAACACCGTCGGGTCGCCGCCTCCTTGCCCGGCTACACATCAATCACTCAATACACACGGAAGAGCGCGTACGGATTCCAGAAGTTTGGCGATACTCCTTGCACGTGCGCCCTCTTCCGGCTAACATGACCCGAGACGACTACACTGGCCGACGCCTCGCGCGGGCGGAAGCCTTGGCTCGACACTACGGCCACAATTCGGGGTATTCTACGTGGACGCCTCCGGCCCGCACCACGGTGGTTGGTATACGGCTGCGGTCGTCCACGAAAACACCGTTGTAAACGGACTCACATTCCGTGCACATAACATTACGCACGCGGAGGAGATCGCCATCGCACTAGCCGCCGCAGATCAGGACTCGAGGGTCATAATCACCGACTCAAGGGGTGCCTGTCGCAATATTGAACAGGGATACATTCCGTACCGTGCTTATAAAATACTGCAGAACAGCAGCTACCTAGGTGCCCCCGCGCACCGAACGATCATATGGGCTCCGGCTCACACGGGCCTCGATGGTAATGAGACGGCCGATGCCGCTGCCCGCGCGATCACTCTCCGGGCACCATCCTCGGTCCCCTACCGATCCGGAACTCGAACCCAATCCTGCCTACACCTTTAAGGAGATCACACAATTTTATCAATCCGGCCATAACGTCTATCCTAAACCCTGTAAGGGCCTCACGAAGGCGGAGGAGCGAAATCCTCCTTCGCCTTTATACTAAAACTCTATTGTGCCCGGCAATCATAAAACACTTTGACCTCGCTTGCACGGGGGAAGTGCCCACATTGTGAGGAAAGTTCCTCTGACATTTTCCACATGGTGTGGGCATGCCAAAAAACCCCAAATCTTACCCCACTACCCAACCCTTCGCGGGAGGACTGGGAGGCAGCCCTGCTCGGCTGCTCTGACCCTGACGGCCCAACGGGCCCTGGTCGAGCGTGCCCGGGCCGCGGCCAACGCCAATGGGCCTCCCGTAAGAGGGATCCCACCTAGTGTTTTGTACGGGGCGGCCCTCTTAAGGACCGTTCCCACCCTCCCTGTAAATAACATCTGTAAATAAATGTTTTCAGCAGCATGCAGCGTGAAGAACTGTAGTGTCAGGCCGCATCAGCATCGGTGACCTCCTCTGCGTCCCGCCGAATTGGTAGTTGGTTCCGTTGTCGGTGTCAGTGGTGGAAAGGCACCAGCGGCAGCGTCTGAGTAAGAGCGGCGGACAGGGCAAACCACAGTGGGGAAGCCGTCCCCGCAGCGTCGACATGG